>WFKH01010931.1:49773648-49816148 GCA_016163765.1 Magallana hongkongensis
AAAAAGGAAGAATTGTATGTGTACTAGTAACTGAATATAATCAATTTCAATTTATGATAAACATAATTTTTCCCATAATAAACAATTAGAGATATGAATGTCCGTTTATATAAAACAGAATGACCATTGTTACTGTCCTTCCTGATATGCATGTACTTTATTTGACAAAGTAAAGTATATCAGGAAGGATATTACGAACGAGCGAGACAACTCGCAAAAGAGAATAAAAAAAACAAACACTGTAGATTCAATTTTCAATCTTATATACAATGTATCTTGTGATAAGGAAATATAAGAATGAAAAATAAACACTAATTCTAACTTACCTTCCTTCTTACGATTTGAACAGAAACAATATATTATTGCTTACCGACCAGCTGAACAATTTACCTGTGGCCATTGCTGATCTTATCTCAGATGGAGAGAAATTAGGGTTAATTGCATACATTTAAGTGGCATATTGATGTAAAGTCTTTCGTTGCTGAAAAAGCTAACATTATTTCCCACAGGGTATTTTAGACAGGGAAAGGAGGAAAGGGGGGTTGGTTAGTTATTATAACGCGCTAACGTAAATGTGTCACTTTATATGGGGTACCGTGACAATTATGTTTATATTGTCCTTCAGATCAACTTTGAATTGCTCAGATGACACCCCCAACAAATTGGGGGGTCATTAAGTGAAGTAGTAAAAGCTAACGCGTAAGGGAAAACAGACAGTGACGACACAAATACACGTCCTCAACCATTGCGCATATACACAATGTGTGACAAGTGTGAGCGGAAGTAGGGTCCCCTCTCAGCTCAAACTCTTGTTCCTGAGTTACATGTAGATCGCATTCCACTCGCATCTAAAGAAGATCTCAACATGGTTGTTGTGAATAAAGAAGTTATTAATCCCGTGTATGAAGAAGTACGAGACGACAACAATGATACCAACTGGTGAGTGCTTTTTGCTGCTATCCTTAGCAATTAAGTTATTTTCTGTCACATAACCCTTGGGCGTGGTATATCACGTATATGTCAAATAAAAATTGAGTAAATTCTAATTCATATAATGTAACTGAGGATCGGCTTTTCTATGCTCTTAAAGTTTTGATAGTTTTATTTATGTTCCAAACGTCAGATTAATATCTGCAGTTAGCATTGCTTGTTGGTAATTAGTAGTTAAGAGTAGAAATGAGTGTTCAAGAAGTTTGTGTCAGGTTTGCTTATAAAAACTTAAACCATTGTCGTATCTAAAAAAAGAATACAGAAAAAAGGATGCTGATCATGGAAAACTTCGCGGAAGGATTTTTTCCCGATAGATATTACAATGAAAATGCATTAACCCTTAGTCAGCAGAACATATACTAATACTGCTATGAAGACTAATTCCAGATTTCAAAAGTAAAATGCTATAATTATGAATAAAGAAAATAAGGATCTATTATAGCTGATTCTTAGTTTTTATGCAGTTTGCACAAACATTTTCATGATTTTATCTGCTTGAGGAAATTCAAACATTGCCTTTAAAGGTTATCTTGGGTGTTAAGAAATGAAAGTTTGGATACCTTTCTTAGCATCTTGCGAATCACTGAAAGTCATGATTAATTTAAAAATAATAATACATATAGTAAATAAATGTACTCAGTCTGGTGTATTTGAACCAGTAAATGAAAAAACAGTCTGTGGTAAATATCTCCTTATATAGTCATTGCTGAACTTGCTTCCTGTACAATACACACTCAGGCAAACACTTGTCCGTTATACACCGGAGAATTGTCACACTTGACTTATCACAATGTTTAGGATGCCACGAGACCGCGACAGGAAATACTCCCTCTTATTACGGTCAGCCGTGGAGTTTATTCGCTTCATCCGCAATAACTTTGGGGACATAAGCGGACTTTAAAGATTAAGGGCACTGTAACGTTACGTGAACTGTAGGCCCAACATAAAGATAAGATCACAATGATTCAAGCTGTATCATATTGTTGTTTTAATATCATTTCCGCATTTTAAATAGTATTATAATTGTGCTTTGGAGGGGGTGGGTTGGGGTGGGGGGTCTTCCTTATATTATATATATATAAACTTAACTTGATTTATGAGACAATTCGCAAGGAAATATGTAGACAGTGTGCATAAAAATCGATATGGGTGTCTCACACGGAAGATATAAAAAAGTACTTGAAATTAAATACAATTTCATGTACTATAAGCTACATGATCAAATTAGTGACGCAATAGCCAAAAAAAAAAATGTTAACATTGCTGATCTGCGACAGTGCTTCCAGTTTGTTTTTATGCTGGATGTGTAGAACATGAAACAGTTCAATTTATTCAATTTGGTAGAGTGAAAAATAGCTTGATTGCTGACAATAAAAAAATAAATTCTTCTTCTGCATAATCAACTGGTTAATTTAATCAAAATATTATTCTTTTACCATACAATTATTAATGCTTCATAAGTATATGACATAGATCTAGAACTGAGAAGGAAAGCTGTCCTAAAACTAATCCGGAACGACTGTATTTATTTCAGGCTTGTCCTGAAGTACACGGACACGGAAATCACTCTCGATTCACAGGGCACAGATTATGAAGAATTCAAATCCAAGTTTCAAGGTAAATAAATTTTTCCCTTTCGTTTTACTTTGGTTGTTCATTTCTGATGTCAGGTGTTCCAGCTTTAGGAATGGTTTGTAAGATTTAGAACTCTTTTGGTTTAGATTCTACGATAACTTTCTATTTTTTAAAACTACACATTAAGCAAACGACCTTAAACTTTGTTGAAGTTATGCATATCCTGGTCAGAGACACCAAATGTATTATGTCGAGCATAGCCTTCCCTATTCCATTTCCTATGTATATGTCTATACCGCTACATATATATGTAGGTAGTTCCAGAACATTAGATTTTGAACCAAATTTAAACTAGCATAGTCATGCATTTGTATATGATAAGTATGTCGGCAATCCAGGCATGTGCTTGTAAAAGTTACACAATCATGAAAGGTTACATTCAATTGTTTTTTTATAACTTATAGACACTTTTCTAAGAGCTCAGGGAAATAATTCACTCTTTATTAAATGAGGAGAGATTGGAATAATAATTCATCGCGCTTTTATGCGCTTAGGATCGAGGTTCTATTGTCTTCGACGCAATGTGTCTTTATATCTACATGTAATAATTGCTCTCCCCCTTTTTTTTACAGACGATGAGCGCGCCTTTGGCTATGTAAGGCTAATAACGGGAGACGAAATGAGCAAACGTTCGAAATTCGCATTAATCACATGGATAGGCAAAAACGTGAAGCCATTGCAAAAAGCTAGAGTATCAACCGACAAGGCATTCGTGAAAGATGTCTTAAGAGTAAGTTGGGATTTTTTTAACTTCGTTTTTTTTTTCTTTTTAAAGGTTGAATAGGAAGGGGAGATCGACTAGGAGTAATTTCCTCATTATTTTATTTTTTTTACGTCACAGGTTTTTGCAATCGAGGTTTCCGTCGATGACGTCTCAGATATTACCGAAAACAAAGTCCGTGAAGCTGTCATCAAAGCAGGTGGAGCAAACTACGGAACCGGAAACTAAGCGCCCCTAGTGTCTAACAAATTTATTTAAATGAAAGTTCCGCTTTGTCAAGCTACAAAACAACGAAATTCAAAGAAGGCTTTTTTCTTGACAACAGAATGGATGTATAGATTACATAGATATATATACTTCTAACATGTGCAAATGTGTTTTATCGAAAAGATTCACAACGCATACAATAAGAATTTGTAAAGACAATCTTTCTGTTTTAAACTAAAATATAATATTTTATATATGTACCATCTTTGTTGTGTATTTTCAAAATGCATACAATAAACGAATGTTGAACGTCAACTTCCAAAATCAAAACGCTGATTTAGAATTTAAACAACTAAACATACACATTATTAATATTAGATAATCATAGAATGAGTGACAACAATAATCTATTCCTGTCGCATTAAGCTTGATAAGTGAGATAAAGTGATTTTGCGCTAGAACTTCCTCATTCGGAATAAAGAGCACTTCTTGGAAATGTGCAATCTCAAAAAAGTATGCGGATGTTCGAGTATTCTGTATCTGTATCTATAATAGTGTTCCATCTCAATTAGAACGTATTTTCTAACATGACACAGTCATTCTTTACTTGGTTGTTACTGATTTTTAAACTGAAACATCACTAAGGTTGGTTATCATTGACTTTTAATGTCGACTAAAAACATCACTAAGGTTAGTTTATTTAATATCGTGAATTATATAATTAGCTGAACACAATACAATAATATAGCTGTACTTAACATCTTTACTTATCTTAAGGAATTGCTTTGGCAGATTTTTTTTATCGTCAGGAAATTGATGTACATGTATTTATAATCTGAAAATCAAAATGATGCAGGCACCTGTACGTGTCCTATTCAGAGAATCAAATCAAAGTGATTATAAAAAATTGCTTATCGTATATACTCTTAAAGATACATGTATATAAGCAGAAATCAACAGTAAGTCATGTGTAATTCCAAATTAACTACTTAATAAAAAAACACACACAGGAAATGTAGATGTATATATAGAAATAAAAAATACAATACCATATATCAATTAATTAAACACACTGAGAACACTTATACAAAATACCAACTGACTTAAACTAGTTTGGTTTTATCAGTTTTGCCGCAGACTTCAAAAGATTAATATACAACGGCAAGTCAAACAGAATGATTCCACCGAACACACACGTCATACAGACCACGCCCACTGTCCCTCCCACTGACCGGGCGGACGGGCGGGGGTCCGGGGCGCTGATTTTACCCCGTATTGTAGAGGATAAAGTAGTTTTATCCACTTGAAGTTCCTTCTTCCTCTCGTCGATTTCATCCAGGAGCTTTTTTGTTATGTTTTGTGGACTAGAATTTGAGCAGTCACACCTACATGTCGCACCTGTAAATTTAAAAGTAAAGATAAAAGTAAATTTATGTCAGTCAATGTATTTGATTTGATAATACATGTATTGAATTTCAAATGCTTTAAGTGCGAAGATTAATTACTTGTGTTTGTGACGTTGGATACGCCAAGGCTTCCACTTAAAGCCGGTGCTCTCAACTTTGATATAGGGGTTGCTTTTGTCGTTGTTGTGGTTGCTTCACTAGTTGATGTTGTGGTTGCTTTGCTAGTTGATGTTGTGGTTGCTTTGCTAGTTGTTGTGGTGGGTTGTTTTACCGTTGATGTTGTGGTTGCTTCACTAGTTGATGTCGTGGTTGCTTCACTAGATGATGTGGTTGCTCTGCTGGTTGATGTCGTGGTTGAGATGGTATTTAAGGTCAATTTGTTTGCTGCTGTTAAAGGAAAGGCGACAATGCGCATGATATTTGATAAGATTAATATTTTATTTTAATTAAAGATACACAACCTATGTTGTATGTGGCAATTGCATAATTTTGTTCGAAAAGAACAAATACAAATTATTTAACGAATACTTTAATATTGCTCGTCCAGGCTAATCGAGTAAAACTGACATCCCTAGTACCTAAAAAGGCGCTTGCTATGAAACCCAAACAGGAATGATATGATAGAGAATATAGGTTATTAATATAAATTAATTATTCAAGACAACGACTATTTACTATATATTAGCAATGACCACGTGCTCTCCTGAAAGCGTATGCTTACACGGGGGTAGGGAGGGGGGCCAAATGGATATTACATGACTGTATTGTTGTACAATTCGTGAAAAGGAAAGAACCAGAAACGAATTTATTTACATAGTTACAATAATTTCATTACTTTATTTTATGCAATACAATTTTGAAACAAGATGACAAAACTTACTATTATTGTTTGTCTCTGAAGCATTGCAAAGGTAGGCTGTGTCTATGATACAAGTTTCGTTGCTGGATAAAGTGAAGCTGGCACATGTCTACAGTTAATATAAATACATGTAGTCATATAATTAATTTAAAAATTGAGTTCTGTCAAACTCCGTTCGTATGCTTAAAATCTTTAAACCATGCTCTTTAAACCTAAATCTTTACTCTTTTGATCGTTAAGAAAAATTAATGACTTAATTTGAAGTTTTTAAGAAGTTTTATTTTCATATTTATATCATCTAAAAGGATGTGTGATTTTTTATATTAGTAGCACAGCTGCCTTACCAATGTATCTTAAAGTGTATCAGTTATTTCCAACAAATTTTAATTTCGCATAAAATGCCCACTTAGTTAGTCAAATCTAAAAAAGGACCAAAACAAAACTTTGCACCGAAAAAACTATGTATAGAGTATATTTAGGTTAGAAAAAAACCCACTGTAACCTATAACCTTTTTGAAATGTTCCAACTTACTGGAGCAATAAGTTTCATATCGTTTCCAGCCATTTCTTCCTTCCCAGACTCAAAAATCAATCTACCAGAAAAAACACCGCACGAGTTTTCGATCAAAAAGCAACCCAAAGGGCTGTTAAACAAAGGCGACAGAAGGAAGCATATCTCGGAACCGTTGTTATAGTTGAAACATTCAGAGAAGTAATATCCGATGTCCAACGGAATGCCATCTACTAGGAAATCATTGGTGCAGTTACTGCTTACAATTAAATAATATCGGACCATTCCACTGAAATCGACACACAGATTGGTGTTTGATATTGCCTGTTCGCGAGGAGTTTCGTATCTGTAGGTAGAGAGGTCACTTCCGGTGGTCACAAGAATGGGATTATTGGAATAAATGGTAACCAAAGAATTCATCTGTACTGTATCAATTATAGTGTCCCCCGCCTCAAGCTTGATGTTTTCGCAAACACCATTTATATTTATCATTATTAAGGTGTGATCTTGCGACGCAGTGATGATCATTTTACTCTCTTGCATACTGTAGAAATCAAAATGTCTGCCCAGACGCCCCATGTCGACGACCTGTTCGGTGTGATGGTAAACGTCGGATGGATTTTGCGATTGCAAAGCGGCTGTTGAACTGTCGTAGTCACACCCAGAAAACACGGAGACCGGATTACTGGCCGTGATCTTCGTCCCAGTCAGGTCCCAAACACTCACCAGCTGAAGAACGGCGTATCGGTCTAGTTCCACCTGAATACTCTGTCCGCCATAGTAAACTTGGGACTCAAATGTCAGTATGGGTGTTGTGTGGTTTCCAGCAAGAACGACCTGAACATCTGTGTTATCATCGCCTGATACGACGTGCACTTGTTTATACATGTACGTCTGGTTTTCACAAGGTGTAATTACATGGTACTGATTTCCCAGCTCTTCGTAAGGAAAAACTATATTGAAACCCGTCATCAATTGTGCTATATTAATCATTCGTACTTTTATGGGAATCGATGAAATAAGTTTGAATCCTTTTCGAGTTTGCTGAGAAGATTTATTCATTCCATATTCCATCGGTACGTCTATATATTTTGATGATCTTGGTCCAACGGTCCATTGGTCTCCACTTATTGAGACTTTAAGACTGTGACCCGCATTTACCGTAGCTGATTCTGTTGCATTATGGTTATAAAGAAAAATTCGAAGTTTTTCATCCGTCAAAGAGTTGTACCGGACGCTGGCTAAGATAAAGCTAGTTCCAACATTTGCAATACCTTCCTGTTTCACGGAGTCTGAAAAAGGTGATTAAAAATGATTTAAATTAAGGAGGCTGGATATCAGCAACTTGTCCATTAGATCTACCTTTCATTCATTCATTCATTCATTCATTCATTCATTCATTCATTCATTCATTCATTCAATCAATCTTTATTTCCCCCTTGCGAAGATTTCGTGTTACAATACATATTACATATACATGTAATTAGAAAACGTAAAGAAAGTTAAAGAAATCTACATGCAAATAGAAAAGTAAGCAAAAGATATTTCAAGTAAAAAAAGGTCGGTAACATACATTCTTAGTTAGCTACTTTAATATTCGAAGCTATAGCTTTATTATAAAAAGCTGTGGCTCCACACACAAATTTTGCACATAAACAAATAAAATCTTTCTTTTCGTGATCTTCTAATAATGATGCGCTCGTACTTTCAAATTGAAAAAAAAATATTCGTTCGTGCAAATTCGGTCGTTCAAATATCTCATTTGAAGGTATCTTCAAACTTCGATCGTACTGCATATTAAACTGCATTTGCAAGATGTGAACGTTTTATTTTGGCATGTAACAGCTAACAACATTTATTACTACTAAGGTATTTTTTCATGATTTTTAATAGATTCTCTTGAAAACATTTTTACATATTAACATGACATTTACAGTTTTGTTTTGTTTCGTTTTTTTGTTTTGTTTTGTTTTGATTTTTTTTACATTGTTACTCCGATAATAATTTACTTTAATTAATTAAGGTACAGTTTTTAAAAGTCCAATTTAATGTCTCTGTAGTTAAAACATTGATACACCGGATTTTCTTTTGTTACAAGACACATTGCGAGCCCTGGAAAATCGTTTTTACCGTCTTGATGCTACATTACCACTATCACGATTCGTAGTGTAATTGAAATCACTGTCTTAATCGTAGAGTAATCGTAGTAATCGCATCAAATCTCACCTGATCTTCAAGTCTGTCTTGGCAATCGTGTTAAGCGTAGACCATTTTTTTACCGTCAAAATATTTTCTACGATCAATACAACTAATTTTCAATCGTAATTATTCTTTATCATCGTATCAGATCGCTCTGCATCGTTTTCAAGCGCAGCACATCGCATTTAATAGTGCCGCCTAAGTGTTGGTCTGATGAGACTTAATGAAGGCAAACACCACACTGCGCTGCGTTCAGCTGCGATGTGTCAATATGGTTAGTCGGGTCGAATCATTATGATAGCTCAAATCGTGATTATCTTCAAACTTGATCGTGAAAAGAATCGCCATCATTATCTTACCTCATCGCAACAGAGCACATCAGTTCGTGATTAACGTATCGTAACGTATACGAACGTATATACACGTAGACAAGCGTCCCGGGACTCGTGTCCTGATGTTCGGATCAGATCGAGATCTGGAATTCTATCTGGACAATCTTATCTGAACGTATTTTCTCGTATCTAAACGGCAATAAGATCGTGGCAGATCGCGTCTGAAATATGTCTAATGTGACCGTACCGTATCAAAGCTCAACAGATCGGATAAGGACGTATCGACTCGCATCACCTCGTACCTAATCCTAGAATTATATAGAATTTCCACAATCAGTTACGATTTGTCAATCGTAGTGTTCGTAACGGATCGCACGACAGTGGGAACCTAGCATAACCAGATATGCACATGTACAGAGATAACTAAGATGTGCAAACTCACTTGAATCATACATATGCTAATTTACTTTTTTATTTTGTATTTGTATTACCATATAGAGTGTTTAAAATGAATTACGTACTTACCGACTAGATTTGAAACCATCAAAATTGAAATGATTAACTTGAAATTGGGCATTGTTTCACGACTGGTGATCTCTCGTGTATTAGTAATTCAACGAATAAAACGAGCATTTTTATTTTCAACAGTTTCGATTCTATCTAAAATATTTTTACAGTATCGTGTAGTAATTCATAAGCCTATTATCCAACAGTTTAGGCCGGAGACTAGATCCATCAATTCAGCAATAAATGATTTTTAGATTGAATAAGAAAAATAGAATACATGTACGCTTGTTGGAATTCATCAAAATAAATTGTATGACTCTATTCAAATACGTGCAAATAGGTTTTTTTTAAGTGGTTGTATGTTCCAGTATGTTGAGGCCCAAGGCCAATTCTGTCCCCATATTGAACTCACCAGGCTTTACCTTTTTTGTTTATGAATAGGATAAATAAAAGTATATACAGAACATTGAACATTTTACTAAATCAATGAAGTTCAGATATCCTGTAGAGGTGTTTCAGCTTGGTATTCATCATTGCTTGTCAGTGGCCATTGGGCAAATCAGGTTTTTTCAGCATTCTAATGGGTTTTGTGTGTAAAATTGACCCAAACCCGATCTAATCAGAATTAGGATGATGGATAAGGGGCGTGAGAAATGTATTCTGTTTTATGTCGGTTTGTTGATGGACCCGCCAATAAAATAAAATTTCCCATTATAATATACCCAGTGGCGTAGCTAGACCAGAAACGAAGTGCATGCTTAAAATGGCAGGGGGTCTGGGGGCCGCCATGAGGCCCCCAGTGGGTCCAGGGCGAAGCCTGGTGGGGGCCCAGGGGGCGAAGGCCCCGGAAGCTCATGGATTCTGACGATTTTTAACTCTAAAAATCATCGCAGAAATTGAAATGAATGCTCACTATTTAAGCATATTTTTAGGCAGTTAAAATTGTTTTGGTTATAGTTTAGGCATAAAATAAAATCACAACGCGGGCTGACTAAAAAGCTAAAAGAAGAAAAAAATTTTGACGTTTGTTTTTGACCCACTCAAAGCCTTTATTCTTAAGTTCATTTTCACCTAGTTTATGGTCATGAATATCTCAATAAAACTGTGATATTCTATGGGGAAAATTTAAAATGATGTGTAAAACTAAGTATTAGTTCAAATGCAAAATAAATCTTTGCTTTATTAGGTATATGCATTGTGTACTGTTTCTTTAATATGGTACTGTAAGACCACATTGCGTGTCTATATTTGGTAGTTTAGACGTCTTTGTTTAGCATTGATAAATTTGTCGATGACCGCTGGGATGTCGATGTCTTTTTCCCTGTTTATGTGAAGCATCGCTAGAAGAAAGCCTGTCTGTTGTCATGGTTGACCGCAGATATGTTTTGATTCTCTTCATTGCACTGAAGGATCTCTCAGCAGTGGCTGTTGACACAGGCATCGTCAGGACGATTTTTACTATGCATTCAATTTGGGTATAAAGTAAACATGAAATAAGTGTCGGCACAAAGATTCCGGATAAAGTAGGACCGGGTGACGGAAACGGATTGATGAAATAACTAAGTATGGACCTTAATCCTTGAATTCTTTTTAAAAATATTTTTTTCTTTATTTATTTTTTTACTGAGTTTCTTCCTTTTTTTCCCAAATGATGTGCATGCTCAGGCATATAAGCATACATGGTAGCTACGCCACTGATACCCATTAGAAATTTGTTTTCCTTCTTGTTAATTTTTCCTGGTACAAAGTTGAGACAAGTCGGTGAAACACTCTCGGACATTTCTCCTTTTCTCGATCCCAGTCATTGTTCTACTCTGATTTATCAATGTAAAGAGACAAAGAGTGATGGATCAGAGTATACAAACACATAGAACAAATATCATATCAACGATAACATTTAACTTTGATAAAAGAACCGTCATTGAAAGTGACGAAACCTGATTCCGTTGCAATAAGATGTCATTGTAACAATATCTTAATCTGTATATGCAATTAACAAGAAGTAAGCGACAAAATTATTATGTGCTAAGTCAAAAAACCACTAAATATGAGAGATAAAGATTTTTATTAATTTGGCAATGAAATATGAAAGTATGAAAAAGGTTCTCACAAATGAAGAAACTTGAATAGATCACCTGACTGAAATGTATATGGATGTATATTCGATATGTCCCCCCATTGGTATAATGCAAATCTAACATTGTAACTACAACAATTCCGAAATACCCGGCGTGTAAACCCCACACACTACAACCTTATATAGAGACCTTAGGAATAACAACAACAGATGAAGTACTATCACAAATCCTTGAATCCATGTAGAACTTTAGTAAGTATTTTGTCACAAATTTTTGTATCCAAAATCTTGAATTCTTGAATCCACGTAGAATGTTAGTTACATACACTATTTGTTCACAAATCCTTTAATAGTACGTAGAACTTTAATAAGTATTCTGGACGGACCATGCAGAAGGACCACGCATGTATGTCAGATTTCACTGCTCTGTAAGTTTGTGCACCATTAGAACTTGGTTCCTAGGGGACCTAATCATTTCTGCCCAATGTTCCTGTGCTTGACCACCAAATGGCAATCCAATATAGATCCTTCCTAGCAGTTTGTGTTCAGACTTTTGGGTGTTTGACGAACAAATTGCACTAATGGCGACATAAACATTTGCTAGTTCAGCCTGTGGAACGTCGAATGCAAAAGTCTCATCGAATTCCGGATTGGCCTCCTCGGATTTTGTACCTGTTTTAGTTTTCTTCAGAGGTTTCCCGTCATGCATCAGCACAACTTTGATATGGGTATCTGTAAAATAAGATGAAGTTTTTTATTAAACTTTACTACCTTAAAAAAAGCAACGCTATAAATACAATTCAGATGGCAAATTGTAGACCAAGCAATTTACAGCAAAAAAAACTGTATTTCTTACCTAAATCATTTTGAGGTCTGTTTTGCGTTTTGTAGATTTTCATTTTGACAACATTGATGTATAATTTTTCTGCCGTAGGGAGATAATTCAATCCAATGGTTACCTCCCCTGCCTCCTCCTATAAAATGAGTTAAGAAACATTATATGAGTTTTGCATTCATGTACAACAAACATTTTTGATTGGTGTGTAGTTCATTTGTCCAGGCTTCTGATCACGTATATACGAAAGATATGAGTTTTGCATACGTCTACAATTATGACATAGATTCTTATTGATTTGTAGTTACATGTGTACATGGCTTCGTCATAAGGTTCTGATCATAGGTACAAGAAAGTCTTCTCAAAATGTTAAAACTTCATCGTTACGTACTTCAAATAACATTCGTAATCAATAATAAATAACGTTATGATGAGCGATGTATGTAATGACTGTTGGGGTTAGTAATTAAACAGCATTGATCTTGAAACTGTCTTTTGAGATACAAGATTATTATCTTTTAATGATATACTGTCAGTTTGTCCTGCACTAACTTTGTTGTAAAAAATAAATTAATCAGTATTTGATTTTTTTTTACGAGAAAATTTGATAACAGTTACGTGTATGTCGTTTCAACGTTTTGCATTAAAATAGCACCAAGAACCGAGTCTGGGTTATATCCGGGACATTGTTTTACACCTACAGCTGTTGCGCTGCAAACGAGCCTTCGTTTGTTTTATCGACCATTGTGGTACAAAAATCACAGCCGTACGTCGCCTTTTCATACTTCTAGTATTGTGTTAAGGGCTTTTATAAACTATACATTTACAATTGCGTACATCGCACGCAACATAAACATCATTTAAACACCATATGCATATGATGTACTAAATATATATGTCTTCGCTTCATTGTGTCCAAGAATATGCCCTAAGGCTCACAAAAGTGATTTTTGTACATGTACCTATAAAAACTTTGATATGGTTCAAAAGTGTACATTTAACACGTGCAGCACTAATCGGTCTCAATTGTTCTAGTTTACTGTACATGTAAGATAATGAGACTAAGAAATAACAGTCCAGTTGGGGAATGCCAAGTTAGTAGAAATGCAACTTACAATTAGTAAGATATCAATATTAATTCACAATCAATGAGTACCAATGACGATCTCCATTGCGATTATAATATTACATTTGATTTGTTTTGCAGAAAGAGAAACACTTTCGATACAAAGTAAGAATGAACGCACCTCGATCGGTTCCCGTAACTTCTCCTGAAGCACCTTTTCTTCGAAATCTTCCAGACGAAGTCTTTTAAGTTTAACACGACATTCTCCTAGTACCACCTTCCTGGAATATTTGTCCAAATCACAGAGTTGAAGTTTAATGCTGACGTGCTTTACACTTGCTGGAGCTATGGCTGACCGGAATGTCTCGTTGAACAACAGAACGTCTTTGAATTTCTGGATTCGTGTCTTGAACTCTGTTTCAAAACTATCAACAGCACCGGAGAACATTTGTCTCTGAGATTTGTACAGTCTGATGCGTACATACGGGGATATGATGGTCGTGGCATCCTCGACCTTTAAATCAGTTATTTCCAGGATCTTTATGACTAGATTCCCGTCAAATTTGTCATATTTAAGAGAAAAATGCAGCGTGCCATCGGGAAGAGACGAGGTCGAGGTCCCGGAACCAATAGACCCATTCGCCACGTGGTTTGGAGACACAATCTGTGGATGCAAGTCACTGAATTATCATAGAGAATGTGACTGGTTTATCAAAATAATGTATGCATTTAACATCTTGCATTTATTTATGTGTGCAAATATTTTCAATAAAACAAGAATTTAAACATCGTGAAAAGCATTTCAACACTTCTGTTAGTCTGACTGTTTGATTTATTACATAGACAATATCAAAATACTTGTAAAGTAGTTCATGTATCATACATATTGTATTACACCAATTGATTTAAAACGTCAATGTTTGTTCCCTCTGAAAGCGAGATATCAAACTTACTCGTCTATGGTCAAGGGCACTCTTTGCGCTTGCGTCGGATAGTTCGGAAGACTCCTCTTCTTTTAGTGAACCCAGACGAGACCGAACAGTGTGTCTAGGTTCCATCATCATCATATCGGTAGATCCATATTTCATCAAAGGTTTATTGTCTGAAATATTTTCAAAATAAGTGATACACTGTACTTTGATACAGAATATAAACAACCGTTAAAACCGCATACTGTAAACAACCTATCATACGCGTGCGATAAATATTCGCGATATTGGTAGGCAAACTCACCTCGCGTATGTTTATCGCCGCTGATCAGTGCTCTTTTCTGTTTGAAATGAGTTAAATTGCTACTTGTTTCTACTAATAACTGTACCTTTTAAGTTCTCATCCGATCGTTCCATAAAAATGACGACTATATATAATTCTTGCTTTGAAGTAACTTTTTTTAATATTCTCACATCACGTATATTTGATATAACTTCATAAAATAAAAAAAATTATCACTATGTCACCACTAGAAATATATAAAAAGTTCCACTCAGCCTTTGTATCTTTTAAGCCACTAACCATGTGGGGTCTTGTCACGGAATGGACAGTACTCGAAGAGGCAGCAATAGGGGGAGAGGACACACATCAGAATAACAATGACCAGGACCATCACCAGCGCCACCCCGGCCAGGATCAGCAGCTTGTCCCACACGTCCAGGCTGATCAACTCCTCCGCCATCTTGTCAATTCAAGGGTTCGAACCGGTGTAGTCTTGATTCTTGCAGGGTGGCATGTCGGCAGTATCTGTAAATGTTAAACATATCGATATTACCCCACGGAACTTAATAATAATACCATTGAAAAAAGACATGTAAATATAAAAAAGAAATTGTCAATCAATCCTATTTATTTACTGCGTATATCGTATCTGCTTTGATTAATCCATATATATAATTCACATAATTCAACATACGTCTTGGCGACATTTACTCATGTTACCATTTAGCAGAGTAATGAAAGATCGCCCACATTGAGGCTGACGAACTAAAACACATCTATAATGTACAACTAATCAGTACGTAAGCCGTGTTTGATTAAACACTGGAAATGAAGAGATCAAAAAAAAAGGATTAGAACTCCCCACATTGATTAGCTAATCTTTTCGTATGCAGTGAAAATACAACAGTTTTACAAAAGAACTTACGACAAAGTCGTAAATATTTTCAGTGTCGTGGAATGATGTTTAATGAACAAAACTTAAACAAAAATATATAAGTACAAATATTTTGATGTCCATAATAATATTTGACAGCCATGAGAATAAAACATTGATTAGTTTGTGATTAATTAGCATTCATTTATTTGGTCGTAAGTCGTAAGTTCTTTTGTAAAACGCAGCCCATTTGGATTTCTCACATTAGTTGATGCGTACTAAAACGAAGAAATCTGTTTTTGGTAATAAAAAAAAATAATTCTTAGAAAACATTAAACGTTAGATTTACAAGAAAATTTTACGATATATGCAGCTGGAGATTTTCTCTCTTCCTCTCTTCTCTTCCTCTCTTCTCTCCCTCTCTCTCTTTCCTCTCCCTCTCCCCCTCTCTCTTTTATTTATATGACCTTTACATTACAGCCATAAAAGACCTAGTTTGCTCGCACCAACGATCTGCTTAATATGGCTATTAGCTACATATGATTGACCTGAATAATATTTGATACAGGACTTTTTGACACACTGATACGTAGGTAAATGTTTAATCAATATACGGGGATGGTCTTCAGGCTCCGTTGGTTTCTATGCCGTATGACGCCATGGGATAATACTCAAATCTGTATCTTTATTTATTTCTGGGCAATTATTGTTAACTCTTTTGAATTAGCTTTAAAATTATCTTACCCACATAAATTCCAGCCAAAATTTAGAATATGAATAATAATCATATCATTGCATTTTGTGACTGCATTTAAAACATTCGTATGAAGATAATGACATCATTTTCGCACCATTAAGCCAATTTGGAATAAATGTTCACAATCAGTGTTCCATTTACATACTAGATTATAATTTTCGATATTCTAAAATGTCACTGAATAACAATTCTCAGCTAGCTAGGATCAAATCAAGAACTCTGTGAAAATAATTACTGGTTTATTTTTTCTGGGTCATTTGTTCGAACATGTGTCGCCCAAATCGGGACGTGGTCCAAAACGGCCGCAACAGTTGATGACTATTTTGAACCTACTGATGTGTGTAGATTAAAATTGGATTGATAGATTTACAGCTATAAACGCTCTAGAAAATAGTGTTGAACATATAGATTTGGGTTTGCATTTAGGGCATTTTCATATTAATTAATAGATGTCTCAAACATATGTCGCCCGCTGTTCTAGATGACCAAGTCCTATATTCCTGAGAGGTCTGGGCGCTTTGACAACTCAGTGGAAAGCAGTGATTCTTTGTTAAGTAGATATTTTTTAGCAGGTTTTGACCAGAACGATTTTTAAAAACTGCGATGATGTTGCTACAATGTAACAAATGGGTTAGTAGCAGTATTTAAGCTCTTGCGATCCAGTAACAAATGTTGCAGCTCTGCAGCATTTCGAAATTTCTTAGTGACAATGATAATACCTATTAACTCAGTATCATATTTAGACAATTTCATCTTACTTCTTCAAACCGTTTTGCTTCCTGTCTATTAATAATTATACAACCATCACCTTTCTAAAAAAAAAAAGAACAACAAAACATCATATTTTGCAGAGGATTTTTTTCTACATATTCACATAAATAAATTGTTTCCTCTTCACATACCAAAAACCTGAAAATCTTTGCTAAATGATGAACAAACTTGTTTTCATATTTACTGCATATGAAATGTCTTTTGTGTTCCCTTCTGATTCCAATGGGTCATAGTATAAATTAATAAAAAAAATCTGCAACTTTTATATACTAACTAAACCTTTCATATCGATTTAAATTATTGTCTCTTCTTTTCTTCATATCTTAATTTTTTATTTATTTCCCATGTAATCACAACATAACCCCAACCCATGTAGTCCTATTCCTGTCTTCAAGTATTTATGGTGTGAGATATTCTTTATTAAATTTGACTCAACCCCTATTATTGCCGCTCTCTAGGGTTATGACATGACTTGACTTGAAAATTCTGTATTCTAGTTTCGATAGATTGCTTTTTACATGTTAAAACAATCTTCATTTCAGATGAATATTTTGGTTTTATATATACTAGTATTAATATCCTATATGACCCCAGTCCAACGGTTAAGAGAATGACCAAATTAAAAACCTTTCTGTAGTTTGCTGTAATATCAATTTTACAAATTACACTTGTAGGCTCTAATTTTTCCATATACATGTACATTAATTTCTAAGTAAAAAAAGATACCCCCACATTCAATTCAGATTGTGGTCATCCCAAAACGGTTATCTAAAACGTCCTCATACTAGCTTTCCTCCAGGTCAATTTCGCCCTTTATTTAACTAATATTTGTAGGGGACATTTAGCATCGTTTCATCGCTTTAAACATTTTGAAGGGGGGGGGGGGGCAGACTTACCCCAAAACATCTTGATAGCCGAAAAAAGAAGAAGAAAATAAAAATATGCTAACTTCTCTTTGCATACTTAACCTCAAATTTCTAGTCCGTGGAAGAGAGGGGGGTATAAATCGGTATACATTTGCTCGAATATTCTTCTTTATTAATGTACGAAGTAAGATTGATTGCAACAGTGTGTGTGTGGGGGGGGGGGGGGGGTGCAGGTAGGTCCCTTTGTGGCTTGTATATTTATAAATATTTACAGTTCTGCAAAGCTTTCCTTTTTCAAGTCACAAAAATCCCTCATAATCTTATATATATACTATATACATAAACAATTTTATGCATTAATATCTGATACTGTTTACAAACTTAGATGTGTGCAGCGGCGTAAAGATCCCCGGATATTGATCCCCGAACGGTTGGTGACCGGTATGTGAAATGCACAGCTACCGAATCTGATTAACTGAGCAAAGATATACAAGATTAAAACGATCCCAAAATGTATATAGACATTTTATAGAAAGGTGGATATTTATCCCAAATCAAAACAAAAAACCGCTGTAAAGGTTCAGCAAACACTGAAAAAATAAGGTGGAGTGAAAGTCCAATACAGATACTTGATACATGTATATCTTGCACGTAATCACTTGCATTTCTCCAGTAAATACAAGATTTTACACATTTGCAGCCATCTATATATGACATACAAGCTAATAGGGACGTGCATTAATATTCAAGCTACGTATATACATGTACATACCTAAACAAATCCCATGGCCACAGCGATGATATATTCACAGTTTATTCCACGTTGAGAATGTTTGAACATTTTAAAGATTAAGAAATAGCCATTAAACAGAGCATAACAAAAAAATCAGTCTAGGTTTAAAGATCCTTCCCTGCTTTTTGTCCCATACCTTTCTTACTAGTACATTCTACCCTTTCTTCAATGAACTGAAACATCACAGTGCTTACCTGTGTGAAAGAGTTGTTCAGTGAACAGGTTGGGGGGAGGGTGGGTTGCTAAGTACAGGTATCACGACGATTTCTGACTGTTTCTTATCTCTAATTCATTTTTAATATATAAATGCTCGAACAACTTTTATTGCAACCTACCTCCAATAATCATTCCAATCCTCGGGTCAGCCCCATCTGAATGGCAATCGTTTCCGGGATCCGTCTTTTACAAGTCAACGAACCACTTTAAAGTTTCTTTTGAACTTGATCTATGAAAACATTTTCCATTGGCTGCACGGTATGAAATGATCTATGTATGTAGACGGAGAGAGATCCGGGAATGTTGGAGTCGTTATCTGGGGGCCTCTGTCGTGAGTCATTGGTAACAGCTGGTCTCTTTCCATAACTATACTGTCATACAAATACACAGAAGTACATGTAGATAGAGGTAATTTAGAAGCTGTCGAATGTATCTGCACTATAGCTCGGTGTCATGATAAAAATATCTCCATCAACTTAAAACAAATTACTTTTATATTATGATGATTATAAAGTTTATTTGATGAAAAGAAGACGAAATTATAATAAGTTATTATCATTGGTAATGATTCTTGGCTTATGATATCAAAGATTGAATTGTTTGTAATATAATCAACCTAGAAAATGCAAATCATTATCAATATTTGTTTTAAGCATGCGTAATAACTATCAATTGCGTTTTTATTGATGTGCATATATTTCTGCGTTTAATCAATTGCAAAAATTGCACAATCTAACTAAAACTGAATTATTTTTGTCAATATGATGAAAATTTCATTATTAATTTGATATGTTTATACTTTTGTTCATTGATACACAGGGTATTCACCATTAAATTGACAAGCTGGTTTTGCATTCAATTTCACTGATTATAAAATTCGTTAAGACAAAGTACATTCAAATCAATCATATATTAGGAGAAAATTTCCGGAAGTCAACGTCAGAGTTTCTAGCAGCCTGGGCAAGTTCTGAACTGATAAAACACGACAAAGATATCGGGTGCCTTTTACCTCGATCTCATCTACATGTAATATTTATGTACAATTAGAATTGTCGCGCTCTGAATCCATGATGTATACCGTTCATAATTAACAAAAATCAAAGTACTGTAAGGATTGATATGCTCAAAGCAAAATGCTTATAACATTCCGCAAAGAATTTACAAAACTCAAGTCGAATGTCAGAGTAAATTTTGTCTTTTTATAAATATTTTATGATTTATTTCATCATGACTGACTCTGATGGAAATTTTATCCGGGTGATTTAGTAGTTTATTTGCTGACGCATACACGTCTCCTGCGTTAGTGGATATGTGGTCGTTGGCTCTATTTGCCTGATTTTCATTTGTTAAATCATGAAACACAATGGTAGAGCATTAACAATCATAATACATGTATTATTTAAGAGTTTTTGGAAAATTCCACCGAGTAGTCAACCTAGCTTTATCAAGTCAATACCCGCTTCTTTAAAGAATACCGTATGATTACGTGGATAACTGCATGTACAATGTAGTTAATACCCCTTACTGTGAGGAACATGTCATTGTGGCATCGGCCCCCGTCCCCAGTTTGGTTTTCTTTTAAATCAAGTTCGTAGTGGGGGTTCTTTTGATTATAATATTTGTTTTCAAAGTGTTATCAAAACTAAGGGTTGTGTTTGATTCACAAAATAATTCAAGATCAGTATAACTATTCTTTCCGAAATTATCCACCTTTTCTTGTTCCCTATTCAAATCGTCAGCATACACAATTCAGGGTGTAACTTCTCGCCAATGTCGCCCTTTCCTTTCCTGTCCTGTCAAACTTTAAAAAAGAGGTGGGGGCGTATATGACTGTCCTCGCGAAAACAATGAAATATTTAAAACTGAACTTTATTTAATTTTACAACGATTGATAAACAAGTTATACAACTTATATTAATATCTTTCGTTGGCACGGATGTTAGCGCGAGGGGGTCATTAATGTGGGAGGAAGCCGGAGTACCCGGAGAAAACCCACGTGTCCAAGCGGGCGACAACCATACCCTTTCACATACAACCACTGCCGATCACGGGGATCGAACTCGGGTCGCAGCGGTGAGAAGCGAGTGCAATGAAATATTTGATTTGTATTTCATCGAGCTATAAACTGCAATATGAACTTCAAAGTAAATAATCCAACAAGACATGCACTTCATTATGACTTTGTTATTGTTACAACTCGTGTCTGTAAAATCATTTTTAACTCGTAATGGGGACAAATGTATTAATTTAACGACGTTAAAAAAACGTATCTGATGAATGCAAGGTATAAAGAGCGTGGGTTCAGTAGTTATGCGAACTGGGGACCGAAGTTGAAAACAGTCGGCTTCTGACACGTTATATACGTGGGAGGATGTGTCAGACAAGTATTGTAAAATTAACAAAAAGTGATTTTAATTAAAACTACACATAGTAGATAAGGCATTCAACACTAAATATGTCATTTAATTAACAAACGTTTTCTTTGAATGCATTGACTTTTCCTACGATTGTTTATTGTTATAGATTATATTGATAAAAAAAAAAAATTTAAACGATATTTAAGATTGTTTAAAAAAATAAAGAAATGGAATGTACATGTTTTACAGTTTTATTCCCAAAATAGGCCAATTAAGACAGATAACTCTTTGACAATAAAGAATAGAAACTGTTTACCAAAGAAATGGATATTCAGCACATCGCCAAACACGTTACATCCCAGTGATGTCTAAGAAATGAAAAGATAGAGAATTATCGAGATGGACATATTAGTATGAAATAGTATGCACGGACTCCTGCTTTCTTTTAGCTTAGCACTTTTATTTATGCCTGTCGCTATACATATTTTTCGCCCCTTGTGTTCTCCTGTCGGTTCCGATCGTCATTAGATGGTCTCCAACATTCACTGGATGTTTCGACCTTGGACCATGACATCCTCCAGTTGGTGGGTCAGCAGTGGTGACATCCTCCAGTTGGTGGGTCAGCAGTGGTGACAACCTCCGGTTGGTGGGTCAGCAGTGGTGACATCCTCCAGTTGGTGGGTAGCAGTGGTGGCATCCTCCAGTTGGTGGGTCAGCAGTGGTGGCCAGTCCACTACTCGATGGATCCCGACTTCAAGCACATATTATCGCTACGGTGTCATATACATTGAAACAAATCTATCTAATGATCGAGGAATTATTTTTATATTTGTTGATTTAAAAATCAAGAATTCAAACACACGATATCATATAGTGAGGATATTAAGGAAATTAAACTTGACCATCTTATTTTTGAGACAAAATTAAATGCCATTAATATTAACTTTTTTTCATCAGTGTAGATAAATGGTAGATGTAGCAAGCACGTAATAACACGTTACTTCGAAATATTATGAGTTTATTTTTTATTGAAATGTCAATACCACAAAAGGTCTAACAGATACTAGATCAAATGTCTTTTAATTTTTCTTACTGATTTTTTTTTTTACTCAATCTGTTTAAAGACATAATGCTGATATATTGTTATTAGTGGGAGATGATGTCTGATTAGCATATTTTGAAACCCAAGTCAATAACTTATAATCTTATTATATTAAAAAAACCCCTAAAACTTGTATTGTTGAAAGCACATATATCTGTAGTAATTTTAATAAGCAAAAGCATTTCATATTTTCTAAAACCATCACTGTTCAGCCAACAATATAATCTCGGCTGAATTTTAATCTCGGGTATCTCTCTCTAAATTAGGTTGTTCCATTGTCAGAAAGAAGTAATCTTTCAAATTTCTGCAATCCGAATACACTGGACATCTAGTGAGAAAACTGACAATACAATGACGAAAAAAGACCCAACCTCGAATTTTTTTTAGTGTTTTCTAAAGCCAAGATATATGAATTTGCGAATGCGGTGTCAGTACTTGACTGTTGGTAAAAAAAATTAACTGATTTAATCGATAAGAGTTATCGCGCTTTGCTTGCAAGAAAAATTATCTTGTAGGAAATTCGAGAGAGAAAAAACAAGAAATACACATACATATTTGTTAACAACATGCTACTTAGAAATTAGACAATTGTTCTTAGAAATACAAATAGAAATAGAATTAACAAAATACCGTTCATGAAAAATTCTTCATGTATGAACCGTCTTTTAAGGTATTCAATGAATAATGAAGGGATATTGAACGGTTTTGAATCATTTTAAATTGGTTAAATATATATTGCTAGATAAATACGAAAGTGAAATGATCCAAATTCACATGACTGACAACATATAAGAAGTACGGAAGCGTATCGGGGCCTACACTTGTTGTGTTATAACTATATAAATAGTAATACTTTTTATCGTCTTATCAACATATAAACTATAATGTCGTTTTAATTATGCAAAAATTTTGCATTGAATTGAGGTAAGTTAACATAATTTAAATCACCTTATTGTAATTGATCAGTTTTCTTGCTATCTGCAATATCGATTTAACAGAATACGGAGTTAAAAATAATAATTTAAGAGTGAGTTTTAGTTATATCGAGAAAGAAATGTTGACATAGAACAATGTAAATGTATTCATCATTGGTATATAGACATAAAAATGCTTTCATTTCTTGGAAACATATGGCAAAAATATTGTTATCGAATGAATTTCGCGGGGGCGGGAGTTCTGATGGTTCGTCACCTCACTCTGAATCCAGCTGTAGAATACACATGTAGACTGACATTTGTGGAATCAATGGAATTCGTGTATGCTCAATTTTCATGGATTTCGTTAATGCTAATTTTCGTCATCCATGAATTTAAATCCACAACGAATTATGAGTAATAGCATTCTTATAATTTATTTATTATTTATGATACAAGTAATGCTACGAAATTTTACCCTTAACCTATTTTTAAAAAATAGCAAAATACGAATACTGGCTCCATGAAATTCAATCCACAATAAAGGAATTTAAACTCTAAAATTCAGATATTTCTTTTAATGTCCAACATTCAAATATTTGCATTTGTAATCGTAGTTAGGGGTGGTAGACATGAGCAGTCCTACCCCAAAATTATGATCATGATTCAAATATCACGTTGTTGCAACGGTCTCCCATCGATAAGGCTAAAAATGTTTCACCCATCTGTCTTTGTCTTCAAATTGATATTACACGATCTCGAAGCAATTTATTGGATGATCACTCACCCTCTCAACTACAATGTAATCTACATGTAACTACGATACCAAATACTATCATGCATGAACTAACTGCATGAGCGTTGAATTTTCTCATTACCATGATTAGATGTGAGTGTTTTCTTTATTCGCGTGGTAAAAAGACTCGCATCAAATCATGATGATGAGAAAACACAACGCTCATGCTATCAGTTCATGCATAATATTAATTAAAAGCAAATACAATTATTGGATATTTTGTTTCGACGCTTTGGTAAATGTTTTTTGGTGGTGCTGATGGGGGAGGGGGTAATATAATACGTGAAAGTAAAGGGGCTCATGTAGTTTAAATGTTCAATTACATGTATCTGTCTCAAAACTCATATCACATGTTTATTGGAGAGTAACCCAAACATAGAACGAACTGCTTAAATATAGATCATACAGCAGTCCTCTAACTGCGATAACAAATACTTATACTAATTGCAATTATTATAAAGAAATTACTGCTCTTTGTTTTTTGATTTATATAAAACTGTCAATGTCAGTCTACATGTGCCGTCTACAGCTATATTCAGAATTCAGTGACGTCACCTTCAGAACTCCCGCCCCCGCGAAGTTCATTCGATAATATTTTCGCAATATGTTCCCTAAAAATGAAAGCATATTGATATCGACATGGCTATAAAGCATTTATTTTATTGTTCTTTGTCTAATTTTCTATCTCAATATAATTAATTCACATTTATAAATCAACATTTCAAACTTCATATTTTTTAAAGTCGATAACACAGATAGCAAAAAAACTAGTAAAAAACAATAAGGTGATTTAAATTTTATAGAAATCACAAGATACAATTCAATTTATTTGCATAAATAAGAGGTCACAATACTTTATATGTTGACAATACAATAAAAAGAAGGACAATATATAAGTTGAAACACAATAAGTGTAGGCCCCGATACGCTTCCGTAAAGAAGCCGGTCATTTTGCACCTTAACTTTTTTTGAAGAGTTATCTTTTCTTGATGAAAAGAAGAAAAAATTAATTTTGTCAAAATATCTGCGGTAAATGTCTTATTTTATTTCATATTTTAATAAAAAGAAAGTTAATGTATTCATTCACCAAAAGATTTGTACGAATTTCAAGTTACTTTTTATAATATCTTAATACGAGGGTTGTTCGGAAATTATTGAGACAACACAAATATTTTCTATGGTGGCATATTTCTGCCCCCTACATGCAAGATAAATTATGTCAACATGCAAGAAAATTATGTCAACATGCAAGATAACTATGTCTACATGCAAGATAATTATGTTGACATGCAAGTTACAAATCTTTTAAGAGAATCTGATTTTCGATATGACTAAAACCCATTTTTAAATTATTGTTTTTATCTCCGTATTTTATTTAAGTCGATATAGCATTTAGCAAGAAAAGTGGTCAATTACAATAAGGTGATTTAAATTATGTTATTTCACCTCAATACAATGCAAAATATTTGCATAAATAAAACGACATAATAGTTTATATGTTGATAAGACGATAAAAGTATGACAATGTATAAGTTATAACACAACAAGTGTAGGCCCCGATACACTTCCGTAAAGGGGTGGAGGTTAAAGAATTCGTTTCATTTATTGTTCTCACTAAAACCTCACATTGTAAAACAAATAAGGAAACATAAAATTCAATACAACATGTGAATTTACCTTTTCACTTGAACCCTCACAGAATGTGATAGCATCCCAACCCTTTTAACTCGATGAATAAAGAAAAGTTTGTTTCAGATAAATTCATAATCAGTCCGTGCAGCAAGGGATCACATAAATCAGCAAGGCAATTGTAATAGTGTGGAACTTGCTCCACCATAAATTCTCATGCACCTAAAAGTGTGTTTGTGTGTGTGTGTGTGTGTGGGGGGGGGGGGGGGGGGGTAATTGGACTGTGATTAAAATCAATAGAAAAGGAAAGGGGAAAACACTAATGAATAAAAATGTATTACATATATCAGATCATTCAAAACATTAGGGAGGAAGGGGAAACCACCCAACGTACCAATATGTATAGACTTAATTTCAAAAAATACATGTACACTGTACATGTAGCTGCATGACCCAAAGGACAAGTGCTCTTCACAAAGCTCTTGCGCAAATCTTAAACTTATGGTCTAGACCATCGGGCCATCAGTCATTTCGATCCTCGATTTCCAGATTGAGAAAAAAGTGATAGAAATCAATTTGTATTACAAAATTAAAAAAATTACACCATTTTCATTTCTTTAGATTATGCATAATATATCATAAATCTGCTTCTGATTGAAGATCGCATGGTTTTGACAAATATCCTCAACTTAATTTCTCTAATCATGCCCAACTTGCTCAAACCGTGCACGCACGTGATTGTGTCTATAGTATAAAATAATCAACAATGCAAAATGCGACTGTGTCCTAATTAACATGGTACAGTATGAACACGAATGAGCACAGAGGCTTAAAATGCTCTTCCTTTGTGTTAATCTCTTAAGGCACTATTGGCCCCCCCCCCCCCCCCCCCCCCAAACCCCCGGTTTCACCGGTAGGGGACTAATAAGTACATTGTAGATGAGTGGATTCCGCAAGATATTGGAGGAAATACTATTATAGAAATTTCTTGCTTACTCATTCAAGCATCTAACTTGTATTCTCTTAATTTAATTGTCAAATTATCGCTTAAAATATCGTCTGAAACAACTGTGAGTAGAAATGACCAAATCAACAGCCTGCAAACAACTACAGGTGACAGACTACAGGTGACAGCCAGGTTAATATTTAGCACCTGCGTGTCCTCTGTGTCCTTTATGGGGGTAATTTCTGCGTCAGTTACCTGTCTGCTACCTTCATCATTTTTTCCTGTGACAAACGCAGCGCACCTTCTCAAGCCAACACTGGCTGAACTATAGCCTACTGCACGGTTAGGTGCAACTTGTTGGAATAATCAACTCATTCGGATAATTTTCTTATAGAGATTTAATTCTTAATCAGTATGAGGAGGCTCAAACTTTCAGAACTGTCGCTCTTTTAAAAATTTAAGTTGTCTGGCCGTGATGCTATAGTTCTGTTTCTTTAGATAAATTCTTTAAACATTGTCCTAGAAATTCAACTACTGATGGTATCGCTTTACTTGCACTTATTCTTCTTTAAATTGCTTTAGTTCAGCAGGTTAAATAATATCCATCGTCCAAACTTCATCTTGTCGACAAAATGCTGTTGGGAACTCCTCTTATTGAGTTTCAAAAGCATGAAAATCCCTAGCAATTTGTCATTTCTGTTTCTAATGTCTTGTTGGCAAATTTTATTTGTAAAATTTGACAAATATAATTATTTCATCGTTTATAAATTTTTAATTCATGCTTAGAACAATTCAGTTTAAATCTTTACTCGAATCTGTTTATAAATTGATTGCAGCGAGATTGCAATAGAGGAAATTACTGGGAAAATTTATTTAATTAATAATAACACTTTAAAGTCCATGAGTTCGAGTAAATTTTGGAAAACTAAACTTGCAGATGTATGTGTTTTTAAAGTCAAGATGTTTGATATTTCTATAGCCGAAATATATATTTGATATTGCAATTAAATAGTCCTATTTAAATAAGTGAAAAACGGCGGTCTCAGTATGGGCTGGGTAGTATGTTGATGAAGAATTGAAGTTTATGAACCAATAAGAGTTATCGCACATTGTTTTTGTGATAAAAAAAAAAAGGAGTCCTGTGGAATTCCTTGCCCTTAAATACTAAATATATATTTGGAAAGATCATCGTATATTATTATTTTCAGTGCAAAATATAATTGAACATGTTTAGTATGTACAAGTATGAACACTTAAACTTATTGTGCTAGAGTCTTTATTTATATCAGTTCATGTCATATTTTCTTTGATAAGGTACTAAAATACTTAGTATGTCAAAGAGTGAATAAACAACATATGCAACAACTTACTGCTTTATAAACAGACAATTATTTTCATGAAAAAAAAAATTCCACTGGAGCTGAAAAATACCCACATTCTATTAATCTGCAAATCTGAAAGTACTGACATGTGCATTTTTAACGTTTTGCAGAAAAATAAAAAATTAACCATTGATAGCTTTTAACAAGACACTCAGAATTTCCTGTTTTTGTTCAAACGACACTTTATCATTTATTCCTTGGATAACCAGTTGATTTCACAAATAATTTGTTAGCTGCAGAACTGTAACTCCAAGGAAATTCGGGTTGACGGACCAACCCAAATTTCCCGTGTGGCTAATAAATTGTAAGAAGTTAATGTAGAAGTTAAACATTTGCTTAATTAAACAGTAAATTATTTAACTTATTTTCTTTCTTCTTACGAGTCAAATTACATATGTCACTTAAAATTCAGGTGTAAAAAATATCGACTAATGAAAAATTTTCCAGGAATTCCAGGAGACCGACAAATGACGTTTATCAACACCTACATGTCGTCTGTGGGTGTAATTTTTTTTTGTCAGTTTGTCATAAATTTGCCCATGGTTGCGCCAGTTCCCAATCCCACAGTGGAGAAAATATCTCTTGATAGGTCAACTTTTGATAAAAATACTTAATTTTGAGTTTCATTCATTGGCATTGCGTTTCATTACGTGCCATTTCTAAATGTTAGATAAATGATTCATTCGAAAAATTACCGGTATCTTTTACAGATCAAATTCCTAGTCAATATAAGGAAGTTCATTCTTGATCGCTGAGGACTCTTCCAACTATATACATATTTGTGAAGTTTCCTGACCGGAAAACTATACCTCTCTTGATGTTATCACTTTTCTTCATATGAAATTCTTTAAATTGACTTACGTAGTTTTGCAGGTGACCCCAAGTTCATCGTCCAATCTACATTTTGGAGAAAGAATGTATAAACAAAATTTGTTGCGACTCCTCTTTTGTACGATTTAAATAAAATAAAAATGTCTAATTAGCGGAAATTGACTATAAACTTCCGTCAGTGTTGATAGTTAGTCGTGCAAAAGAGCTATACTTCTGCAATAATTACAATGCTTACTACTTAAATAAAATTTGTAATTTTTACTATTTTTCTGCAAGAGCACTACATTAACCTACTAAGCTTACGGCCTGTTGTTCACACACGGGCAGTGCAAGTTGCACTTATATCTTTCGTTTAATTCGGTTCTGTTCACGCATTCATGTAACTTCCTACCCTCTTTCCCAGAAATAAAGGAGAACATATTCAGTGGATGTTAATGGACACCTCTATCTTTCATAAAAGTAATACATATTTTGCATTTCCTATGAATAGAAATGCAGTGATAAACAAGAGGCCCATGAGCCACATCGCTCATCTACACAAGTTCTATCTCTATTAAATTTGTAGATATGAAAAACCTCTAAATTTTTGTAAAACTTACAAAAATTCTCATATATTCCAAGATTTGACAATACCAGTATATAAAACGAATATCATTGAAACCTACTTTTTGGACATCATATCCTTAGTTCTAAGATGCATAAACTGACCAACCTTATTATCTTAAGCCTCAATGTATCAAAGGTAACGAAATTGGAAAATGAAAAATGAGAAAAATTGAAAAGTACCCTAGGTTACTGTGACCTACTTTTGAATATTGTATACAGGTTGTTGGTGGGGGGGTTTTTTGTCCCATGTTATTTTCGCCCTTCTACACTTGCAAACGGTTTCGCCCTGTCTTGAATTCGCCTTTACTCAGTTGTAAAGAGGACAACGCTGTCTCGTTACAATGTTTTGAATTCGCCAAGTCTTAAATTTGCCCACCGACGAGGGCGATAGGGGCGAAAATAAAAGTGGGTGAATATTTCCCTGCATACAGTAAAGATATAATCAGGTAAGATATACAACTAACAAAGTTTGATGATCATAGGCCTAACTATATCAGAACTATAGATTTTATTATAAATAATTATAGATTTAATTATAAATAATTATAAAATATTAAAGGAGGTCTGTGACCTTGCTATGAGGTTATGAAGACATGATGGTGCTTGCATAGTTACTGTAATATTACATATTGTAGCATTGTAGTTCTTGATAAGAAGATTTTTAAACATTTTCACAATATATTTCTATGTTGAACTTTGAACCTCTCCTGGGTCCGGGAGTGATGGTTTTTACAATTTAGAATCTTCACTGTCTATAGAACTTTGACACTGGCATTTCTGGTGCAGTCTCTTAAGAAGAAGATTTTTAAGACACCCACGCTATTTTTACTGTCTCGTGATTATCTCCCCTTTTAAAATGGCTCTTTATTTTAACAATTTAAAATCTCTTTCCCATAAGAACGCTTTGTACCACCAAGTTTGGTCAAATTTGGTCCTGTGGTTTACAAAAGGCGTCAAATATGTAAAAAGATTAAAAAGACAGATAGACAGACGACGTACACCAGGTGATCAGAAGAGCTTACTTGAACCTTCAGTTCAGGTGAGCTAATTTTGTACAATATTTCAATTCTGTTTACCGTCTTCCAATGAAAAAGATTACCTGAATTCGTTTATAACGTTTCTAACAATTCTATCGACACTCCTTGCAATGATTATAGTTAGGGCTTTGTGACCACTTACAAACTCAATTGGAATATTTTCCCTTTTAGGCTTAAACCAAAGAAAACTTATTGGAATTGTAAATATGTTCATATAAAAGTATTGTCAATTTATATACTCAGTAAGACAAAATATTGTCAAACATATCTGACTTGTAAATAAATGTATATAAATCGAAAGGGAAGAAGAAAAACGAGACAAAATCATTTTAATGAACATGAACAAGAAACAACATGATTATACATGTACAAGCATTGATGATTGTCGAGTGCAGTTTTACCCTTTTAAGCAGAAGCGGACGGTTGAGGCCATCAATGGTGGCTATACTGAGACAGCTATTTGTACCAAAAGCCGCGGTGTTATAGTGCATAATTATATATAATGAACCTCCCTGAAAACATTCTTAAAAGTACACCGCCTCTATGTCTTGATAAGGTCGCCCGTCGTCCTGAACTTGCCGCGCGTTAGAGAAATCTGATTCAAATGAGAGATCCACCGAGGCTGAATTCTTTGTGCTGTTTGGCCACGGGGAAAGGACAGAGATATGTATGTTATTCCCATTCTCTGAAAAATCTGTATTGTTTTCTAAACAACCTTTTGATTTAGTAGTCGGTAAGGAGTCTTCGTATTCACAGAATGGATCCGTGAGGCTTGCTGGCGATATTCTGGATACAATGGCCTGTGTTTTAAACTCGTTACCGTCCTCACAATGGTGAGTATCGAAGAAATCCCCCATGTCGGTACACTCTGAGACAGATTCCACGTAAGCACCATTAAAACTACACAGGCTTTCCCTACTGTTGTAGCTTGCATTTAAAGCTTCTTCGAAACCACGATCTGTATTCTCGTCAAATCTCGGAGATGGCGTTATATCAGTACTTTCTGATGAGGTAGTTAGTTGATTATTAAAGAACGCATACTCCACAGATTTCTCCCTATCTAAAAAGCTAGGTCTTTCCTCGGGTAGTTCAGGATTTATCCACGGGGATTTGAAATTTGGTGTGTGTGTCTTACTTTTATTAAGATTCGATAAATATGAATAAGGTTTGGAAGAGAGTAGTTCGCTCGTAGTAAACCCATCAAGTTCAGTGTCAGATAATCTAAAGGTCGGTTTTGTTGCTGCAATTGACTGTTTGTGAATGTTAAAGCTCTCAAAATAATCATCTGTGCAGTTTGCCATGCACCCAGAATCATTCTCATCCGAAAGCTGTTCCTTGTCTTTTTGGCGAGGATAAGTTCGTTCGTTTTGCCTCGAGGACATGCTGTGTCTATGTTTATCAGGAGAAATATGGCCTCTTTCAATATAAGTTACTGAAGGAATTTCAATTGGTTTACTAGTGCTCTGAATGTCTTCAGATCGCAGAGAACTGCATTCAAGAACGTTGTCAATATCGCTTTCACAATACTGACCAGCCACACCTTCACTCTCACTTCGCTCACTCGATTGTCTTGGAACCATTCGTTCCTTTCCTGGTTGAATTTCATAAATATATGGAATAGTCATATTAGAGGATCTAAAAATAGTTCCGCTTGCCGACCTGGAATGGCCAAGGATGTAGACATTACCACTTGACGACCGCGAGTGTGTTCGATAGAGGCTTGAGGAGCTTCCCGAATTACTACGCAATCCCATTTTAGGTGGTTTCTTTCTTGGAATGCTGCCAAATGACCTCGAGAGGACACCGATTGCATTTCCATTTCCATGCATTCTAGGAAGAGAGTTAGAATTATATCTGTTTAGATGTATTCGTCCGTCAGTTACTGTTTGAAGATTACCGGCAGAATTAGCGTGTTCGATGCAAGAACTTCGCGGTAAGCTGTCGGTATTGAGACAGTCTGGGTGGTAGTCGCTAGACACGTAATACATAGAGTGCACGCTTCCGGATTCCGTCTCTGACATCGCTCGCACCATAACCACTCCGTTGTTGGAACCCGTATTTAATCGCTTCGGCGAGTTATCATTTAGAGTCTCGTTAATGAATATAGATGGAAGATGCTTTTTCTTCATCTGGTCGCTTCGCGAACCCGACGAACCAGACCTTTGAAATTGCCTCGGACTTCGCGAGTCCAAGGATCCGCCGTTGCTGTTCATATCCCCTCGGTTTGTTTGCTCAATGTTGACTTTGATTTTGTTTTGAATGTTGAAATTTTGTGGAGATCCTTCTCTTTGGAATTTGGTCGAGTTCACTCTTGTACTTCCTGAGGATGACAGATTGTTCGGAAGGTGAACAGGTCGTGGCAATGTGTGGACATCTTTGATTTTTCTGGTAAATGATTGAAGAGTACACGAGTCTGGATCTGAGGTGAAAATAAATGAAAAATTGATAAATCATATGCATATACATGTCTTATTTAATCATTAACCCATTTTTTAAATCTGGTATATGGTATGTGCCTTTTATGCATTTCCAGGGTTTTGCTAAACTGATCAAATTTAATTTGGTTGTAACCTTAAGAAATTTTTTAAAAAATTATCTTTGGACAGCTGTGGCAAAATCAATGAGAGTATTGAATGGATATAGGAACAGCTGGTCACATTGGTTAACATACAAATTAGGTCTAAAAGAGTGAGTAAATAGTACGATCAGATGAGAGCCTTCATATATTAATTTATCTTTTTTTTTCCTTCCCGGATCAATAGATATCCGTAATATTCTTTGTATTACCGATTGACATTTTTGCTGTAAGGAAAAACTAGTTGCATAAAACATGTTGAGTAATGGGACGAGGATGGAATTGAAAATGAATCTAGACTCCTAGTGTAAAACATTGATATAGACAAATTACCTTAATTTAAGATTAGGGTTTTCTGACAAAGGAAAACGGCATGGTGATTTTCTGTTGGTATAGATAGAGTAACTGATATTTATTGTATAAGATAACAAATGAAGCTCACTTTCTTCGTTGTCATGGTTTCTGCGTAAAATATGCACTTTGAAGATGTAACTAATCGCGTGCTTGTATCGTCTGCTTCCAAACCAGAGGAAGTAGGGTAAAACTAGAGCCTCCATCAGAGGTAACCACGTGACCAGCTCCTCCGACAAGGATCTGTCCGTCCCGATACTCATATATAGAAACTCTATGACCTACAAAGGAAGATTGCTCAAATCATGTACAGTCGTTTGACCAGTTCCGAATTTTGACCAGTTCCGAATAGTTCAGAAGTTAAATAGCAAATAATTAGTGAAATAAAAAATGAGAAAATGGAGAAAAATATCAATACCTTTAATATAAACACATATTAATGCTTGTTTGAATTCTGCAGTAGTTTCATTTTTTGGGGTCATATATGTATTTGATATCGGCCTTAGATTAGTCGACCTACTTTCGCTTTGTAATAAATCTAGGTCATTGCAACGCTAATATGCGCATAAAATCGTCTGTCGGTGCCTTAAATTTTCACTTGCAACAAGATTTCTTTTATTAAACGTAGGTTTAGTATGTATTCTAACATATCCAAAAGCATACAGGATAAAAAATAAAATAAAAACGCAAGTGGATGCAGAATTTTATTGAGCCGTCATTTTACGAGTTCCGAATACCCAATTTGTTTCCCTCTGTTTTAGGATTGAATGAAGGGATGGATTAAAACAAACACTTTTGGAATTCATTAAATGTCTTTCTCAGTCTTAATTAAATCATATTGTATCACAATAATGATAAGTGGAGGCGCTGCGACTATATTCCGACAAGATGTTAGAAACCAGTCTAAATTATTGTTACGGTGATTTTGTCTGTCATTTCCGTGCAAATCAAAATGTTTTGTTAAGAAAAAACAAATAACTGAGTGGTTTGCATTAAACCTGTTATTCAACAGGTTCAATCAATGGTTTTAGGGCCGAAACTTTTTTTATCTACATTCGATATGTATAAAAACAGTTATGCTATTCGGAACTCATCGGCTTATTCGCAACTGGTAAAATGGCTTCCCGCGTAATTCGTTAGAATAAAATTTTATTTAAAAAAAATTAAATGCAGCAATATTGCATTATTATCAGCAGGGATATGGTGTATATCGGCCAAAAAATCAGATCTAAAAAATAACACCGGGGAACATTTACAGCACCGCCAAATCTGTACCCTATTCGGAACTGGTCAAACGACTGTATAGAAACTCAATGACTCTACAAAGATGGATGATCACTCAAATGGGCATGTAGAAGCAAGATGGATTTGTGCATCATGATATTCTGTATTACATGTTTATTTATTTACCAATTTAAAGTTTCAACAAATTGGTCTCTAAAAATTGTGACACGTACTTTTTATCGATACAGTAGAGTTTGCCAAAAAAAAATATAATCATGTATAATTATAGTATCGAACAGCGCCCACGCAATATGAAATCAAAGCACCACACTAACATGATCATTAACAAAGTGCCAGTCGATTCGCTGTCACACCCGCGTGTCATCTGTCGTGTTACCCTGGACTGTGATTAATCACCACGACTGCTATATAGGTATTCAAATGTAAAACTAGTCCTAGGCAAGGGTGTAAACATTTTGCTGATGGTTCAGCCCTCTAGAGCAGATGGATTTGCTAGTTTCCGCCATTTATTTCTCTCCCTTCTGCTTTAATCATAACACACATTGATTTGGACCAGATCCTCTCTTGGTTAATATAATTATGCTATCTAAAATCATATTGGCGATCCTTTTAGACCTAATACAGTTAACAGATACTTTTATTGAGACAAAATTTAATACTTTGGTAAAATTGTCCCCCTCTGCGAATTTGAACACCAAGAAGAGAGTCATATTATATTCCTTAAGGGGCGAGTTCGGGAGTGCAGTCCAATGGTTCACGGATGGAATCGTTATCTCCAATAATATTAACAGAGATGTCTGCAGAAACCTGTCTTATTCAATACGACGTCGATAACAATGATTGCTTGAGAATGACATACGGTACAAATCGGATGCATAAAGAGCTACTGGAAAGTAGAGAGATGGCCGGAGGGTGGATTCAGAGAGAAATAAATGAGAATGGAACCTCCATTTTAGATTCATCATAAGTGATGGGCCGCCATTGCTCTGCTTTAGTTGGCCTGAAGCATAGGTGTTATCTTAGCAATGAATTATTAAATCATCTTAAATAACTTTAGTATTTTAATACTATAAAATATATTCTTTCTTTTGGACATTCATCTCTGTACATCTTTTATCTCAATAGAAACGTTGTATACTCACCACGTAGGGTAGATGGTTGGCAACAACACTGAAGCATGTTACTATGGTCACCAGACGACAAAGGTCGGCAGCAAAGTTCAGTTGTCCGTACCGCTCATGAACCGTATAGTTTTCAGAGAGGCCATCATTCTTTCTCGGCAAGTAAAACCTCCCTGCACCATATTTGATAAAAGCAATTTTCTTTGCATAGTGAATGAGGGCAAGGGAATCAAATGAACACACCAGGGAAATGCAGATCATTGTTAAGACATACACAACCATAAATATAACGAAGCCTAGTCCGAGGTCGGAAAGGAGAAAAAGACAGTCTTTGTTGCTCTTAAACCTGTCTGGGACCGCCCCGATGATCGGTAAGAGTCCTGTTATTGTACCTATAACCCAAAATACGGGGGTCACTATCTTCACAAGTGTTGTCGTGCTGATTTTTATCCGTCTTGATGAGGTTCTGAGTATTTTTGACCAATGGAATGACAACATCGCAAGACTTGATACATGAACTAAACGTAAAGTCAGAGCAGACCACACAAAGAAGTGACAAAGGTTCTCGTTCCATTCTGAATGAGTTATTTCCAATAACGCTGGAACGAGGGGGACCACCAAGGCATTTAGCACCATGCAGACGAGTATTGAGATGAAAACAACATCTGTACCGTGGAATTGACGACGATAGTGACACACGAAAACAACAGTGAGTAAGTCCGTGAGTACGGCCAAGGGTGCGAGGACGAGCCATGGCAAGGGACCTGCAATCATGTTCCAGACCAGAGACTGATATGCCCTCTCACGCAATAATGGGCTTCAAGATCGATCCCAGAGCCACAAACCTCTGCTGGAATTAAAGAGTAGGCTAATTGCTGAATAAGTTCCCTCGGAGAGCCTGCAGTGTTGGAACGGGGATCAAAACAATCGAGCATGCTGGCATTTGTTGAGAAGAACCGGGTGTTGTCACGCTAAGTCGTTTCATCGTTGAAGGCGAGGGCCAGCGCCAAAGGGCCGTTTTTTTCCTGAAAGTAAATAATTATTGAATCTTAATTACACGAATGAACACTACGCAATAATGTGGTATTGATTGATCAGTGGATGAGAATTCCTTGTAAAACTTGATGAAGGATAAGCGTATTACACGGGGTTTCTTGTACACAAAAGTCGCCTTCTCCCCCTGTTAACATTGACGGAAATATAAATTTAAACCAAGGCATTACTTTCTATAATCTATATTTCAATTAAGTGTTAGTGGAGTGTCGTTATTTTTACCTTGCTCTAGGGGAGAATGAAATGTTGTTAAGATTTTATCACATAAAAGGTCTACAGTTCATTTTTTTTTTGGTTGAGAATTCACAACCTACATGCTTAACTTTTATTTTAAACAATTAGTTTTAATAATAAATGGTTCACTTCATACATTAAGATCTAAAAGAAATCAAGTGAAACAGTAATAGGACCATAATTCTGGGATTTATTACGGGTTTTATTTAAAGTGTTAAACTATATGTTTAATTACAAACTAGCCGGTTTCATTTTCATGAAAGAGCTTTCAATATCATAGCAGTCTATTAATTTTCTTACAGAACTTTCTTACAAAGTCAGATTTGTGTTGATAACTTGTGAAAGACCAAATAAGTTTTCGATTTCTAAGAAAAGTCAATTCTGCATTCATTTTGTCGATAGTGTTCCACATTCCTAGATATCAAAGTCATTGTTCAGCAGAACAATTTCGATATCGCGGACAAATGTGTATTGGTTCCATTGACTGTTTAATGAGCGTGTCGAATTGTGGCCCAACAAATCGATGTGTATTCACGTTATGGATGGACCAGTGACACTGTGCGGAAGTCAATGGTTATCAACATATTGTTTGTGCTGCACCCTTGTATATCTTTTCAATATCCAATAACACCATCAGGGAAGTCGCAGCTAAGTTAGCATAGCATAGGCATCTCTCAAGTATGGGATTTTGGAAACTACTTTCATTATATCTTCAGCAGCTAGATTTTATTGTTTAATCTCATTCTCTCGTGACATTTTTGGCATGTTTTACAATGAAAACTACATCGTCAAATTAACTTTCTTTGCGTATAAAGAATATGTTAAATTAATAAAACATCCCGTATCAAAATAGTCATTAGCTTATTTATGGTTCAATTCAGTATTGAGGAACTATTGTGCAAAGATGGAGTAAATATTTGACGTCTGAAAGGACTCCTGAATAAAAAAAAATCCTTTTCAGTTGCAATTTGGTATTCGAAGACATTTTTCTTTCCCTCTCCTTCGCTAACAAAGCAGTGGTTGATAATTTCATTAGCATTTTGATTTATTTCGTTGTTGTGGATGGTCATTAATTTTCTCGCCCTTTCAATTACGCGCCGATGCCTCTCCAATCAAGGATTTCTTTGGTGTCTGTATACATATTGACACTTTCCGTATTATGGTGATAAATCGGCTTTATCCTGGAAAAAACTGTCCCCTCTCTCTCTCAGGAACACAGTCCGAGTGGTCTGTAATGACCAGCGCATGCTCATTCGGATACGCGTTTCCATGTGAGAGGATAGAAATAGGAACGCAGGGGGATTGTAATAGGAATCCTGGACACGGTATCAAGTGGTGTATGAATGGTGTATGATTGATAAGTGCACGTACTTGGGTGATATCTCTCATATTTATGATAGATTGTCAGAAAAGAGCTTCCGATATTAGTAATATGAAAGTATGCTTTTTTTAAAGTTTTGCTTTGTATATAAGTGTGGAATTCTTTTATAATAAATCTACTGATAAAAACACAAATATTTTAAACTCCTCTAATAGAACAATCAAATCAAGCTTAGCATGAAATATTAGGTTTAGTCACTATATTCACATAACCAAATATTTCATGTGTATGAGTTGGTTTTTCCGCACGTATGGGGTAAAAGTATATAGAGTTATATCGACCTTACAAGGAAAACATGAAGAATTGATTAGATCTATATCTTCCTGTATGACGTACTACTGTATTCCAATTTCATGTTCAGAACCGAGGAGTGTCAGTTTGATTACTTTACTATTCATCGTGTACATATAAAATTGCAATGCAATAGATGGACAATCAAAAATTCATATGATTTCAAGGTTAATTGCCTAGGTACATTAGGTAACTCATTTGCTATATTTCACTATCTTCATGAAACTAACAATATAAACAAAATTGACGCTGACAATGAATGTCAATGCCATTTTACCAGTAAAGATCCAGCGACTTCAAAGTTCTACTGTTGATGTTTCTTTGCAAAAATTGCATCTCTATACAATTAATACACCAAGGCTTGCAACTTTCGCCGTTTTGATCTGTTTTACCTTGGCTGGAAGTGGTCAAAGTTAGCTTTAATCATATTAAAAGTTTTTCTAACTGTTCATATAGGAGTGTAAAGTGTTGATGAAAATAAGGATATCGTTTGAAACAAGCGTAATTTGAAACTTTAGTCACTTCCGGTCGCGGTCAGTATACAATGGCGGCCAGTTGCTGCCTTGTTGTTTTTATACTACAAGGATGAACTATATTTATACGCTGATTTAGAGGGGGGGGGGGGGGGCTATGGTTTGTTGAATAACGTCTTTCACTAATACTCGGACGAACCTTTTACTAAAATTAAACCTATAGTCACTTCTAAGGGGCACTACAAAGGGGAACTTAAATAAAAACCGGACTCGATCCCTGCAGTACTCCAGTTCACATTGCGAAATTACATAATCTAAACAAATCTGTTCATGTATAAACAGTTAGTTATTATACAACAGGGGAACCAGATTGAAGCGAATGACTAAAAACAGAGTCTATTATAAAGGATGTGTTTAGCCTTTCTCGTTACACGTCAATCCATGTATCGATTGGTTCGGAAAACGGAACATAAACAGGCAATAAATCCTGGTTCAAATTTGATGGTCATGAGTTAGAAGCTAATAACACTGTCAAAGTAGTGTTATTATGTTCGAGGGGAATGGATAATTCGCCATACAGTTTATAAACATATTGATCGGTCCCAAATAAAACAATGTTATAATCTTTAACAAAATGGAGAATCTTGGCATTCATACATTCGATGACAGCCTTCTTCTTTTTAACAAGGATCATGCGATGTGCGGCTGAGAAAATTACGCGCGTAAATAATTCAGAATTTTATTAAGAGAGAGAGAGAGAGAGAGAGAGAGAGAGAGAGAGAGAGAGAGAGAGAGATAAAGAGAGAGAGAATACGACCCGTGTATTTGGACACAGAAGTGATGGGCTTTTTCATATACCTGGTTAATTCGTTTCGTTAAGCATTCCCAGCAATAAAGCTCTTTTATTTTGTAACACATGGATATTTGTACGTAGAGTATTCTATGTAAATCAATAACACACCCAATGATGATATAAATAAATATTTTTTAATTTCGTTTTAAATGAGCATAAACTATACTTTAACATGTGCCAGGTTCGCATTGCTGTCTGTGGGCCTATATAACATTAACCCCGTCGCATGTTTTTATACAGCGACTTACATCCCAGTACACCTCTTTCTGGCATTAACGCCCTCTGATTAACTATTTGGCGATGTTCAACAAACAAGAGAATCTATTAACAAGTGTTTTATTCGCATTAGGGTATAGAAATGACAAACTTGGCAATTGTATAGCCTTGAGAATAACATAGATTTTAACCGGCTGGCGTGTTGATACACTTGAACAGTAGCATACATTACATGGCTGTCTTATAACAATAATTTTTTTTATGATTGATAAGGTATCGATAAAGTATGACGTTCACTGCAGAAGATCCAAAGTAAAAAAATACAGATTACTCAGAGAAGCATTATCACACTGAAATATTCTAGGAAACAAATCTGAATTTTATATACTCTACAAATTGTATGGCTTACGGCTGGATGGGGAATCAAGCCCAGCCTTCCTGTGTTTCTAACGGTCAAGCTTTTCAGTCCATTATACAGATCACACTGCCTACCACCCCCATTCCTTTTTCCCTCGATATTTGACAAATGTATTTTTTCTTCACGGTCCAGAGAACTAAAGAAAATTTGTAGAAAAGCATGCGTATGTGTTGGTCAATCTCTTGAAATATTAGGGTTGGACTGCGATTCAAGCCAGGCCAATCCATGTATATGAATCAGTTGCCTTATAATCAGGGTAAAAGGCTTGATATAAATTGCCCAAATACATATCCTAGGTACACTTGTAAAACGATATATAAGGACGGCAGTGTTTTATTAACATCAATTATAGATTGAGCAATCCATGAAGTTGATTGCCTTTGTACGTACGTAGATCAGTTATAATGTTACAAGACAGAACAATTCATTAAGTTGATTGCCTCTGTCACTGACCAGCTGATAAGCTTGGAGTGGCGGACCAGCATCAATAATTTAATCTCAATCGATGTATGAAGATAATCCTAGTAATAATGCTACTACATCCCCGTTGTTTATCGTTACTCGTTACCTAAAGTCAGGACTAAAGACAAATAAAATGTTTTACCTGAGAAAACAGGTGAACATCGGGTAAATCTACTGGGGGTTGCCGTGGAGATATTATTCAGGATTTTCACAGCGGATAATAGACACATAATATTGACAGGAAATAAATACATCCAGATGTTGTTTGCTGCCTAATGTTCATAATACAGCTTAATGTTTTGAAGAAAAAAAACTTAGTAAATTCAAATACATACGGAAGCATGCTATATAAGAGAGAGAGAGAGAGAGAGAGAGAGAGAGAGAGAGAGAGAGATTACCTGTACATTTTCATAATAATAAGTATTCTCCTTCATTTGATAACCCCTTACACTTTAACCATTTCTTTGTTCATAACATCACATTGTCTGGGGATGGACAGGTGCGTTCTAATCTATACCACGTAGGACAACACACAATCGCTCGTTCAGTTTGATCGTCATAATACTCGCTTTTGTGCGATTAAAATCAAACTTATCCAAGCATTTCGACATCGTTGCTTTGGGAACAGGTCATTTCTCATATATTTATGCGTGTGGACGAGCACAGTGCCTAATTAAGCTTACCTGTAAGGTAACTCATGGACCTCGCCATTGCGGAGGGTGTTGTTCTCGATCTACACAGATGCGCATGTCATTTTTTCCACCGAAATCGATTTCTACACCAAACACTGTAACATGTGTTTAACAATAAGAGCGAACTGGCGTTTTTCTTCTATGAAATGACTTATAAATTTGAAAGAATAAAAAAATTCTCAGAATCGAAACGACTCCACGTTGTTAAAATTTTATTGATCTTTCGTCACAGTTGATCAGGTTTGGGAACCCGAAACGCAATCCATCAACAGGATTTAAGGGTTAATATAAATATTCATTAAATGCTAACCTGAATTAAATTGTGGATTTCTGAGCCCTTTGTAGCTTAAGAACAGTGTGCCTTTACAAGACTTCACTAAAATTACGTTAAATGTCGAGTGATTACCTGACGTCAGGTGTTTTCTTTCGCTGTGATTGAAAACTTTTAAATGTTATACCCCAGCCGGAAAATTTGAATTGAGTGAAAGAAATGGTCCGGTTTTGTTCTTTTATTCTCTGGCATGCATTTGTTTGATTATTTCTTTGTTAAGAGGGAGATAAAAGTTGAATTTTTGTCAATTAAAATATTATAATGAAATCGGATCCGAGATTTTACGACATGCACACGAGTTCGATGAGTGAAAAACAGGGTTTTTAAAATGAAATTAAATCTTTGTTCAGAGTATGGTTTCCCTACATGT
>WFKH01010931.1:49821148-49827951 GCA_016163765.1 Magallana hongkongensis
TTTATTTAACCGGCTGTCACGTGTCAGGAGTGTACGCATACTAGGCAAAAACAGCTTTGGGAATTATTAGAAATATTACTTTGACCCTAAGCATCTATGCCTATTTCATAAGGATTAAGAAGTTTTCATATCAGACTCGCAAATAGAAAATTTTTAAATCTCCAAACCGCTATTCATATAATATATACAATTTATTGTAACCCTAATTGGATCTGTTTGCAGTTTTAGCAATATATGTGACAATCAAAGACTAAATACTAGTAATGATTATCATATAAAATATTTATAACATTCGTGTCAAAAGAGTCCTTTTTCAATTTAACTGGCACAGCTTTGGAAATCATTAGATATTATTATCAGTTTGTCCCTAAGCATGGTTGCCCATCTCGAATGGATAAAGCAGTTTTTAAATCAGACTTGGTAAAAAAAAAAAAAAAATCTTCAAACTGTTCATTGTAAAAAAACAATCTTTGGTCTTGAAAATATCACTTCTTGTTACACTATGCATAATTTGAAACCCAAAATAAAAAGAAATGTTCAAATTGTGTGGGTTTTGTTTTTCAAATTTGCTATTTTAATTCCTTTTCTTGTTAAAAAAAGTTTTTATTAATGAAATCATGTATTTCGATACGCTTGATTTTTTTTCCATTCTTATCCATAAGAAAATTCATGATTGGTTTAGCTGGAGTTTAGTGTTTGGGAATCCAGAGGACTACACCTGTGTGTTGGCTGATTTGGTCAACCCTAGTGCACTTGATCGTGTTTTTAGCCATTTAGAAAAAATCGCGTTTTTCGATAGACGTTCTTTTATTAAATGACGTCGAAAATGCATTGAATTTCTTTATAAGTTCTCTTTGTTCTTCGCATTGGTTTTCTGACTGGGCGGGCCTTTGGGTTACTTCCTGTTCCGACACTGAAGGAAGGTCTTGATCCTCCAAAGCTAGTTTGGGGAATGCCACTTGCACCTGGCGTTCCAAATTTAGCCAAACTTGATTCAAACCATCCACGAGAAGGAATTATAAAAATAAAGGGCCAACCCCTTTTTCAACGGGGGAATAGTCACCAAATGATGAAAATAGGTGGGTTTCTTGAAATACATGTATCTTCTCAATAACCATTGCAACAAAAATGCCAATATTTACACCAAGTAAAGATTCTAAATTGTTAAAACTGTGAACCCTAACTCTTCTGTTCAGGTGAGCTAAAAATCATCACATTCTAAGAATATCAGTGAATATAGAACAATTAAAGTAAGAATATTTTTTTCCCCTAATCTCATCATGATTTAACTAAAACGAGGCAAATTGATTTAAATATTATATTGCACACTTACATCCAACAAATTTTTCTTTAATAAAAACAAATGACAACCAGTAGTACAATTTTATTGATCTCCATTCCAGAAACATACATCCATCTTTCTCGAGGTCACAATTCAATGTCATACAGAATACAGCACACTTTTTTCTCCCTATCGAACACAGATTTGTAGTCTTACCAATCTTCACAGGAATATCATTATTTTGTGTAATACATTGAAGTTCATACAGAAACTCCACAGGAAAGAGCACACCCAATGACTGCAATATCACTCCAACAAAGAACATACCCACTAACTTTTTCAGGTTATTAGTAACCTTTAACCAGATGCTGCTTTAAACTCATCATGCATTTGAGTTGCTGTATTTTTCAACCATTAACAAAAACTTGACATTTCGACATTCACAATAAAAAAACCCAGCAAAATGCTGTGCATCAGCCTGCAAAGAGACAGTGATACAGAGAATATATACAAGCTTGGGAACTGAACACTAACTTTTGTGAAACTGTGAGGTCAATACAAATATTGCATATAGTTACATTACAATCACTGTTTAACAGTGAGGAAAAATTTACTCGTGTTACATAAAACATATGAGTAACATCGAGTTTTGTATAAATTTGGCACTATCACAAAAATTAATGTGTCAGACAGACTGATGTAATATAACAGAAAACAAAATACACAAATTGGTACAAAATCAAAATAAGTTATACCAGGGCAAATCAAGCACCTTTTGTTGAATAATAAATTATGAAAATTGGATGGAAAGACATTTTGAACAATTGAATGTAAATACTAAAAAATGTAGTAACTCATTTTGAAATTGACCAATAATTGTCAGGGACTTCAAAATTAGCAAGTTTTTGTAATCCCTAACACATCATTATGGAATTGTTTATAGAGCTTCAAATAAGTTTTTACATAATTGGAAATTTCCAACTTAAAGGTTTACATCTTACAAAAATAATTTATATAAATTAGCTCCAGATATATATAATTCTTATTTGAAACTCTTTCTTTTTATATACATGTACATAACATTCATGAGAAACTACATTTAAAATATCTTTTTAGTGTATTATGACACATATTACTGTGCAAAACAAACTCTTCTACATGAAATTTTTTTCAATGTTCAAGATTGGATACATTCCTTGTACAAAGTGTCACTCATTACATGTTTCAAAAAACACTCTCGTTTTGTATCAAAGTTTTTGAAAAAAAAAAATTTCACCTTCTTTTTCCAAATTCATACAGATTTAAAAATTGAAAAAATTTGAAGAACATGCAAATTTTTTTTGAATTTCAACATTTTATTGAACTGTTATATACCTCAGCTGTGCTTTCCTTTTTTAAATTAGTTTATTTGAACTTCTATGAGTTGTCAACCAGAGAGAACAACAATATGGCTTAAGATATGCACAAGAAGGATGATATGGCATTTCTTAAAATGATAGCCACTTGATAATTACATAGATCTTTATGAAAGACATGCAATGATTTAAGGTCTCTTTGTTCTTCGCACTGGTTTTCTGACAGGGCGGGTCTTTGTGTTACTTCCTGTTCCAACATTGAAGGAAGGAGTTGATCCTCCAAAGCTAGGTTGGGGAATGCCACTTGCACCTGGGGTTCCAAATGAGACATTATTCCCTCCACCTGCTTAATGAAAAACATAATCTGTTAAAACAGTCTTTTTTAAATACAGACATAAAAATATGACCAGGTTTATTGAATTGTTAAGCAAATATTTGAAATAATTCAGGTTCTCAAACACAAATTCTGTGTTTTAAAACAAATTCTTGAAACATATACAATATCATAATCCTCTATTTCATGTTATTAAATTTAAAGCCACTTACCTCCAAAGTTGAAAGATGGTGTTAAGGACTGGGAGAAATCATATGGTTTGGCTGGTGTGGACTGGTTGGGTGTAGCACTGTTGTTCTGGGGAGTTCCAAAATTAAACCCACCAGATGGAGCTAAACTTTGAGAATTTTTCATAGGAGTAGCCATACCAAAATTAAATCCAGTATTGCTGCTAGTTCCATTTGTAGATCCAAAAGATGGTGTGCTGGCTGATTTTGTAAACCCTGGTGAACTTGTTGCCTGTCCAAAAGCTGGTTGGGATGGCTGCTGACCAAAACTGAAATAAGAATTAGTTTGTTGTGTTGAAGATTGTTGTCCAAATGCAAATGATGGCTGGGAAGTTGCTTGTCCAAATGCTGGTGGGGCTTGAGTGGTTAGATTCTGTTGTCCAAAGTTGAAAGAAGGTTGTGCAGGAGGCTGCTGTCCAAAACTAGGGCCACTGGTGCCTTGTCCAAACCCAGATGTAGATTGGGAGGGTTGACCAAATCCAGTGGCTGTTTGAGATCCTGCTGGCTGGGCAAATCCACTGGTGCTTCCAAATGCTGGAGTCTGGGATTGGGGATTTTGTCCAAATGTTTGAGTAGAGGATTGTCCAAAAGCAGAAGAAACCTGAGTAACGGTTGGTTGTCCAAACACACTGCCTGCAGTGGTGGTGGACTGACCAAATGTAAAGGTGGAACTAAGCTGGGACCCAGCTGGCTGTTGTCCAAAAGAAATTGATGAAGATGCTGGAGGGTTCTGGCCACCAGCTCCAAATGCAAAAACAGATGTTTGTGGTTCTGTTTTCGTTGTTGGAGTAGAACCAAACACCACTGAGGTTGCTGGAGTGCTTGGTTTACTTGTACCAAAATTAAACATTCCTGCTGTTGAGCTAGTAGAAGCTCCAAAGTTAAATCCACCTGTTGATGAAGAGGTTGTTGAAGGGTTTTGACTTCCAAATGCAAACACTGCTGGGGCTGCAGTGGTTGATTGGGCTTGAGCTGGATTCTGTGCGGCAAAGTTTAAACTTCCTGTTCCACTAGCAGTGGTTGTTGGCTGTGCACCAAAGTTAAACCCTCCTGGTGCAACTGTAGTGCTTCCTCCAGAGCTTAAATTTCTTGATACAGCAACAGGAGCTGAAGGCTTACTTCCAAAGTTAAAGGTACTGCTACCTGTACTTGGTGCACTTGAATTATTTCCTGTACCAAAATTAAAACCACCAGTGGAACTTGCTTGAAAACTAGTTCCTGCTCCAAAACTCGTCCCTCCAGGAGCTGCTGCCGCTGTTGTTGTGCTTGCTGGCTGATTGTTGAATGAAAACCCTCCAGTTGATGGTGCTGTGGAAGATGCTGTTGTAGACTGACCTCCAAAATTGAATCCACTAGAAGCAGCTGAAGTGGTAGCTGTGCTTGTTGTTCCACCAAAGTTGAAGCCTCCAGCGGATGTACTTGAAGTTCCACTGCTGACTGAGGTTAGACCACTTTTTGTAGTCCCACCTCCAAAGTTGAACCCTCCAACAACTGATGGCGTGCTTAAAGTGCCATTGCTAACAGATGCAGAGACATTTGAAGTCTGACTTCCAAAATTAAATCCTCCAACACTGGAAGATGAAGCAGCTGTAGTAACTGTTGTTGAAACACTAGAACTTTGGCCCCCAAAGCTGAATCCTCCATTCGAGCCTTGGGCAGACAATACAGATGTAACAGAGTTTGGGGATTTAGATGATTGGGTTCCAAAACTAAATCCATTCTGTCCACTTGGTGAAGAAATAGACGTCCCTGTCTGTCCACCCAAAATAGATGGTAGAGCAGATGATACTTTTGAGGTGGAGTTAGATCCACTAGACAGTATCCCACTTAAGCTGGAAGAGACTGAAGTTGTATTTGAAGAGGATGATTCTGTTGATGTCTCCGTTTTTGATGTCATTGTTTGTCCAAACTGAAACCCTACATGAATGACAAATTACACTTTAAAAGATACATACATGTTACTGTTGAGTTTTTGTGCTTTTTTTAAAGGAACAAATATATTGAGAGGTAAAAAAACAATATCAACAGGTGAATTTATTCAATGACGAATTTGAAAATGTTATTATGATATTAGTGAACCAAGTTGGTTATGACATGTACTGCCTGCATGTGTGAGCTAATTTCTTCAACATTTGTATACATATTATGTTTGTCCTCCATTTAAGCACACCATTACCTCCTATAGGGCTAGTTTTTATAGAAGATGTAGAAGTTGTTCCTATACTAAAAGGTGCAGCACTGGCTATTGCTCCTGAGGCACTTGTCACTGTGGTTGTTCCACTGGAGAGACTGGCCATTGAACCCGGGCCATTTGTACTACTCGGGGAGCCACTAAAGTTAAATCCAGCAGATGGCAAAGGCTTGCTAGCTGGTGACGCAGAACTGGTAGATGCAGCTGTGCTTATAGCAAACAGACCTGGGGTGGGTGTAGACCCAGGTGAATTAGCACTTGGAGTCACTGTAGTACCAGTTGTCGCATTAGTAATTGGGCTAGTGGCGGCCAAAGATACTGGCTTGGTGGACCCAATAGTTACTGGCGTAGTACTTATTGTTGAGGGAGTTATACTGGCTACTGATGCTGTTGAAACATTAGTAGATATAACATCTGCAAAATGAGTACAAAATAGTTATCATCATACTTGTTAAAATTTAAAACCAATACAGATACATTTTTGATTTTCGCAAATCATTTTGTATAAAGAGTTAGTTTAGCCTCAGAAAAAAAGACATTCAAAAGATGGATGATATGCTGATTTTACAAATGTTTACTACAAAATATAGGCATATTTTCTAAATGTTATCATTTCAAACTTCTTAATTGAAAGAAAACAGAACATCAATGGAAGCAGTGTGTACCTGCAGTGGAGGACTCTTTCTCAGAGTCTCCAATCTCTGACATCATATCCTGGGCCCTCTTTTCCTCCTCCTCCCTATCTTTATCATAATCTTCAATCTTTGCATTTACATTTGCTTGTGGTACCTGCCACAAAAAAGAAAGACAACAGTGGTTCAATTATATATCTCAGGAAAAAATACATTGTGTCTACTTAAATTACAATCATATTTGCTAGCCAAGGGTTTGTGATCTGCACCGGCCTCACGAACCCTTGGCATATTGTGCTATCAAAAGTTGGGATTTTTTTCCTGGATTTTGATTGGGGTTTACTGAAACCGTTCGAAAAAATGCAAAACATATCTGTTTTATTTGACAATGTTTTCGTACTATTTATTCACGAGTGTCTCTAACACGTATAGCTCAAAACCCTTATTTTTTTAGTTTTTCTGTTTTGAGCCTTCATGATACATGTAGCATGCAATGGTGCAATGACAAGTACCACCTGATTGTGTATCAAAAGAGGCATGCACTCATAGATGAAGGATTTACCTCTCCCAGTCTTGCACCTTTCAAATGAATTTGATCTATATGTAACATTTAACAATATTAATCCTATTTATTGAATACACTGTGCAATAAAACGTTCTTTCAACTTGTCAATATCAATGTATATGGAGGCTGCTATTACTGCACCAGTGATGTTTAAAGTACGGCATCTTTCATCATTTGGCTGCTTTATAAATAGGCTGGGATATCACGTGACGAAAAA
>WFKH01010931.1:49827961-49888532 GCA_016163765.1 Magallana hongkongensis
ATGATTCATCTATTTTTGAAAAATTAGAAATGGTCACTAACATCTTCGTATGTTTTGTTGAGTCCTGCATACAGTGACATTTCTCGCTTTCTTGCCGATAACTTCTCTGTCACAGCAACACGCTTTGGAGTCCGCACAGACTTGTGTGTAGTCTACAATGAAGAGAGAAAAATGCAACACCAAGGTTTTAATCTCAAACAACATAAAATAAAAGGTGGAGTAACCGGTTTATGACATATATGAAACATTTATATCTCAAGGATTTTGATACACTTTCATTATTGGCTTTTAATTACAGAATGTAACGTAATAATAGAAAGTATTCTGATATACATATATCAGAAAGTATTCTGATATACATTACAATGTACTTATTTGTCCAGATATTTGACAATTCAGACTCCACAAACATTTAAAAATTTGCCCAGATTATTTTTTCCTATTCTAGACCAAAAAATCAATCAAAATTGTGATATCAATGTGTCTATCCCTGATTTTATCCTTTAAGATGGAACAAAATTCTTAAGATTACTCGAGCTTTTCTTTAGACCTAAGAAATGAAATGATTTGTTTCCGCTTTTCCGACCGACCCTGGTTAAAACAGCCGACTCAAAACTTTTTTTAAAGGATTTTTGACAGAAGATCGTCAATTTTCGTTTTTTTCCGGTTTGGAAAAATTTTCACTCAAAATTGTGGTCACAAAAATGCTTGTAGCAGTTTTTCTTTTCAAATCAGTGTAACTCAAACGTTTTATTTTAAAAATGGATGGATGTCTCCACGCTAGTTCAGCTAGTTGATTCCATTAATGCTCTATTAGATTAAATCGCTGGCATCATCCAAAGAAAAATCTGATATATAAGATCGGGTTTTTTTGTGAGGTCAGCCAAATAGTCAAGTGACATCCATGAGAAGATATTTATTGAAAGGTCTTGCTTATCTGACTTTCAGCTTACACCTCTGCCAACTCATGGATTGTTGGCCACTTTCACAAAACCCTCAGCCCTTATTAGCGATCACCTGTTACGGTAGATGTTATCGATATATCCACAGAATCACCACACAATGACACTCTCTTTTAAGCGAGATAACTCTTGTTATTTTTTAAAAGTGAAAGTAGACAATGACTTCCCGTAATAAACTTCGTTAGAATGACTATGCCAGTGTTTGTTGTATGTACATGTATCATGTATTGTAATGAAAATAGATATCAAATAATTCAGGTATTGTTCAACTTAATATCATTAAAGATAAGAAGTATTAATTATTTTTTACAGTATCAAACAGGCACGTTTACATACTGCAATAAAGGTAAAAAAAAAATTGTAAAAATAAAAAAAAAATTTTCGACCTACCGACCCTACTTTTTTCAGCATGAAAGTGGAAACAAACCATTATTTTTTTTAGGCCTTAAAAAAAAACGCAAATCATTATTGAGGAGCATTAAGGAAAAACAGAATAAAGGACTATATATGATATGGGCTTAATATGGCCCCCATAATTCGCAATTTTTAAAAGTGCTTTAGGTACATTAAATTATGTTGTTTTTTAGAATAGATGATATATTTTTTTTTTTACCTATTTATTTGATTTATTTGCACTCACTGGCAGTATATGACGTCAGAAGTGACACTATTTTTGTAATTCAATCAAAATCAGTCAAAACTTGACATTTTTCTTATCATTTTTTTAATGGAAAATATAGAGCGACGCTTTGAACAAGAACAATTTTTTTTGGTCTTTTATAAGTCTTAGATAGATACATCTGTGATGAAAATATTTTGTTTGTTCAAGCAATCGCTCAATGTTTTCTGAAAGAAAAACTGCTTCAAAACAAGCTGTTTTATGCTAAAAATGTGAAAACGGCGGGAAAATGTTAACTTTATGATGTCATATTTGAAAATTTTGGGCATTTAAATCAAAACAAAAATTATGAAAAAAATTCATGTGTTTATCTGTACAAAGGAAGCAAAGGATCAGAGTATATTGGTGATGTTCATATTGGGGGGGGGGGGGGGGCATAGTAGGCTTATATCATATACATGTATACTGTGGAATCATCATTGTTCGTGGCTTTCTTGGGTAACCCTTGCCCACAATTAACATCCCCACGAATGTATATAAAAGCATTTGTTTAATATTTATCAAAATTATCCCGAAGGTGCTACCAACAAAATTACATCCCCACGAACCAGGAATATTTTGGCTACCCACGAACATTGACCCACACAAATAAAAATGATTCCACAGTAGTCCTTTGATAATTTTCTGACTGTTGATTTGATAGATCAACTGTAGACTTAGCATGTCTGCGCAAATTTGTGATGACTATTAAAATTCAAGATTTTCCCTTGCTTGTTACCATTACTCATTACAAAAATAGTTTGTTTCTATGAGTCAAGGATTTAAAAATAACTCTCTCTGTTTTATTATCCCCGATCCCTAACATGGGGTCTTGATGTTAACAATTCAGATTAAAAAGAATTGTTGCAAGTTAGGACTCTGAATAAGTTTCCTTTAGAAAAGATTCAATAAAATGTAAATTATACAATACTCTGCAAATAGTCCATCGCCAATCTCAAGTTTTACATGTAATATAGACTCCCTAGGTCTTTAATTTTTAAAAAAAATTGACCCTGTTTGTCTAAAATTATTTCCAAGTCAAAATCTTTAAATTTTACAACAAAACAAATGATGTAATTCAGGATGCTACTCAGATGACTTAAAAATGTTAAACTTAACCTTGCTTAACATCACAGCTGAGAGACCATCAATTTATCCTTTTAGAAGTTGAACTCAACTCATAAAAGAGATTTATCCTTGCTGCCATATATATCTTCAGACCCTATATAAATTCTGCCTTTTTCACGGTTCGAAGAATTTTGTTGCACAGGTCTACGCTATGAAGACATATTTTATACAACTCCATTGTTACTTGGTTGTGATAAAATCATCAAATATATGCAACTATTCCACGTCAGGAGAAAAACTAACATCCATTGCACAGGTCAATGCATTCCAACAATCACAAAATTATTAAAAAAAAACCAACAAAAAAACAAATGTGAAAAACTATGACAGAAAGAGCTGATATACCACACATCAGCCAGGTGTATTCAGGTGCACTGAATATGAAGGGTTTGTTTACCCCTGTTCTGCTATCTGAGATAGGAAATCTTATATGGCTATTATGAGTCATGTAAAGCTCTGAAGTGACATAGACATAAATAAATGCAATAAAACTTCTTTCTCTATTTCAATTTTCCTTCATCGAGTAACAAGATATGCATGTATTGATTACAATCTGATTAAAGAGGCTCTATTAATATATGTTACAAATTGCTGTGATATTTCTTCCACAGTATTTCATTTTGAACCTATCGTACCAAAATAAATATACAATAAATTGAACACAATCTGTAATGGCATGGATATGATTCAAGTCAATTCAGATACATGTACATGTATTTACATGGACCTTCAAGCTAGCTGACAATGTGGTGTCCTGATTGTTGTTGGGTTGTTGTTTTTTTGTGTTTATCATAAATTTCTCAGAAACAACCACTGGTAAAACAGAACTACATTATTCTAGTTCTCTATTATTTACCCCTGACTTATTCAGGAACTCAGCTACTGATGTCTCCAAATCTGAGAGCTGACTTTTGGATGTGTCCTCAGACTTCTGAGCAACCTGGGATGGAACATCTTTGTTCTCAGTCAATAATACGGTGTCAGCACTGTGGGAAAAAAACAAGTTACATCAAAGTTGTATCTTCACTAATCATATCTCATAGAAAACCTAATAATTTATCTCCATGTTCTAAATGTCAATGAATTTAAAACAGTATGATTTGGTGAAAACCAATCCAATGATTTTTACATACCTAAATTTAATAGGTTCAATATATCTTGGAGGAAATAATAATGTAGTTTTATTACTATCAGAATTTATCGAAAACACAGGTTATCATGGATTTTTGTCCAAAATTTCTGAATTCTTGAAACAATGATTTTTACTAAAACTTCAAAATAAATGCACACTAAAATCAATAAAAACATGATAAACTTCATCTTCAATAACTACTTAGAGTAATTCACACATACAGTATATTGTTCCCTTGTAAATGCATGTACATACTATAACTATAGTCTGACATATATATATACCTTTTGATAATACACTTTAATCTGAGGGTTGTTTAATACTACCTATTTTGGTATCAACCTCCCAACACTCGTGTGATATAAGATTTTAAATCTGACAATAATCTTACAATTAATTACTGTAAAATATAATAAATGAATGCAAAACATATTTTGAAATTATTATTAGCACATTTCTATTGCTAATTTACACAGAATCTTTAATGAATCATTTAGCCTAAGTTCATACCCAAATAAGGACGGTTTCTAGTAGCAGTTAAATAACACAGCAAGCAGAATCATTGTCAATATGTTTTTATGTTTGATTATTGCAACAATCCTTTGGTATTCAATGTCGCATAAACAGGATCTCCATGGATGGTTTTCTATCCCCGAGTCTTTGCCAAGGGATAAAAAAACACAAAATTTGTTGGATAAAAATCTGATACCATCACATATTGTAACTAAAGCTTTTTTTCCATGCAACCTATTTTGTAAAGCTAAATGAAGAAAGTATTTGGTGGCTACATTATTTTCATTTATTTCTCAACTGCTACAGAGGTATATACCAGTTTCAAGGACTACAGTTGGTTGCTTTACACAAAGGAAAAAGAACATACTTTCTGCAATATGTTATGATATGTAATAAAAGTTTTTCTGCATATGAAAATATTCTTGTACTTCTGTAAATGCCATTTTGTAGAGCTTATTTCACATTATATTTCTTGAAGTATGAAATCGTACAAAAATATTTGACAAGAGCTATTCCCTCCTTTTTTTCTATAGAAATTTACATAGTAAATTGATATACCCTAAAATAATGGTGTCCTTCCTTTTATTAATCTTCATTGATTTATTACCACTTGTATTTTGAAAGTAGTAGAATTTATCCTCTCTTTTTTTTTTTTAAATAATTTCTGTTGCAACTAGTTTGAACATAAAAGAATAATATAACAAGACCAAGACAACTCTCACAACCATGGAACTTCCAGGCTTCCGAAAGAGTATGAAGCTTTGTCAAGTTTAGGTAATTGAACCAAAGACTGTCACATTTGAAACTGTGAGGTAAATCTCATTGTTTTTCAAATAATCAACTCTCAAGCATTATGACTGAAATTTACATGTTTTTACATGCAAAATAAAAACTTGCTTATGTTCTATTTTTGGAAAATTGGAGAACCAAGCAATTAAGTTGTGTCGCCTTATGTTCCTCTGTATGAATTTTTCACATAATAATTTAATATTTCTTAAAAATTCAAAAACTGACAAAAAAGAAAAGATATTTCTAACAGCAGAGTAGAAAAATTATTTTTAAAAATTGTTAGAATCATTTTTACATGTAAATAATACGATTACCTTCACCTATTCATAGGGAAATGTGTATCGCGTGTAAAATCCCTGGCTGTACAGTAATATATAAACATATTAAAAATCCGTTATTATTTTTTAACAAAAACATTGATTTTAATAAGATGGATACTCGCCCTATCCATTCCTGAAGTAATAACAGCCCCATTTAGCATAATGATTATTACTGATATAAATTTACATATGAGCAGTGTGTCCCAAACATTAATTTAGGGAAAAGACTACTTGATCTAAAAAAAAAGACTTTTTACTAGATAATCAATAATAGCAAAGTTAAACTTCATCTGTAGTTTCTCATTCTGACACAACATAAAAAACTTAAGTTTCAAAACAAGGTAGGTAAAACTAAGAAGAGAGTGACTGACTGATAGACAGATGGCGATAAAACTGATTAGACCCCTGTCCTCTTCCATGGTAGGGACTTACATGTATAAATATCAAACATAAAGCATTGTTGTGAACAACATAGACCATCCTGGGCCATCCATACCTGCGAAGCATTGCCTTTTTGGTGACCGGCGAGATGCGGCCTGAAGTGTCCTCCAGCACACTATTTTCTTTGGATTCATTTTTCCTTTTGTTCACAGCCTAAAAAAAAAGGTTTAAATATCACTTTGTGTACGTTTAAAATCATCACATTTTCTAGGAAAAAAAATAACATTAAAGAACTATTTTGATAAACTAAACATGTCTCCCCTTGATTGCAAAGGTAAAAGTCTGCTGTTTGTATATCATTTTGAAACAATTGTGAATTGAAAATAATACAAAAATCATCTGAAACTTTCTTTCATGCCAAACTTCAGTATCCAAAATACAGGTGAATACATGTATAGTAAACATTATATTTACCTGTTTGATCTTCATACGTCGCATAGAACTGAGAGAGCTGGAGATGGAGTTGTAATGGGTTTCATGGCGGGGTCTTTTCTTCATGTTCCCTCTCTCCTCACTCTCTTCCCATTCCAAGTCTGTCAAGTTTGCCATGTTTATAGAACGCTTGAGGGTCGGGGTCTTCAGACGTGGAATGGTGTAACCCTGGGTAGAAAGATCAGGCAAATTGTCAGGCAGCGAGGGCAGGGAGGATGTGGAGGCATTGGACTGCTGGCTTTCTTGTCGCCTACAAATAACACATACATACATGTACCAATATTTAAAAGAGGACATTTAAACTAATAATGCACTAAATATATTTTACAAAAGTCACAAACTTTTGGTGTACACTTATGAGACAAAAGACACAATAGTCTATCTTTTGCAGCAACCTTAAGGTCACATCTGTCATGAATTGAAATGATCTACAACATCAGGATTTATTTAAAAGATGTATTTCAACTCAATGTCTGAGCTAACTTAGTACAAATAATATCAGATACAATGTCAACCATAGCATTAGATTTTAGCTAATTTCAGGCATCACATGGTTATTCATATTTGTGACATAATTTTCATAAAACAAAAAATATTTTTTAAAATAAAAACAATCTGTTTATACGTTGAAACATTGTTTACTTTTCCATAGAAAAAATTCATGGATGTCTGAATTGTTAGTACCACCAGAAGAATGAAGTAAATAAATTCAAAGCTCAATTGATTTATATTTGATGGAAGTTTACGAAATTTTATTTAATTAATATGTTGCTTATAATTGATAATAATGTCACTAAGAAAGGAAAAGAAATTCCTGTCAAGAACAATTTAATGCATATTTTTCTTTCTTTACTCCTCCCCAACCTAAATGGTCTTGCCTAAGTCTTATCCTGTTTTAGACAACTCCTATACCCAAGCCCATTAAGTTTGAACTTGTTAGGCCATTGGCCCTAAAACCCATTTTCCTGATACCTTCTCTTTGCCATTTGGCCTTGTATATCTGTGATGGTGACATCCAATCCTTCAATGGCTCTCTTTCTACTGAAACTAATTAGCAGAAACAAAAGATTATAAATCTTCTTGCAATCATGATCTTGCTGATAGAATATGACAATATTATGACATTTAGCCCCCCTCCCCTTCCAAAAAAAAAAAATTAAAAAAAATAAGAAGTTATCTTTCATCAATCAATAACTTGTGCTAGTAGTTAGCTTAATAATACAACTGAAGTATCTCTTCTACTCCTGAACTATGGAAATCTACTTGCCATAATATATCTGATTTGAGAATTTTTAATGTATTGTCTTATGATATTGTATTTTATTCTACATATTAATAATCTTAAACATTTTAAACTTGTCAATAGTATACATGTTCTGTAAACAGGTTCATCTTGTAATTTGTGCACAACTTCTTACCTTTTCTCTTTTAATGCAGACAACACTGACTGTGTGTTGGGTGTACTTGTTTTATTTTCTTCTCTCTGATTGCTTTTCACTTGAAATAATCTGAATTGTAAAATATTATGATTAAATTTACAAATGTTTTAAAGCAAATGCATGTTAATTAACATTTAATAACATATTTTAACATATACATGTACCAATACCTTGTTATTTCCATTAAGCACCCATGCCACTTACAATGTTCCACAATTGTTATTATTACATTATTTCTTCTAATTGCACTGTTGCAGTAAGGCAAACTATGTATCTCTTATTAAAAAAGTAAAATCCGTTTTCAGTGTAACTTGTTTATCACAAAATACAAGAAAATCTAAATATACCCATATTTTCTCATAAATTTTTCAAATTAAAAGATCAAGGACAAAATACAACTTCAAGCACTGACATTTGTTAAAATGAAATAAAGTTATACCTCATACTCTCTCTCTATCCCTCACTAACATAAAGTTAACTTTATTTGGATTGCATTGAACAAAGTGAGGGTCAACCATAAAAAAACATTAAAGTTATTTTTAACCTTGTGTTGTGCATTCTTCTAGGATCTGGTGGGGCAATCTTCACAGTGTTTGGACTTCTTCCTATGGTTCTTGAGGCTGGAGAATACAGGGGAATTTCTCTCCTCCCCAGTCGCACTGCAGGTAAAAACCCAGCCACTGGTCTCTCTGGATAGGTGGCTGTAACCTCTGGGGTCTTTGGTAAAGGGCTGGAATTTTAAAAAAAAGAATTTATTTACTAAGTCTTAAAACATTTAACTGCCGTAGAATCAGAGTATTGAAGCTCTGTTCAACAACTGCTCATACATGTAGGTTAAAATTAGTAGTAGTACATATTCAAAATACTCTCCATTTTATTTTGTATACAGCAAAATTTCTAAAAAAATAAATCATTTTTTTTTTATTTTTATCTTAATTTATTGATAATTCATAATGGATGAGAAGAAATTTGAGTACCTCATAAAAGATATTTAGTGAGAATGTTCTATCGTTAAAATAACAGATGCCCTACGGACCTGGTTTAACGATAGAATTTGTTCCCTATACTCCCTTTGTAGCAAATGAAACAAGGGCACCGCTAAGCGGAGCATCCCCTCGCGACATGACTTATTGTACGGGGGAATACGTTATTTAGGAAAATACAAATGTACATGTAAATTTATCAGATCAAAATAAAGAAAACTTTGAATACATACATGTAATATCTATTTAATCCCAATCCCCAAGCTTTGTGGTGTATAAATTGGGGGAGGGGGTTTACATAACAGTTTTCCTATTCCTAGCAGAAGCTCAACACATATACTTTAAAGTTTAATAATTTAGATTCATTTAGTGACATTCATTTTTATATAAGCATACATAAACGATCCGTATACATTATGAAACGTAGCTGAAAATCAAGCGCTCTGTAGTCTGCTCTGATGGAAATTCTAGTTGCTAGTTGTCGTATTATAATTAACCCATAGTATAGTAGATACATATGCAGTTATTATTAATATAAAACAATTTTCGCGTGATAAATGTGCAATATCTGTCAAAGTCTCTACTGAATTTTGGAGTAGTTCTATTTTAAGTAATACAGGAAAATTTGTCCAAAAGTCGACTGCTTGTTTCGATGTAAATCGGCAGACTTAAATCTCTTGCCTGCTTCAACTTTTAACTATGGGCACTCATCTAACACTCCAATGCTACAAAACGGTTTTTTTTTACCTTTACTAGATTTAAATCCCAAAAAATGTCAAGTTGTTGATTTGAACTGTATACGGTAGCGATTAACTTCAAGTCGTACATAAAATTACCGGAAATGTCTATTGTCAAGTCGTACATAAAATTCATGTTTTTAACTTCATTTTTTACGATAATTTAAAAAATTACTTAATCAATTGATTTTGAAATCAACAGGGTTTGTCCTTTTACCATGCCAAAGAAGTGTACAAAGTTTGATGGATATTCATGAGAGGGTTTTCTTGGAAATTACTAGAAAATTGAAATGGAGTACACACACACACACACACATACATACACACATACGAACACACACACGCACAGTAGCAATGCTATATCCCCTTCGCAACAAGTTGCGCGAGGGGATAAAAAAAAATAACACGTTGAATCTCGCCTAAATTTTCATATGATTGGTCTCAAATGCCTACATTGTTGCTCTTTCATAGCCCCAGTTTACCACATTCATATTTGCAAGGAAATCACTACCACGTTTAACATCATGGTTTGATAATTCGCTGTTTATGGTTGCTATGATAGTGAAAAAATCTGAGATATTCCGAGTGCGATTTCCGGCTAAATGGCAGGCAAATTCAAACTTGAAACAGTATATTTTTCGAAATGCCTTTGTATGACCCATTAAAATGAATATTTGGTGGACTTGATGACATACACATAATTAAAAAGGTTTGTAATGTATACTTATGCGTCTTTCCCCTGCGGATTATTTTTAACAGACTTAAAATCAACGCAAAGCAGATCCTCTTTGCAGCTGCTACATTGCGAGTAGAGGTAACGATACGGCGATATATCGATCGTATTGATCGTGAGGGCCCACTATACGCATATCGTATCGTCACAAGTGTATCGTGATACACTGTATGAGTTAATTTTCATTGACTTTCTAGAATAGTTACATAGTATACATAACATGAAGACATTAAGAAATATCAATTAAAGTTAGAAATAATTTTTTTATTTTGTTCTAATCAATTGAATTTTATCTCTACAGTTTGTTGATTGATTTTGTACATAGTTGGCAAATTTTCTTCATGCAATACTATTTCTTATAGAGGTAGCTGCAGGTCTGTAGCTCCCAGTCTGAAAAAATTTGGATGGACGAACTGGGAGCTACAGTGCCTCCCATATTAAAAATCTGCAATTTATGCAAACAAAAAATTGCGCTGGTTTTTGGCTGATTAACCTTATTTCCGAACATATTCTATACAAATATTTAATTCCAAATAATTCCTCAGACATTTTACTACAGATATGAACACTATACTTGCCTCTGATATTCTTTTTAACACCATCACCAGCCCCGTAAAGTGAAGTGGTGCAGTTTGTTTACATGTAAAAATGGCGACTCTCGATCTCGACGTGAATTAAACAAACTTCAATTTCCGAGGTCGGTTAGGTGTTTTAGAGAAAGTTTGAGGCAAGTAAAGTACCGATATCAGTAGTAAATTGACTGAAGAATTTAATGGTACTAATTTTTTCCACAGAATTTGTGTGAAAATAAGGTTAATCGGTCCTAATGTAGCGCAAATTTTTGTGCACAGTAAATTGCAGATTTTTTACTGTGGGGACACTGTAGCTCCCAGGTTGTCCATCCAAATTTTTTCAGACTGGGAGCTACATACCTGCAGCTATTATAGAGGTAGGCAACATAGATACCAGTTTATTTATAGTTGACAACTATATCGTGATACATGATGTATCGCATTAATATATCGTGATATGTATCGTATTGTGAGGTAGCTGGTGATACTCAAGCCTAGATAGAATGTTCTATCGTTAAAATGACAGATGTCCTACGGAACCGGTTTAACGATAGAATTCGTCCCACATACTCACTTCGTAGCAAATTAAAAAAATATATCGCGCTATATCTCGCCTAAATTTTCATATGATTGGTCTCAAATACCTACAATGTTGCTCTTTTATAATCCCATTTTACCTCATAAACTGTTTTTGTAACAAATCACTGCCACTTGTAACATCACATTTGAAAATTCGCTGATTACGGTCGGCATGTTTACGGTAAAATCCGAGACATTCCGAGTACGATTTCCGACAAAATTGCAGGCAATTCAAACGTGTATATTAACAAAATGCCTTAGTATGACTTATTAAATGGATATTTTGTGGATTTAACTACATATGCATGTTCAAAAAGGTTTGTAATGTATAAAAATGTGTTTTTCCCCTGCAGATTATTTTTAACAGACTTAAAATTGACGCGAAGCAGATCCGCTTCGCAGCTGCTACATTGCAAGTATATGGGACGAATTCTTACTGTGACCTGAGCGTAGCCTGGTCACGGTAAGATTATTCTTTCTAACTCAAGCCTAATTGTGAGTAAATGGGACAAATTCTTACTGTGACCTGAGCGAAGCCTGGTCATGGTAAAATAATTCTTTCTAAATGGACATTAACAGAAGCCGATGTTGCAATACCCTGTCCTATTTTCTATTTCCATCACTTTACACCAGTGACGTATATCCTATTCTTAACTATAGTATTTACGTCTCTGTTTACACATAATATTTCAATATTCATATTATAATAATACTTTCGTGTCAAAACTAGGTAGATTCACTGGAATGAAAAGTGTTCTCAACGATCAGTTTTCAAACGTTTCATTAGGCCTACTTACATTTACAAATTATCCGACATGTAGACTTACCTCTTAGATACATTATCAAGACCTAGCGCTCTTCTAACAGTAGGTAAGAAAGGTATATATTTCAAATGACTGTCTGTTATCCTCGAGGAATTAAAATCGGTCCTTCTTCCCGAAAATGAATGGTTTCTTGAAACTGCATTACGATTTCGAATTCTGCTGTCCGTTGGAATCCGAGGCGATGTTGCACCGGTCCTCCACGAAGAGAAAGCATTATTATTGTTCACTTTTGATTTTTCTTGGAATGATCTGTTAAAAAACATGTTTGACAGAATACCATTGGTGGCTGATAATCGTTCCTTTACGTCGTTCTTTCGTTTTTTATGTTGTCTCTCACCCGCGCGAAGCCCTACCGTTGACCATTTTTCAAATAAAACAACTGAGCATAAAATTGATAACGATATAAAAACAAAAGTCTTAAAAGCTATGATATTGACTAAAACTGCAATAAAAAGGAATGATGCTGATAAAAACACCCTAAAATCGATCATAATTTTCAGACGTATTTCATTTTCACGCGGTATCGTCGAGATTAAAATATGGCTTCCGGTAAAAGTTATATACAATGACGCCGATCCCGACAACAATTCAATACAACCCATAACATAAATTTTTAAATTACCCATATTTCAAATATTACCAGGTTTTCATAATTACTGTACCCTAATACAATAAAAAGTTCCAAGATTGATAGCCGATCAGTGATTTCGGTTTTTTGTGTTGATAAATGAATGTTTTGTTGCCGGGGATTTTGTTGTTTTTGTTGTTGTTGTTTTTTTTTCTTTCTTTGTTTTTTTTTTTTTTTACTAAAAATGAAAAGCCAATTATATATAAAATACATTGAATAGTGGCTTAGCTAAATCTGTACCAAACTGTGTTCCTTTTAAATTTTTAAGACCGTCTCTCAAATGTGTTCGATCTTATTCAGTATATTTCTTTGTTTTTGGTTTTTAATTAATAAACGAAGACGCTCATGGACACTTTTTTTCAGATATAATATATTTATTTTCATTCAAATGAAATATTTTTAAAATCATTGACACGGTTTTGTCAATAATTTGTTATGTAAAAGAATGTAAGCAAAAATTTGACAAGGGGGTAAAATCACACCTACAGTATCAATGTTATAATCACAGGCGCCTGACGTTTAAAATATTTCGTTTAATAATAAAATTATCCCATGTACTATTATTACTATAGTACATGGGATGATTTTGTTATTAAAAGAAGTATTTTTAACGCCAGGCACCTGTGGTTATAATGTTTTTAAAGCATAAAAAAATCTCCGATTTCTTAAAATGCATGTATTCTAAGAATTCAATATCTATTTTTATAAAGTAGGGACCTAATTTAAAAAAAAACTATGTATCAATTCGTGTGACCTTTTTTTTTTAGTCCCGTATTTTTTTCAGGTATCATATCTTATTTATATCATTGCTTATAAAGTCTAACATTAAAAAAAATCTTTGAAAAATAATCTCAACACGGAATGCACAGACGACGTAAGACTTCCAAACAGATATAGCAACTTCCATGTATATGAAAGAATTGACTCTTCTTTTGAACAATTAAATGAATTTTTTGACAGAAATAATGATAGCGATTTAAATTTACATTCATAGAGATTCATAGAGAGGTGTAAATATATGCTTTCTTAGGAGGTTTGATTTTTTTTTCTACAAAGCTATCTACCTTCATACCACAAAAATAAGCAAAAGAAAAAATCTCGATTTTAAGGATTCTAAGTTTATGGGTGTGGGGGTGTTGTGTGCATTATGGGTATCATGCGCGGTTCGCAACCCCCACCCCTTGAAATGTCAAAGTTGCTTCAAATCACAGTTTTGCAATATATTACATAAACATGTAAATACAGTGCCAATGGTCAAGGTTGTAACTATACTACAATTTGTCCGAAGTGTACTTATTTCGTCGAGTGGATACTGAATCTTTCTAATATCTGCATTTCCTTAATTTCACAGACAATAAAAATTAATTTCAAAACTTGATAAAGATAAATACCTTGCAATTTTGCAAGTAAGTTTATAATTAAAGGAAATCAATGACATTTTTGATGGTGAAAAATAATACTGTAGTTTCTTTGCTGCACACGCAATGCCAAGGATTGCGTAATTTCATGACCGATTTCACTGTTGATGTGATGATAACTTGCTTTTGTTATTTTAAAGAGCGTTTGAATAAATATTTACTCCAATTTGGCCTTGGATTATATCTATATCTATTCAGTTCGACTCTCATGTGTTTATTTCAAAATAAATACACCGAAATTTAGTCTATTTACGAGTGAAATAAAATTAATGCTATATAAAACAGAAATATTTCAAGTGCATGTACTTTGTATTGTTGATATAAGAAGCAACATTCCTCTCCTTGCTTCCGTAAAAGTATTACTAATATACAACTATATTTTTCAAAAGAAACCTTAATCTACTATATCCCAATGAGAGTTATCTCTCTTGGGGGGGGGGGGGGGGGCAATAGGCCAGATTGCTCACCTGAGCAACCATGTCCAACTGTCTCAAGTATCCGACATCCCTTTCCCAGCTGCAAACATGGTTTCTCTCTGATCCCAGAGATGCTTCATTTTGATTTTAAATTGTAAATTTTTAAAGTACAATGCTATCATTTTATTGGCACACATTTAAGGTAATATTTTCCTTCTATATATTTCTATGTAAAATAAGAAAATATAAAACCCCTTGTATTAGGGTCTTCTTTTGGAGGGGGGAAGGATAAATTAAAAAGCTATACAGCAAACAATGCTTTGTGGCAATTTGGTTGAAATTGGTTTCGTGGTTTCAAAGGAGCATTAAGAAGTATTGTTTTCGCTGCGGATGACTTTGGCACTGATGACTGACCCTTTTTTTTATCAGGTAAGAAAAAACCGACTAGATTGCAGAAAAATATAGTGATAATGCACATCATTGGGGGTCTTTTATACTAGATACATCACAAAAACAATAATGCCTGTTTCAGCCTTTGTAAAGTGAAATGAGTTACAAATATTCAGAAAACTAGAAAATGACAGATGTCTCTGGAAAACCACTGTAGTATGCTAACAGATGCTCCTCAACCTGTCATCTGTATAGCACCGTATTCAGGCATACAGACATGTAAGCTTGGAGCATTGATTTTTACAACATGCTATTGATAGATTGATATACAACATGTTATTGATAGATTGATAAATTTTAATTACATCCAAGTTTTAATAGACATGTACAAGATTCATTCTTATCCACATCACCCCTTCCCACTGTGGATCAAAGGTTTACCAGTATATTAACATCTACTTGGCATTTATTCTTTATTTTTTTAACAAAATTGATTCAAGTAGCTATAATAGATAATTTTCACATTGTTCATTGATGTCTATTTTGTACTTTCTGTGATGACTTTGCATGGATTATTTCTTGATCAATCAAAACTTCACTACATTGAGACCAAGGACTCCATGGACTTGGATTGAAACCCCCCCCCCCCCCCAAACTTCCAAGTATACTAGGTGTTGTTGTAACCTTCACATATATGGAGAATAAGCTGCTCCTTCTATGTGATGCTTTAATTGACAATAACAGTAATTTATGTTTATTTAATAACTTTTTATCTATGATTAAATGATTCAGAGACAGATGTAAATATATAAATATAAACAATAAAATGCTTCTTTGATGTTTCATGAAGGTAGCAAAAAAAATCTGAAAATTTACAGAGCCCGCATCAGCAAAGTTAGCTACCTTCATGAAATGCCTAAGTAAGAATTTTACTGTCTAAGTGAAGATACATCCCAAAAATTTATCCTAGAACAAAAGGATGGCCTAAGTAACAAGTGGCTAGAACATCCTTATTTATATATTTTTATGATGTCAGCATCTGCTTCGAATTCATCTCAATATGTACAACAATGCTGGAATATAATTCAGTGCAATGTTTCACCAGCTTGACAGTAATAATGATCCATCAGCTCTCTAGAATTTAAGAATTCTGTTTTTCAGAGACAACAACAGCCAGCCTGATGTCATTTGTCATTTCTGAAAACCAAACACCTGGTTTCTAGGCAACAGTTGTCTGCTGGATTGGTATGAGATACACACCTTCATCTCCCATTTCTCTCCACAAATAAAAAGAGACAGAATGCACAATATAACAGACATTTTAATTGCTCAGTCATGGTAATGAACTGTCAACAAAAATAAACACCTGGTGAACAAGAATAGTGCTCCTCTAAAAGCATAGGCAGGCCTGAACAACTAATATAACATTGTAGTATACTCATATATACCAAAATCAACATGCTTAAGATATGACATTCAAATCTGCCCTATCAACAGAAAAAAAAATAATTGGAAGAATCAATTAACAAAATAATTTTTACTTATTGTAATGATATAACCAAACATTGCAAAACTTTTTAGGTTTTTTATGGTATTTAACCATCATCTTATATTACAAAGTTTAAAAAGTGTTACAGAACTCAAATACAAACAGAATTGTTTTTAATATTTCCTTGGACAAATAAAAAAAAATCCCAAATACAAGTTTTTCTTGTACATGTATGCCATTTCATTGTTTAACACCGGGTAAACAAAAGCCATTAAAAGTGAAATCCCTTTTTTTCCCCTTAAAAGTGCTGAAAGAAATCATGAAATCAAATTTGGACACAACAAATTAGACCAGCAAAATCAAGTGCAAATCTTTAATATGACTCTGCAAAACATGTTACAAACCACAATTGCAGATTCATACCGATAAATATAACTGCAAAATACAGTGAAACAAACACAGCAACTGTAATGCTTCTTGCCAAATACACATGTACCTGCTTTGTGTTGAAACAATGTACTACAGCTAATCAAATCACAACCTTGCACTCGGTCAGTGAGCTACGGACTTAAGAGGGAGCATACTACATGTATTACCAAATTTCATGCAGAAATTCAAATCAAAAACAGAAAGAGAAATGAACTGAAAAAATCATATATACAGCATAAATGAGGTATGTATGCCATAACATTTAAAAAATGCCCAAAGTTTCTGATATGGTAATTCTTGAAAGTTCATAAATAAGCATATAAAGGGGAAAAAATAACAAAGCACTTGTATTGCTCTCTTATTTGTTAAATAGCCAAAGATCCACAGGAAAATACAGACTTTTGTTTAACAAATGATAAGATGATGAAGGGTATCTTTGTTCACACAGTACACTGGCCATTCACAGAGTGGAAAACAATAGAAAGAATAGCTATAACAGAATGAAATGAGTAAGTATAAAGTGACTAAATTCTCCCACAACAATAGGAGCGTCTATCTTCTGTACAGTACAGTGAGAGCTATAGTCTAAATAAATGCTCATACACCTTAAACACACATATGGGAGAACAAACTATGTATACATTAAACAAGAAACTGGTACACAGTAACAATTTTCAGACACATGCAGAAGTCTGCAATGACACAAGTTCTAGGCTCAGAGAGGGAAAGGCTGAACAGAATGTCTAGGAATTATAAGAACAAGGGGGGGGGGGGGGGGTGTTATCATAATATTCACATGACAACAGATAAGAATACAAATCCTTACACATGTGGACAACACTGAAAATTTAATTCAAGTTAAGTGTTTTTAGAACAACAAGCTGAATGCTTCGAAAGATAAAGAAAACCAATTAATACCGTACTGAATCACTGTTATTTTAAATCAATATAATTTTATACTTATTGTTCCTTGATGTATTTCTGTTGAAATTCAGAAGCATACTGGCCAGTCAATAAATTACAACATCTAAGTATTTATAGACACATGTTGATCATATAAAGATGTGAAACAAGACAATGTCACCTACTGTTTATCCAACAAACCTGTATTCTAGAAATACATGTACAACTTTCGGTCACTAAAAAAAATAGACTAATGAAAATATGAGCAAACTGACCACAGATGACATATATATCACAAGAGTTCTTGCCCTTAGTGTAGTACAGGCCTCTGTCTAACTTGAGGGGGGAGTGAACTCCCTCCAAGAAGTTAGGTTGCACTTTGATGAGCACCTTATAGTGACAAATGTTCCTGTCTGTGACCAATAAGATCAATAGATCATTTCAATTGGAAACATCCATCACATATGAAACATTTATCAAAGATGTAGTTTTACTCCAAAACATTTACGAAAAAATCTGAAATAGTAGCTCTTTTTTATGTATAAAATTCTTGCTCTCCTAATACACAGCAGATAATATATGCTGCCTCTGATGGAAAGAGCCTTTAATTTGCTTCAATATGCTGCTGCCAAAAAAGGGAGTGATCACCTGTACTTCCTATTATAGTTCAAAATGACATCTATAAGTTTGTGAATGCAGACATGTGACAAACATATTTTGATATATGATGATATATACACGTATACCTATGAGAAATGACAGTCTCAATCAAAGTTGAATATATAGATGAAATTTTGATTTACAGGGGTGGAAGACAACACAGCCAGACCTATAAGGATTGCACAGGGTCGCAAAATGTATTAAAAATCTGTCCAATGAGAACATTGCCTACATCTCCGCCACATATCACCGGTACCCGACAACCTTTGACCGCTGATCTACCAATAGATCTCAAATGCGTTGCACAAATAATAATAATAATAATAATAAAAATGTATGTAAAATCAATTCAATACTTGCCTTAAATGAATACTTAATTTAAAACAATCACCCTGATCTACTGTAGCCCTATCAATGATTATTTTAACTCATACTTTACTGGAAACCTTTTTACTAATAATCCAATGAAATGTGTAGTTAAATGATAGCACCACAAAAAAAGCTTGACAACTACAAAGATATAAGGGGACCCGTAATGTACAAACACAATAGATTTACAATAGTCGGCTCAATAAAATAGAGGTCTTCAATTGCCATTTGTCTGTTTCGTTTTTATAATACATGAATGATTAAAATCAGTTTCACATTTTCCCTTCACTCTGAAAATATAATCCTACATATGAATCATTTACAACAAATGTAAATTAGTCCATTTCGATCAGTGTTATATGATACTTATAAGTATGAAACAAAAATGAAGGAAGGGAAAACTTGAAACCTTGAATGAGTGCATTCTAGAAAAATGTCAATCATCTAATAATAAATATACATCTATATATATAATTCTTTGTCCTACATATTCATATGACAGTGTGATGCAGATGCAATTTCTTTTTTAACAAAGAAACTACTTGATATAAAATTTACATCTCCACAATGATAAAAAGCATTCATGTCACACATACAGAATACATGTATGAATGTGCAACTATAGCAGTTCAGAATCATGAACAGTGACATATTCCAAAGCACCAGCTAATCAGCTGTAGACAAATATAAATTTCACATAAATTTTGGCAATTTTGAGGGGAAGGTACATTTCCCATTCATGTATGCTACATGCCAAACATTTAAGGAAAAAAAAAACCCATCCTTTGTCACTGAGCATCAACAGGTGCTCTTGGTATATCTAAATGTGACCCCTATGCTAAAATACTGATAAAATCATGACAATATTTCACAGCACTACACATCACAGTTGCCTTTCCCTGTCCAGAGTTAAAACAACTTCCCTCAAATGGCTGAAGAAAATCATGATTCACCATGTAGTGTAAATATAGCACTTCATTAAAAAGATACAAAGAAAATAAAATATTATACAATTCTAAAAGCACTAAAATCAATTTCAGCACAATTTGGAAAAAAAAGAAAACAAAAAAGAATTTGATGCCTGTTCAATCTCCATAAAAACAACTATACATGACCAACCTTAGCAATAAATTATGTCTGAAGGAAAAAAACACTCCAATATAATATGTACTGCATTCAAAAATTGCAAATATCAACCCCCTGTAGAACTGAGATTTCTTTCTACTTTTTATAGAAATAAAAGTATTTAGCCATAAATAAAGAGAATTACTGGATGATTCATTTAATGCAATTGTGGGAAGAAAGATGCCTTAAGGAAGAACCTTTCTAGGAAAATCAATTAAAAATACAGATTATATAATGCGAAATTCTCTGAACACCCACAAAGACACTGGAATCTTGCAGTCTCTTCTCCAACCATCAGCGACACTAAATCGAATTTGATTTCATTTCAGGTTTGGCAAGGAGCATGGTAACTGCAAGACATCTAATCTATAATCAAATTAAAACTGGAGACTTCCAACTAGAAACAATTACAGCTTTAAAAGTGCCAGTTTCTTTCGGTCTGATTCTTCTTTAATGAAATTTGGGCCAATGTCTCCCAATCAATATTTGTACAAAACAACTGCTCACTGCAAGAGTAAGAAATCTATCTTCAGATAACAGCAGTCATTTTTTTTGTTCTTTTTGAGAACAGAAGTTGCTTTAAATCTGGCAGTGTTTTCCCTGGTGTAGTCTGCTATGTGTCCCTTTCCTTCTTAATCCCGATCGGCTTCCCCTCAGGGGACAGGGAGTTCCTCCGGGAGGGCGAGTGGTGGGGGACCACCTTAGAAAGGGGTGCTAACTGTTCTGTAAACTTTTTGGCCATCACATCAGGAATGATGATACTGTTTCTCTTCAGCTCCTCCTGTAGGTACAAGCAGTCAAAGTACAGCTGTTCGTAGGCCACTTCATATTGCCGGAGGCGAGTTTGAAGTTCTCGATTCACTGTCAGGTATTTGGAGGCCTAAAACAGACAAGTTCTATCATTAATGCTTGAATGATTGCAAGCCTGCATCACATAAAGAATTCTTCAGATTAAATCATGTGCATACAGTTGGAGAAAACTTCTTCCCCCTACCAAGAAACATGTTTACTAGTCTTTATCATTCACATGCTTTGATGCATTCAACAAGCAGCACACAAATTCGTACAGTCAGACCACCCAATAGTAGGTTTTCACATCAAGTAAACAACATTATTATGCATAGATATTTTATATATATGAAATCGAAGATGTTTGATATACAACCTATTTCTTTAAACTAGGTGGCAATTTTTAAAAAAAAAAGGTCATAAAATGAATGAATAGTTCTGCAATTTAAAGAGAAAGTGTAAAAAAGTAATAAAATTGAGTCAAAATTTTTGTCAATTTAAAGTTGTTCACATTATGAAAAACAGGTTTACTGTACCTTGGGAAAAAGAAATGATGTACTTTCAATAAGTATATAATGGGCTCTATCATTATTGAGAGAGAGAGAGAGAGAGAGAGGAGAGAGATAGAGAGAGAGTCTATGACCCCTAGCTGCCAGCACTAGGTACTTGCATCATTCTTCACTAATCCCTTGGTATGCAGACAATGACCCCTACATAACAGGCAGGAAATCTGTTGGTGTGTTGTAATAGTTCATAGCCTGGCCAGATTACCCTTGACACCCAAGGCTTCATTTCCCGTTCTGTTCATGAACTTTTTTGTATACATACAGGTTTATACATGGCAACACCACCAAATTACTGTTTACATAGCTTCTCCAAAACAGATGTATATTTTTTTACAGACACATTAAAATGATATCTTGTATATTCATTATCCCAAACCATCTTCATTCAGTAGTCATCTGACAAAAAGGTTGAATCAAGTTTCACACGAGAATAAACAAATTGGTTGTGTGTGAGAACAGGAACTCGGGCTGTTATGGGTGGCAAATTAAATTTGCTGAAAAATTAACTTGAAAGAATTTGAGAACTTAAGAAGCTCCTGTTATCCATTACTAACAAGATATAGTAGCCAAAGTATATCAAGACCTTTACATCCGTGATCTGACCAGATACTAAATATAAAATGAAATGTATGATAAAGAGATAATCTTATCCCTAAAGATGTTCATTCTAAGATTACTAGATCAAATTTGTCTTTAACACTCATACTAGGCACTCTCATGACTTTAGTGTGGTGGGGTCTTTTTTAACCTGCCAAAACAATTTCATTTATCTTGGAGTTCTACTAATATACTGATTTCCTAGGAATGTTCAGCGTGCTTATTATGTGATATGCCATTAAAAAAGAAACACAAAAAATGAAATTTCATATTCAAACCACCATGCAGGTTTTTCTTAATTAGAAATCAGACATGTACTACATAAATAAAGACATAAAGAGAATGAGAATAAACTACAAATTAAAGAAAAAAATTCATCACTGCTACTTCCTGGTAAAATTCAATATCTTCTGTTGGATGGAGGGTAAAAAAAGAACTGGGAGCTTTGGTTTCTGGTAATATAGCATGTAATTACAGAGAGAAAGACTGATGTGCTTAGCTTTGAACCCAACGCCTATGAGTATTAGACAAAGAGTCGCCTTAGAACATCACTTCTAGTCGCCATTGCACAACAGATAGTCATCTTCCCCCCAGTGTGTGGGGATTGTGATTTAATGCAATAGATCTCTGTACAAGAGTATCTTTAAAGGATTAAAATTAGCAGGCTTTGACTTCATCAACAGATTGAACACCCTAATTCCCCTTTCATCATTTACATTGTTATAAGAGAGAAGAAAGTAGGAAAACTCCAGAGCAAACCCAACTTTGATCTAAATGTTCTGTTTCTTTTTTTTACTCGAAGCAGGGTGTAATTCGGTGTAAAATCTTAAAACACTACACATTATCTGCATGTTGACTCCTGTCTGTCTATTGATAGAAAAAAATCCCCAACTCTTTCAGGATATTTTCTGTCTCAATTAGCTTGAAACAGTCTAGACTATTTTTTATTTCCTTTGAGACAACCTTTTCCAAATGGATATGGATTGGTTGAAGTGTGCCAGACACCAATAAGCATGAAAATGTTTACTACAGTATAGACCGTGACGTCATTTATGTCTGGACACCCTCCGCAAGGAAGAACTTCAACCAATACTGCACGCACAATTTGAAATTCAGAATAATATCATAACCATTTATTCATTCAAAGGAGGATGTATGGAAAATCATCAAATTGAAAGCCAAGTTCACTTTATCACCTGCTTTACAAAGACCAATTCAAATTCTTCTGATTCTGACTAATCTCTGTGTGGGTGAACCAGACATCAGATGCTATTTTCGAAGCCTACACATAAAACAATTTGATCCAAGGATAGACCCACTCAATAACATGGGGACAGTCAAGAGATGAAGGGATCTAGGCAGTACAAAATCTGTCTGTACTTTAGTCCATTGATTCATCAGTTCCCGACTGATGTGGGATCAAATGCTTTGACATTTTTTTTTTTTTACACTTTAAACATGTTAAAAATCAAGATAACATATATAAAGAGTTAGCATTATTTTCTACTAAGGAAAAAATTTGCATCTTCAGGTTTGTTACATAATCCAAGAAAAAGCATGTTTTTTACAGAAGGGAAATGTAGAGGGTTTTTATATAATAAATTTGAAAAAAACAACATGTTTATGGTGAGCATGCTCCAGCAGAATTTATTGTAGAGTGGATGTCTTAAATTGTTTTCTGGAGCAGCATTTGGTGAAATGAGTATTGATTTTGCTGGTGAAGAACATGCCGGCGATTTTTCCAACTGGGAGTCAATAAACCTTAGCTACAAGCTTACAGCCAGTAATTCATGCTGGGTCAGGCTAAAATGACATTTCTTCAGTGTAATGAATGAATGGCTCTTGGGAGAACACAAGAGGGTCTTTTCATGGAGCTGATCTGTCTGCTCAATATTTACTTTAGAAAAAAACACCTGACCATCTCATTTGATTTCAGACCTTGGTTCACATTTAGCATTAAGACATTAGTATTTAAAACTAATTTAATAGAATAATAAAATGCATGCAGCTAGCATTTCCCCTTTGGAGCCCTGCCTTGGCTAGTGACCATATAATGTTAATTCTGACAGACTACACAGTATGGCTGGACATTACTGAGTAAATAAAACCAACAAATACAGACTTGGCAGGCCTCCAAACTTCCCTGACTAGACTGCCGGCTATCTCATGTTTGATATATACAGACACTGGTCAGTCTAAGATCATTCTGTACAGGCAAAATTTTGAACAAATCACATTAAAAGAAGACATATTAAAATTTGATGTTATAATCCGAGGTTTTACCTGAACACGTAAATAAAAAATATCTAAACAGTATAATGCAAAACTGTGCACCTTTTCATGTACATGTATAAATTACCCAAGTTTTTAGACAATTTTAAAGGTATAGATATGTATTTCGTTTAAATTTGAGTCCAGGTATAAATTAAACAACAGTGTAGTTAAATGTATTTTTCTATGAAATCCTTTGTGTCCTAATCTTAAGCTGATTGAAAAATACACCCCTACATTCAAATAACCATATAGAGCATATTGTCAATGAAATCTTGCATTCTCAAAATTACTGTTAAACCTGTATCCAAAATCCAGGGGAAAAAGGGTCATAGCTATAATCTTTCATATTTAAAAAATGTATTTAAATGTATTCATTTAATTGGTTGGACTTGAGCTTTTACTAAGTCTAGACCTCTGATGTGTATTAAGAATTGGTGTCATTTTAAAATGCCCAGAACAGAAACACATTCCAAGTAAATCCAGTCATGGAACCATTAATTATGCTTAAGGTCAAGATGTCTTTGGGCATTTAATGGCCTCATATTTTCACAAACAAAAAAAGAAAACTCTCAAGGATTGGTCATACAGGATTGTTCATGCCACAATTAAGACTTAGTCGAATGCACTTTCTGTTCAATGGTCAATCATTTATTCCACAAAATTAAGCAATAATCTGAAGGCTGTCACCAATTTTGGGATTTTCTCTTCCAGGACATTTAGTACATTTTTGTTGCTGCATTGACCTTGATTTGCAGCAGAACTGACACTAATGCAAGCTCTTCTAGAAAGTGACATTTTTGGCAGTGAATCAAACAGCTAACATTCCAATGGGAAATTATACTTTTTTCTCTCTCAAGAATTCTTTCAAATTGGCCAGCAGCTTCATCATTCCATTCCAAAAAATTTGGCAGCTATTTTTGAAGAAAATAAGCAAACAATTTGTAGTAACTGTTCCCTATTCTATAATCCCCCTTGAAGGAATTGTTTTCAGAAATAATTTAAATAAGCAAAATGCATATAAAACTCCCCACAAAAGCACATATTTGAATTATATTTCATGTCATCTTATGCTGGAAGAGAAATAATTATTTAAATTCAGGACTTCAAAAACTCTATATTCATTGATTATCCCCAGTGAGATATTAGCAAAGCACTTCATCCTCTACATTTTTGCAGATGTTACACATGTACCATACAATTTAATGTTCACAGTTACCTAACAAATTGTGATGTTGCTATGAAGCTTACAAATACAATATGTATTGTGTTGTTGCCATTAAGCATATAAAATTCATTGTTGCCATTCAATTGAATATGTTCACTGCATGAATCATTAATGAGAAAAATTATTGTATTAGTACATGTACTAATCAATCCTCATTATTAGGGACTCCCTTGGGAGAGAGAAGTGCATTCACTTTTGAACAAACTATAAATTATATAATGAATTGATGAGACTTCTGACTGAGGACAGGAAAAACACAAACTAAGCAGCTACAGTTCATGTGCCTTTGACATCTGACATCAAAACACAGGACTAGCATTTCTCTATATTTACCTCTGCCTCTTCCTGGTCTTGTAGGCGTTTGATTTCTTTGTGAAGTGCTTCTTTGTCCTCCTGAGCCTCCTCTAAGCGGCATTCCGACTCGATACGAACACGCTCAATGTCTTTTTCCAAACTTGCATTCCGCTCAGATAACTTTAACATCTTCTCCTTTGTGGAGGCCTTGTATGATGTAAGTTCCTATCAAAACAATGAACAATAAATGTTTCAGAGCTTATCATCAAAATACATGAATATATCCCATGTCACAATCTTTTTTCTTTCTTCAATTCTCACAAGCAAACCCGTACCTGCTTAAGTCTCCGTTTGTCCTGTTGGGCTGTATTGAGCTGCTCTTGACTTGTAACCCTCAGTTTGGAGAACTCTCGTAAAAATCCATCTTTCTCTTCCTTTGAGGAACCTACTTTTCCATCCAATGCTTTGTGAATCAGCTCAAGTTCTTTCTCCAAAGTGCTACACACTTCATTAGATTTGCTCTCTTCACCTGCATAAAAGAAGTTTCAAACTTCAGAATATAACCCCAACTCAACTTTAACTTACATAAATTCATGTTCCCATTTCTACCAAAATATTTTTCTGCTTAGAAAATGCTTAAAAGCTGAAAACTATAATACTTAGTAGATTAACAAAAACAAAGAAAAAAAAACCCACTTTGCAACATGTGACATTATCGACTTAATTTAACCTACCATCGGAGGTTTGAGATGAATCATCCGACTCACTGGGGAGGTCCCATTCCTTGTAGTCGGGTTTACTACAGGTAGCAACAGGTGAGATAGGTACTGTGTTTCCCTCATCATCACTGATATCGTCCACATTAATTTTGGGTTGATGTGGTGCTAGAGACACATTAGGAGCAAAGCCTCTTTCATATCTATGGGAAAAAAAAACATTGAAAAAATTCTTTTTTACATTTTTAGCTTTCAACTGTGTTAAAAAGACAAATCGTGCCTATATCAAATATATTTGGTTTTCTCACAGTTCAGTAAGTGTATAAGAGGGCAGCTGTGAATTCTTTTTAGTATGAAGACGAAAAATGATTCCATATGTTTATAACATGAATTAATGTTCCTTATCAAAGCCTCCCCTAGATCTATTAGTGCAGATCGGAGGGTATTGGCCTCCATGCACTGACTGACTACAGTGTGCACCTACAAGACAATGCACCTGTTACGTATGGCATTTATTTATTTGGTTACACCCTGTATTAGCTAAGTCTTATCCGATGGCCTCTTATATTTCCCTATGCTCAATTCTTTAAAAATATCGACTAAAATATAAAAAAATGCTGTTCTGGATGAAAAACATTTGCCGTTTTGCTTATGTATGTGTATTTGAATTGCTTTGTGGCGCCGCATTAATGATTTTGTATTCATAAGCAGCCAATGATGTGTGCATCAGACTATGACAAATGTCAACAGATGACGACAACCTCCATGTACCAAAGGCATTAAATGGCACACTGGAATGCATATTGTGTCTCAACCACATACTGTGCATTAGAGGAAATTATAAATAGAAACTTTTTTATAATTTGGGAATAGTTCGGTATCAAAGGAAAGATCTTGATTAAGTAAGTCTGGCAGACAAATCATATTTATGTAATGACAGACAGAGGTCTGCTCCTATTTATTTATCTAATCAGGGGCCTATTAAGAGCGAGGAATCTCCAAGATCTGGTGCGCCTCTGTATTTACTAGCTACACAAACTCCACTAAAGCCTGGGCCCCGACCTTGAACGTCTGTCATGACGTGCAGCTATCTCGCTGTAATCTAGTACTCCCTCAAACAATTGACTGGGGTCAGAGGTGGGCCTTTATCAGGTTTCCTACACAAAACTGCTCTGTGACATTTTACCATGCATTTACTGACCCTGCTTTGAAAACACCAACTGTCTTGCTATTCAAAGAAAAATGGGGATTATCTGCCTGTGTGTCCCTGCTTAAGAAATAATATCCATTTATGTTCTTGCTATAGTGGGTATGATTAGGCTTGCGAAATTTGATCTACTGAGTAAGTAGTACAGGACTCTACTGGCTGGGACATGTGAAATGGTATACTTTCACCCCCTAGACATACCTACTTAGAAATTCCAATTCACGGGATCAAGATCAGAGAGAGCAAAGCTTTTGTAAGACCAAATTATGCTAGCGACTGACAGTGATTAAAAAATTTTGGTAAATTAAGTGGAAATTTTCTGAAAGGAAACAACTCATAATATTCTTAATGAAGGTCTTACATATAATGGTCCTATTCCAAGGTTTGTATGAATAGTATTGTATGTGTATGAATTTCAAAACCAGTGTCAGCAGTGTCTAATTACTAGCATAAAAAATGCCAAATCATCAATCAATAGACACCTAAGTGGAAAAGTCTAATGACTGAGACCAAATGAAGGCACGGTCACCAAGCTTTGTACTCTCCAGAGGTCAAACAGAGAGAACAATACATAACACTTGTATACGATCTACCATCATTTCATAAACCATTAAGTCACTTCCAATCACAAAACCCAGTCCAAAAAAGATATCCCTTTCAACCAACCCTATGGAATTTGAACATCTGCAACATACCAGAGGGTGACTGAAATCACTTAGCTTCAATTTAGTAAAAAATAGCACTTTTTCACTAGAGTTTCGATAATAAATTCTTAACCAAATAAAGCCTGAACCAATATATACCACATGTAATATTTCAATTGTATCATCCAGTAACAGAGGGAATACAATTCATAGTAATAAACCAATTGTGATGTCGAAAGATGGACAGATATCAGACCATTACATCATGAGAAAGAAGGAAATATAGTCAATACTTCATGTTGATAGTCTTGGTATTCAACACGAGCATTTCAACAGGAAACTATCATTGTGTGAATAATCACATTCCAGCTCATCGTTTCAACTTTCTCTATCTCCACTGTGAGGATGAACACATAAAATCTTACGATTTTGTATCTGCATCTGTTACAACTCTTTCTGGGTTCAGCAATACTGGAGGGCCTCTGTGTAAATATGAGGGTGTTGTCTCGCTGGACCTATAAAGACAATTATCATAAAAGCTAATATGGAAATCATTACAGAACACTGCATGTCTGCTTGGTCACATGTTGTACTGTAAAACTCTGCCAACAGCAGTTTCAAATTTGTGTTATGCAACAACTTATTTTTCTCTCATTCACATTATACTAATACTATAAGAATCTTGAGGTTTGATATTTATAGATACTGTAGATGTTTGGGGTTTTTTTTTTCAAGAGCATAGATTTTGAAGTCAATTGAATTTCACAGATGTGCATGACTACAAAAAGGTGATCAGACAATTTATGGCTAACCACTTTACAGCAATGACTGGTCAGGTACTAAAAGTCATTTGCCGAGTCAGAAGTACTGTTTGGTAGAGTTAATGACACTGGTTTATCGCTTCTTGGCTCCCCAAAGTAAATCACTCCCCAATACCTGACTGGGAAAGCCTTGCACAGAATATGGACTTTGACCTCTTGTTCAAGGCAGTGTACTTTTATGTAATTCACAGGTGTTGTAATATGCTTTATCTTCAGTGTTTACGCACATGGAAAAAGGCAGTGAAGAGCTATTTCAAGGTTTCAGCTTTGCGATAAACAAAATACCTGCTGAACATACTTTTTGAATAATTTTAACTGATCCCTCCTGGGCTTTTTTTTCTTGGAACTTACATTTCTCTCATGATAGCAGGTGGCTCAGGCAAGCCTTTGTTGTCCTTCATGGCATTGATCATTCCTGGGGACCAGGGTCTGAATGCAGACCCCCCTACTTGTCCTGTTCCCTCACCCCATGAGATATACTCCCCATCGTCACCCTTCGACCGTTTCAGATCGCTCAAGGAGTCGTTGACCTACAAGAAAAATAAAGACTGCAATCAAGTCAAGCCAACCACAATGCATCGGATTAACTGGAACAAAGTCTGTGACGAAACTAATTCCCACTGTGTCATCTTATGCCGATTGTTTCAGATTTTTTAACCAGATAGTTTTGAGAAAGAATTCAAAGACCTCTTAACTTCAAAAGATGGAAACCATTATTGTGTGCCCATAGATAGGATCAGTACTGTTTGATCATTGCAACAGTACTAATTTGCCTTGTGTTTGCCATCATTGTTTCCATATTTTGCTCTAAGAATTTGTCCAACAAACTAATGAGCATTTCAGCAACAAAAAATCAAATGCCAAGCTCTATATAAAAAATAACTCTGCTATAGTGTACAATAAATGGAATTGATAATCTTTTGAAATCATGCTTCCTAACCTCCTTTGATAAATTGTATCATAAACTTTATGCAAACAAGATCAAAAGTAATGAATTTTTCAGATCAAAGTATGGACAAGAACTATAAATATCTCCCAACTTTCCATTGGTCTGCTGTACTGAAGATGCTGGATTCAATTATAGCAGCATTTAAACTACAAAAGTATGTGCTATAAATGACTAACAAACTTAACTCAGCTACACGTAGCTTTAATCGGCTTCAGTGACTTCTGAAGTCTTCAGTCTTCAGTCTTTTTTGTTGTTGATATTTTCCCCATGATACAACATTTACACATATTTCATATACTGCTGAACTGAGCTTTTATTTCAAAGATTTATCTTGCAACGCAACCTAAAAAAGTGCTATTAGATTTTTTTCTTTTTCATCAATTCAAAAAATGGTAAAATTCTTAAAAGCCAAAGAAATAACTTGCATTTCAAGTTAAAAACTAGGACGACTCATTGCCAAGAGAAAGAAAGGTTTGAGAACAGTTTTACAACCATTTTGTAACAGAATGTATGTCTCTCAAGAAATCAATAGAACTTTTAAATGTCATGGCACGCATTCTAGTTGTACAAAAGATAAGATCCAATTTCAAGTATGTTTGGAAGTGCCGGCTTTGTAAACATGTTCAAGGTTGCTGGGTGCAAGGAGTAGCAGTGTCATTCAATCCCAGCATGCCCCCATTTTCAAACTGCGACAGAATTCTAAATCTAGCCACAAACAACAATGCCAAGACAGGACCACAGGATGTTGGCTTTATGTTAACCCCTTTTCTCTTGTATGAGATCCAAAAATAATTTTTCTTCAACAAAAAGAAAGGAGAAAAAATACTGAGGTAATAAAAAGAGAAGAAATTCTTTTACTGAGACAATCTATAAAGATACCCATAGTAAAAAAAACCAGGACTTATATTTCAACATGAGTTCTTTCTGAATTTTTTTCTGACACAGGTACAGTAATAAACTTATGATACATATATATATTTATATTATGCAATTGTCATGTTCTTAATCATGATTATGAGCACCAGTTGTGTATTGTATCATGTGTAACCTCCCTGACCCATATTCACTGTGTGATTATGCAACAGTGCCAGGTTGTGCCTCGGGATACATGTAAACTCAATGTAATATTCATGACCTTTGGTAACCTTTATAGGTTCAAGAGTTCAACAACCTTTCAATATGACAGGGGTGTCCCAGCATATTATGTAGCAAAGACCTTCTTTACAAATTCATTTAGTAAGCAATATTGAAGGTACCGACACATGCAACCATTTCTAAAATATTCACTCCAATACACACACACATGCTAATAGTAAACACAGTATAAAATATTTACATTTGCAAGTATCTTCTCTTATATAAACCAAGTGAAGAGCAAAATGTTCCTTTCTGCATGATCTTTTCAATGGGTCAAGAGTTCATACGAATATTTCTGATGCATTATTAAGCACATTAAAAATACATGTATTCTTATGTTCATTTTTAATTGAGTTTGACTTTGTCAAATATAAATAAAAGAAATGAATTTCTCAAATGTAAATATGAAAATGAATTTCATTTTTGTACATTCATAAGGTTATGAAATATGAGGCTTAAAATTCACATTGGCATATTTTACAAAGTGCCCTTTTCTATAACAGCTAACCCCTTCCTCTTTTTTTCTCTCAGTATTCAAAAGCTAGAAAAATTTTCCGCAAATTTAGTGTGAATTTTAAAATTGTAACTATCAATACTTAAAAAAACCCACTTCAATATCCACTGAAAATAGGCATGGAATGACAAATAAGTTTTAATGTGAAATTGGAGATAAAATAATCACGTATGACTTTTTTAATCAAACATTTTGAACAAATACTTATAGCCTTGAAATAAATACTTTGCCACTTCAATGTCACAGGACTGATAGATAGTACTTGTCACCAAATGTGAATTGCATGCCACATGCATGTGTATCTTTTTAAACACAGATAAACTATGTTGGTAAACAGTTGAGCATATCTCCAGATACCTTCACTAGTATTTGTATGAACATGTCAACATAATATATGTACTTCACTCAATTTATAATATTTCATGAAAGCTTTACAAATATGTACATACATGTACCGGAACATTGAAAATAAAGTTTTATCAAAAATCATTTAATATATTGTAGCCTTGTTAATAAATGATTTCTAAAACAATTGAATTTTGCCACATGCCTACAAAATTTATCAATCTGAAAGACCTTGTGTCTATTCTATACATGTACAGAATAAACATTGCTACTGGGCTATTGCAAAATTCCTGATCAATTCTGTCTCCAAGTCTACTTAATCAGTTTTCCAAGCTAATAAAGATTTTATACAGCTTAAAGATCAAATATATATCAGCTATATATTGAGCCTTGGGCATTGTGCCTCTTGTCAATGCAACCTTTTAAAGTCCAAAAGACTATAATAACAGTTTTTTTCTTATAGTCCATGGCACTTCAGTACACATTACTAGATCTACTATTGATTTGGCTGGGTGCCAGTATAATCTGGCTGACCGACTTTGGCACATTCTACCTGGGGCTTCTACCACACACATAATAATACCTGGCAGACAGTTTCTACAATCTATAACTCTCTCCAACGCCTTGCTAGCATTACGTAACAAAGCGGGAGTTACTCTGACCAGAGACTAGCAACTGATCAATGAACGATTCTTTCAATGTGTTGGTCAGTCGATCTGACCTGTACCTAATACATAACCAATAATTGTGGTCAATGACTTCAGAGGATTAATGTTAGCTATACTAGCTGTTCTAGACTTTTAGTCATCATTCATATATGTTGTACCTGACACGATATATACATTATCAAATGAGAAAAAAAAAATATTCTGCATTTAAAATCAGCACGAAGATAAACATATCAAAATTGTTCAAGGAAGATAGCAGTCTTATCTGCGAGGACTTGCATGATGAGTTCCATGCTTGAAATCCCAGCACAGGTGTGCAATTTAATTGCATACAGCTGTGTGGTTTTGAATTCCAAATTTATGCACAACTTTCGAGCAAGTTTCAAAACAGTGTACAGCCATTGCATAGAAATTTTATGCTTCTACAGGCTTATGTCTGTCATGGAAGGCAGAATAAGATCAGATTACACTTACTATCAAATAGAAATAGCAATAAGATTTCACCTACTAAGACACATGTTTGTAAATAAGATAGTATGGATGTCAACAATAACTGTACAGTAGCTCAAAAATTAATGTATTTGAATGGTTGTGGGAGGATGTAAATGAATATGCATGGTTGGAGACTCAATTTTTAGACAAGGCAGACCATCATTTCAATCCATTGACAGAAGTCTCATTACATATTAATGTAAGAAAACTACAGATACTAAATGCCAAGCACTTGCATCCACAGGAGTGACAGACTCATTGTCTGACACTAGAGTCTACAAAACAAAGATGAGGAAGTGCTGTTACTTTAGTCTTTCGTTATGAAAAAGCCATTCTGATTTATCTAATGAAAGAATGTATAGTATCTAACTGAGATTGTTGTAAAAACAAAAACAAAACAAAAAAATCTGAGATTGATGTAAATTATTTCATAACTTTAGAAATTCATTTTGTAGCTTTAGCATAATTATGGATCAAAAAAAGCTTCCAATAACCCAACTCTCACAAGATATTTTATAGTAAGTAAGTTACAAGTATTAAGGCTCAAAGTAAAAATCAGGTGATTAAAAGCTTTCATATAATTTTAACTGTTTTAAAACTTTCTTTTACAGACATCAAAGTTACCCAAAATGAGACCACACAATCTTTAATAACTACAAGCTATTACTATGAGAATTAATATCTGATACATTAAGACAATCTTCTGTTTACTTACCTTTAGTACAAAATAAAATATTTCTAGGCCACCACTTTATGATTTGGTAGAGCTTTTATGATATGATTTCTTTGCATTTCTTTGAACCCACTTCTATGTATCTCTGGGTGATAAATGCACATGAAATACCAACTATCCTAAATACTTAATTGATGAAAACTGACACATTCATTTACCAAGTTAATAATTTGTGCACTCACATCAGTAATTAATGAGTGGTATCTTGTTGCACAGTGCTATGATATATATATATCCAAGAAACTCTTTGAAGATGACAATATGAATTCATAATTAAATATTGTACAAGTATGAAAATTTGCAGTGCTGCCCACACAATATTTTTTTAGTGTTGAACACTGCAATTGCCAATCTTGATTGCATTCATGCTGTTGCCCATTAGGAATTTCTCGGTTGAACATCTGACCAGGGTTCAACATGTCCTGACTTATCTTTTATGAGAGGTTGTTGACAGACACACACAGGATACTGACCAGTACATTTCTCTGTCATTGTGCCCTTTAAAGGGAAGACATTGACCGCAACCATACCAATCCATCAGAGGACAGAAATCACGATACATGTACTGATGACCGACTACTTGTGTATTACTAGTATTACATGCACTTTTGCTTGAGAGAGAGCTTGAGAGAGAGAGCTTGAGAGAGAGAGAGAGAGATGGGGTTTATTAAAAGTATTTCATAACTTTTTTATGTCATTAATCAATGTTTTTCTTAAAATAAAATTTCTGAAAAAACAATACATTTGAAAAATGTTACCTGTCTTCTTTTGCGACTATTGTCAAATTTCGACTTCATTTTCTCTAGCTCTCTCTGTAACTTGTCTTTTCCCTCCTGATCCTTAGCAAGGAGAAGATAGGACCTCCACTGGGAAGAATCAAACCCCCAGTGACAGGTATTATTTTCCTGTGACTTGTGTGAGTGTCCCACAAATTTTTGTGGACTGAAAATCCCCATGCAGTCACAGCACTGAATACATTTATCACTGGCATTATTGTAATTGTCTGGGTGAAAAATCCCTTTACATTTTCCAAAACACTCATGATACACTTTGAAGCTGTCCCGTGAAGGTGGTTTTGAGTATCTTTCTGCTGACCTGTGAAGTAATGCATTGCACAGACGTTCAGCATCTGTCTTTGTGATCAAACCACAACTCGGTGCACTAAGTGGTAAAATACCAGTCACTTTCAAAAGTTCCAATTGTTCGGGATTGCATCTAGAGCAATAGATATGCAATTCGTCACAAACTGCATTTATCTGTTGCAAGCTAAATTCCCGCAACACGGTATTCAATATCTGGGGCAGACACAACCTTTTCTCCCCTCCAACACTGAAACATGCGATCTTTTCGTCCTCTAAAAGAGTGTCTAATTTTTCACTCTTACCAGTGTCCATAGGAGAAAATACCGGTCCAAAATGTTGAATAGGAAACGGTGGCGGGGCGCGTAAAGATCCAAATTCTAGTTTGTCTACAGTTGGCAGTTTTTTAACCAAAGCCTTTCTGTATCGCTCAGCCATATCGGAGAGTAACGTAGGAAAAACAGTCGGCCCTGGACCTTGCAAACTCCTCATAGCAGCAGTTTGATAGCTTTTCAAAACCCTTTGCAAATGAGGGTTACCCCCCTGAACACTAAGATGTTCCATGAAAACAGAATCGAAGTCGAGTTCCGTGGTCCCAACATTCACGTGTTTTCGTTCCGTTGTGTATCGCTCCTATCAGCATACTGTTAGGGGAAAATATAGCTGGCTATTCCACCAATTAGCCTGTAATAAAAATACCGCGTATAAAATGCTTCTTATCAAGACAATACACAATCGATAGTAAATAATTCAAATGTTAATATCTCTTTTCTTTAAAATTTCATACGTTTTTTAATATATAATTGTGTTTGGAAAAGAAAATACGAAAATAAAACGAATCCACTGTCTAGACCAATCCATGTATATTTGGGTTTCATGTCGCCGATACTATAACCTCCCCTGTAAACTGTCTGTATTAACTATAAATAGTCTTGCGATAAACAACACTCCTGGATTGCATTCAAGAGAATAGAGAGTGGCTTTCTATAATTTCAATTCTCAAAAATTTATAACTACGAAGAGGCAAAAGTTATTTTTTTTATTTGTCTGTTCACGTTCAGTGACCACGCAAGGGGTCGGAAACACTGTCGAGACGACTGAGTGATGTCACAGAGCTCTACGTCACAGTCTATAGTCTTTATCTAAATTGTGTGGAATTTCAAGTATGCTTCAAGAAGGAACACACAAGTGCGAGTTCCATCCACTGTAGTTTTTATTAATAGCACATGAAAAGATACACCCTAAACACTTGAATAAAGGACACGATTGATATAAGACATATTGAAAATTGACGTATTTCTGTATTTACGTCCCTGGAAAACACTGGCCATTGAGGATTATCTTTACAAATTGTCAATTTAAGCTGATTTCCATTTTTAATTAAAAAAAAAATGTAAATCATAGACAAAGGGGCTCTTTTTATACAACAACGCACGATCAGACCAATTTATTGCTGACATTTATAAATATAGTTACATTTAACAGTTTAATCAATTCCAGATATTCGTTACAATTTAAAAGCAGTTCAGAACAAACTGAAGATCCGATTAAATAACACAAATATGTTATACAAAATCAGTTTTTCTACCATTTGCTATAATTAGAAGTCATTGCGATCTGAGAAACAGTGGTGTTAATTAGTTTTCACTTGAATCATTTTCTTTTTTCTTGAATGCGGAGTTAATTATACAACCCAAAGAATGCATCACGTGTACAGGTATTACACTGTTGGAGGTTCATTGAAGTATTGTCATTTTTCTTCATTTTTTCACGTACAGATTTGCATAAATTCTACTTTAATTTCTTTTATCTATTAAATAAAAAATTGAAATAAACCCAGTCCTGTTTGTGCACGCGATAAGCAACCTAAGATCCATAACTCTTTTGGAGACCCCCTTAGGACAAAGACCATAACTGATATATTCATTCTCACTTAAACAATTAACAACAAATAAGTAAACAACCTCTATACCATAACTGGTCAAACATGTTTCAATTTTTCCCGGAACTCGTATAATCCAACTTGAAGGGAAAGTGATTTGTAGAGAACCGTGCAAATTCAACTTTCGATTTCAGTTATTGGAAAAAAAAATTACTAGATTAAGATATTATATCAAGATCAAAGATCAGTTTAAAAAAGGTATGTTTGCTTTATGATATAATCGAGGAGAATCTATCAAAATCACGAGACCCTTCCGATATCGATGTCAACCACACAAGTAAATTGAAATGATCAGTGATACATGTTATATTGTTGATTCAAAGTAATTTTCGTGATGACAAAAACACTTGTATGAACTATTTGTGTAATGAGATGGAGTACACGTATGCACGCGAGCACAAACAAATACAAATCGGTCGCATGTGTAACGAAGGATTTTGATTGCCCCGGGGTTATTTTTTTTTTATACTCAAAGGTGTTTAATCAAGACCTTAAAGTAGTCTGTTGAAAAGTGAGCCGCATCGTGGAGCTCTGATCATGAAACTGGTTCTAAATTCAACATCTAATAAATATCTATTTATGAATTGATATATACACGAATAACTGTTTTTTCTTCTTCATATAAACAATTACAGTTTATTAATGTTTATTTTTTTTAGATTAACATGTTTACATGAGTATCTTCAATTTTATATGAACGATCTGAAGAAAACATAGAACATTTAAATGATTTGTCTCGAATTATTCTAAGAACAACCTTAAAATGTGCACGTATTCATACGAATCTTTAAAATATGCAAAAAAATTTCATTCTGAACTTTCCGCGTTTAATCGCAATATTATTTGCGATATTTATATTTCAAACATATGTCTATAACAAGAATAAAATATACATGGTAACACGATATATTATTTAGTTTAGAAATACGCTCTTTTAAAAAAAAGATATTTGCTGGATGGGTTTAAATACAAAATTTGCATTGCGTCAGACGTATTTTTTGATTTACACCCATCCAGTAAATTCAAAAGTTACAGTATGACATATTTATACCCACCCATTAATTAATTAATAGTTAAAATTGTCAAATTGTAAATTTTGAATTTACTATAAATGGGTGTAAATACAAAAGAACTAGGGTCAGAAATTACGGCAAATGGCCTACCAATTTCCTGGAAAATAAACTATCGTTTTCTTCTAAGTTTTGTGTATTTTCTGAATAAACATTACTTGATCAATACACGTGTGGGCTATTTTGGCCGAACAGGATGTGGAGTTGTTAATGCTAACTGCCGAAACCTATACTGGTTTTGAGTTTTTCCGGAATTTTCTCTGCTTTTGAACATTTGGCTCCATATTTGAAGTGGGGCGCATTCGACTCGGAAAAAAAATCAAACATAAAATAAAATATTGGTACCAAATGTACATTTTTGAACAAGTTTTATTTTCCGACACGAATGCGCCCCATGTTAAAAATTGATATTAGTGAAAAAATAAACTGTCGTCTGGTTGCCTGGCGCACGCAAAATCTGTAGAAGACGGCGGTGTTTACATATTTCGCGATAATTTGACCTGCAATAAAAACAACATTCCGACTGCAAGAATTCGTTTTAACATGTTTAAGGTGAGCAAATGTATTGTTATTCATGTTTAAAGAAATATTTGATTTTTTAGTGTTAAACATTACTCGCCATTAACATGATTAAAAAAAGACCGGAACAGCAAAACGGTCAAATTCGTACATGTATATGTATGTATTTATGTATTGTACATATCTTAAATACATTTACTTAAGTTATTTATATACAAAAACAAAACAAAAAATTTTTTTTGATTCGAAATCTCCAAAACAACTAAACACATCATTATTAAAGATGTAAGGATGAAAATTATAATAAAGCCTAGTTTTCACGTTATGCCTATACATACATTGTCTTTATATGCCCATCTATTTTACTCATCAATATTTTATTGTAGGCATTTGCTTGTACAATTCACCGCATTTTGAAATAAGTATTGTGTACTTTTTTAAAAATATTTTGATAACAATGATTTTAAAAAAACTAATAATTATATTTATCTGTACAATTCAAATCATGCAAATTATTTATGGAACATTAATTGAGCTGAAGCTGACACAAAAAGGATGTTACTCGATATTGATTAATCTCTTCAAAATAATTAATAAATCCTCAATATAAGTTATTGGTACTATATAAATTTTATCTCAGTGATCATACCTTTGGTTTATTGCATTTATTTCAAACAGATATGTCTCATGAAGTATTGGAATATCATGGTAAATATGTCGTCTATTTTTGGCGGTTGAACAAGCATATAAAGGCGTAAAGTAAAGCGTAGCCAAATAATTCAACGAAATCCCGATATTCAAGATGTATGCCACAAATACCAAGATATAAACATGTAGGTTCCATGTGAAACAGACGACATTATATTAGGACTAATCGAATGTCTGAAAAAAAACCCTTAATACTGGGCACACATGTACGTATTAATTAATTACATGTGATAATTTAGGTATCGGTTTATGAGAAACAGGGTGTATATATGTGTACAGATAGCGAAACTTAAAGTATAAACCATTCTGACGACTTTTGTAACGGTGACGCAAAATTTAATGATTTCTCTATTCGCTGGCGACAGAACTATAAGCAGGTTCTACCCCGCCTACCGGGGTTTTATCATATCATTTTCTCGCTAATGAATTCTGTTTAAGTGAAACCAGAGAAAAAATATGCATTTTAAAATTTACTATGTACATTGTACAGGATTAAATTATTAATAAAAATGCATAAAAACAGAAAATGATTTTTGATTTTTAATAATTTGTGTTCTTTATAGTATTTTTAAATTGATGACATCACACTTTTTGCAGGTACATGTATTTAAAACTCCTGTCCATATGGAGCAAAAATGCTGTTTCTGTCAATCAGCTAAAGTGGCAGGTGAAGGATTAGAATTTACATGTAAGCCACCGCTTCTTCTTTCAGAAAGTAGTCTGTGAGGTGGTAGACTTCCTCGAGTCAGATAAGGAAAGGCTTCAGGAACTGACCTCTGGACATTACCAGCTGTGCCTCTAGACCTCCTCTAGTTTTGCCAAAGAGCATATAAAAGGTGACTGTGACATCCATACACATAAAGATGAAGGCCTTTTGAGAATATCTTTTCCAAGACACACCAACTCTGAATTATTGCAAGGTTCGAGCTCTTGCGCAGGTTGTTGGCATATGCACTCATGCATCATCCAAAGTGTGGCATCAGTTCTGCACCACACATGCATAATGTAAATAAATCTGAGTACTTGACTGGAAATCCAACGCCACAGCAAAGATGGATCTGAAAGTGACAGTGACAGTTAAAGTGACAAAGGTACAGTGAAAAAACTCCCCCTCCTTACTCTAGTGTTAATCTGTCAATGAAAATTATTTTGTGATACCAATCAAATGAATGATATTCAAACCATTTACCATCATACATGTATCTTAATTTTAATGAAAATGTAAAGCTTTTCAAAAAATAAATGTTTAAAGATCAAATTTTAAATATGTACTAAAGATTTCTTTGTAAAGTATGTACATATTAAACCTTAAATTGCATTTTAAATGCATTAATTTAAGACTGTTAGGTTATTTTGGCAATAATGAGATATTTTTCAGCTAAAGCGCATATTTGTGTGCTTCATGTTGTGAATGTGAAAAAACATGAACTGCAATTTTGTACTCTTTGAACAATACATCAATGCTTTGGCTATAGAGAGTACTAAGTTATTGTTATACATATCTATAGCATCAGCTTGATAAATGTTTTAAATTAGTAAATTAATTTTAGAGTTAAAATTAAATCCACATGTAGCAAATAATATAATTTCAGTAAGTGAAGAATCAAAAATCATTTGGATTAATTGTGTTTGAAACTTTGAATTTTTCTGACATATGTTATCCTTCACTGCTGTCTATAGACATGATAGACTTAGAAACATTATTTGTAATATTGTGTGTCATCTTCATTTACTATTATTTTCTAAATACTTGGGTTTTTTTAATATACACGATATATCCTGATCAAGAAATATGTAATGATAAAAATTGACATTATTTAGTATATTGTTTGAATAATGAGTAAATAATGCATAAACATACAAAAGCAGTTTGCTGTATGTATCTGGAATGTGTTTGAATAGACTTTTTGTCCGATAATAATTCTATTAAAACACAATCCAGATAAATATAGCTAACTGCTTTTGTATGTTAATGCATTTTTTACTCACGAAATCTATTTTGAACATGGAATATTTTGTTAATCATGTTTATATATATTATCAAAATTCAATCCCAGCAATTATTTGTATTCTAAAGTAAGCCCAGAGCTAATGAAAATGGGATACCCAGTATATGTGAAAACCGGGTTAAGAAGGCCAAATAGGTTTCTTGATCAACACATTCATAAAGTACATACATGTACCAAATTTTTGTCAATTTTACTTTTGCTCAGTGTTTTAAATCACAATCCTCTGAATTTCTATCAATAATCCGTTAAATGTATGAAAAAAGATATATATACCCTATCTATCTATCTATCTATCTATCTATCTATCTATCTATAGAGAGAGAGACAGAGAAAGACAGAGAGATAGATATCTCTCTTCCCATACATTTAACGTCTAATTGATATCAATTCAGAGGTTTTTTTTAATATACTCAAGTATGATTAATTGTTCGATTTTAATGTTGTAATTTCACTTCAAATCTTAGTTTAATTATTAAACCCAAGTTGGCATTGTTATTATTATTGCCATGAGCCATTACCATTTATAAAAATCCAATGACCGGTACATGACCCAAAAAAAAAATGCTCGATGGAGTTCAAAGTGAAAGTAGACCGTGCTTTTTCCGTAGCGTTGTATGATTGATCTTTCAATAAAAACTGCATTGAACGCATGCATTGGAAGCAATAAACAAGTATCACAAATTCTATTAGGTATAGCTCTGAAAAGTTAAACTAAACAATCTACAAACTGTGTCGTATGAGGCATGTTTACACTTACCATGCTTACTTCTTTCATCGACGAATTCCAAGTCTTGAACGGTGTCGCATTAAATCGTATCCAAAGTCACTCGAACCGGATGTTTTTCTCGGTACATTTTTACATGACGTTGTGTTTCATATGAAAGTGTTCTGTGCACATGCCTACTTTGAACGTCAATTACGGGAGATTTATTAAAGGTATTAAAAAAAGAAAAGTAGTTTTAAAAAATATAGATTCTAAAATTATTTTTGGCAGTGAAAAATAATATTTTTGACTACAGGCCAATTTTAGTACTTTCTGACCCTTGTTCTTTACAACATGACATACATGTGTATTGTAAGTTTGGTATTTGCACCCACCCATGACCAGTAATTGAATTAAAAATTCACAATAGGAAAAGTGACAAACAGTATTTTCTTTAGAGAAGTCAGATGCTTTCAAAAGAATAGTTTAACAGCTATCATCATTTTCTCACGAGAATAGATTAAGTTTAACAGCTATCAATATATTAAAGATGGATTTTCCTAAAATTTGAAGTTTAAGTGTTTCGGAAATGTTAATGGAGGTTTAAAGCATGTACTCACTTTCAAACATCGTCTTCCCTCAAATGATGATGAAAGACTGTTTTCACTAAATAGAACCATTTTAACAAGATCTTAATTGGACTTTCGTAGGATGTAACTATCTTATTCTTGCATCAAAACAAGTTTAAAATGACGCTGGTTTCAAGTGAAATATGCACAGATTGCGTAGTCTTAGCTCAAAAGCCAGACAAATCTTGTTAATTTCAAAGAGCCATGGCTGAGGGGCCAGCAATGAAATAGAAAGGCCTACGTCACACTGCTGTTTGACACAACTACCCAAAGTCCAAGCTCATGTTACAATTGGTTCTAAATATGGACCACTGTGACTGACACAAAATTCATAAAATTCTAGTATTTTCTTTTTTAATTTTTAAATGTTAAGTCTCGTTTCTCATTACCGATCAGAATAACAATTTGAAATGTTAAGTCTCGTTTCTCATTACCGCTCAGAATAACAATTTTTAAATGTTAAGTCTCGTTTCTCATTACCGCTCTGAATAAAATCTATTTGAAGTATCGTAAATACGGATCACCCTGTATAATGCTAATTGATATGTCTTCAGTATACACATCTACTCTTGACTTGTAAGATTTTTCCTCTAAAACCTTATATGTTTTCAAAGAAGGAGCTAAATCTAATATATTGTTTATTGTTTCATCATCATAATTAGAATCATTTTAACAAGAGCTTGGACTTTGGGTAGTTGTGTCAAACAGCAGTGTGACGTATGCCTGTCTATTTCATTGCTGGCCACTCAGCCATGGCTCTTTGAAATCAACAAGATTTGTCTGGATTTTGAGCTAAGACCACGCAATCTGTGCATATTTCACTTGAAACCAGCGTCTTTTTTTAACTTGTTTTGATGCAAAAAAAGACAGTTACATCCTACCGAATGTCCAAGGTCTTGTTAAAATGGTTCTACATGTATCAACATCATCAGTCATCATAACCTTTCTCCAGTCTACCCCGTCTGGATGATATGATACGGACTATAGTTGGTCTGCGACTACCAATTCATACGCCCTTTCGCTTGGCGCGTCACGATCAGATATTCAGCCACATTGAACTCGCTCAATAATTATACACATACTTGCTAAACCACGGCGAACTGACATGAAATAGGGTTTAAAGCTCGTGGGTCAACGAGTGTAACGAATCGCTCTTCTACTGAGAATATACTTACACGGAAACAGTAGATGTGTTGCATCTTGAATTTTGTAACAGTAGAGCTCTATATGAATGTACATACAATATAGAGATATGATAAATTTATGAATTTTTGATATGTTGAAGAAAAAGATTTCTTACATTAGCTAAAAGATATTAAGATCAATCCTCATATCTTTTGTAATTTTTATCTTATATTGAATATTGAAGAAAACATTTCGTCGTAGAAATGTTTCTTAAATTAAGAAAAAAAAACCCCATATATATATATATCATCCTTAATTAATTTTTTTTATTTTCAAATTATTAGCAGGTCACATTTTGATGAATAAAAATAATTCACGATAGCGTAATTACAACGTGTTTCGTTTCGGCGCCAGAATTAGGTTTTAGGGGTCTACAATGTAAACCTACTGTTTTCGGTATAGAATAAACAAAAGGTTGATTTTTTTAAATATCGTGCTAATAAACCCATGTTTATGAAGGTTAATTATCAAACAATGAATCCAAAAAGACCGAATTTTGCAAACATTATAAAGATCGAATTATCGAATATTAGTGTACTAGAACCGTTTTAACAAGAGCTTGGACTTTCGGTGGGATGTCACTATCTAGTTTCCTCATCAAAACAAGCTTTCAAGTATTGACCCCCTTTCTTCTAATTCGCTAAGAGAAGCTCATTAATATTCATAGACTGTCAAAACCGGAAAGTTGTTTGCCAAGATCTTCTCTGTTGAGTGAAATTGACGCTGTTTCAACGAAATATACAACCCTGGATGAAGTCGGACAAGTGTCAGTGCGTTCAATGTATTCATATCTATTAGCCAATGACTGGACAGTTAACTATAAGTAGACCCCGCCTTCATCAAATCGGAGTTTGTAACGTACTGCCCAAGGTCCAAGCTCTTGTTAAAACGGTTCTAGTTATATCGTAAACTCTTTCATTCCGAACGAACGGCATACGTGGTAGATCTTCAACAATACACAAACTATGGGCTGCTTTTTAGGAAATAAAGTCGTTTTAATAATATAAGTCCGTAGACTTTCAGCAGTTTGTAACAAACATCAGTTTGTGTCAAACAGAAAATTATGTCAAGCAGTAGTTTGTGTTTAACAGTACTTTGTGTCAAACAGTAGTTTGTGTCAAACAGCAATTTGTGTCAAACAGCAGTTTCTGTCAAACAGTACCTTTTATCAAACGGCAATTTGTGTCAAACAGAAGTTTGTGTCAAACAGCAATTTGTGTCAAAAAGCAGTTTCTGTCAAACAGTACCTTTTATCAAACAGCAATTTGTGTCAAACAGTAGTTTGTGTCAAACAGTAGTTTTTGTCAAACACAAGTTTGTGTCAAACAGTAGTTTGTGTCAAACAGTAGTTTGTGTCAAACAGTACTTTAAGTCAAACAGCAATTGATGTCAGACAGTACTTTGTGTCAAACAGCAGTTTGTGTCAAACAGTACTTTGTGTCAAACAGCAATTTATGTTTGACAGTACTTTGTGTCAAACAACGTTTGTGTCAAACAGCAATTTATGTCTGACAGTACTTTGTGTCAAACAGTAGTTTAAGCATTTGATGTCAAACGGTAGTTTGTGTGAAAAGTAAAACAGTAGTTTATGTCAACCAAGAGTTTGTGCATGTCAAACAGCAATTAATGTCAAACAGTACTTTGTGTCAAACAGCAGTTTGTGTCAAACAGCAATTTATGTCAGACAGTACTTTGTGTGAAACAGCAGTTTGTGTCAAACAGAAATTTATGTCAGACAATAAGTACTTTGTGTCAAACAGTAGTTTAAGCAGATTATGTCAGACAGTAGTTTATGTCAAACAGAAATTTATGTCAAACAGCAATATGTATCAAACAGTACCTTTTGTCAAACAGCAATTTGTGTCAAGCAGAAGTTTAATTGTGTCAAACAGAAGTTTTTGTCAATCAGTAGTTTGTATAAAACAGCAGTTTGTGTCAAACATTAGTCTTTCCTTTTTCATTGTCGACCAAAAGTCATCGGGCTAATTTAGACCAAAAGCAAATGTACGACTCTAAGCGTAGCCTTTATAATCACTCAAATTTCATTCGAGACCAGCAGCAATTTCCACGTTTAGATGCGCGATCCAAATGGTTACATCATACTGAAAGTCCACGGTCCTATTATGTTGGCTCGGACTACCTGTACATCAATCTGATCAAGCTTAGACAACGAGAAGACTTTGAATTACAAGCTTCTCCATATAATGACAAACCTTACAAAACATATAGAACCGTAAGGCAGAAGTATAGTATATCACAAAGGAAACACTAACGATCACATGTATTCCAAATAATTGATGTACGGCGAGATAGATTTTAACTTTACCTATATTGTGCTTACCATATTCTCTTGCAGATAATCAACACAAGATCAGTGGAAAGAGATGCTTTATATTTGTACTTTACTTTAGTCACATGACATAGAACAATGACCAATAAAAACCCGGGTTGGATGTCACTCTTCATTGATGTCAAGGCGAGGCACATGCCACAATACATGTATACCAATATCAATATATCAAAAGCAATAGGAAAAACATCAGCTTTCTAAAATTACGTCAATTACAGTGAACTACTTAGAAGCTTTTAATAGGCGTTTACTCCTTAAGAGTTTTGACTGACCCTTGTCCAATCAGATTGTAGTAGGCGCAGTTGAGGCATGTTACCGCTCGTAACTTGAATGAGAGAGAAAACAGAGAGATATAGAGATTTAACCGTTTACTGGTTAATGGAGTACATTATAAGTAATGCCGAACAAATTGTCATTAGGTAGTAATCAACAAATAAATTAAGGTCTATTTTATTCTATACGTACACGTATTGATGTAACTTTGAAGTGTTTCGAACTTCCTTTAGCCGGTGACAACGACGTCTTATACATATATATAGTGATGAAGAAATGTTAAAACAAATACAAATCTTAATATTCTAATCAAAGTTTGAGAATTTTACCGGAATTAAAAATAGGTCGTAATTTTGCTGGTAGAAACGTTGGCATTGGGTGTGACCATGGTGACTTTGTTTTATATGCAAACTTTCTTTAACGGTTACTCACTGTGAAACATCTTTAACTCGGGAAGAATTTGTTCGCCGTTGTTTTCTTTACACTAAGCTACCAGATTGCGTACGTTATGTCAATATAGGATATGATACAGAACCTTATTTATTTGTCAGCTTATAATACTTATGATTATTTGTTCATCTGCACCACCTATAATTTACTCCAATATACTCTGTCTGTCTGTCTGTCTGTTTGACTCTCTCTGTCACGAGCAGTAATGTCTTAACTCCGCCTACTACGATATGATTGGACAAAGGTTAGTCAAAACGTTGAAATTATATATATATATATATATATATATATATATATATATATATATATATATATTGTCTTGCCCAGATGGCCGAGTGGTTAGCGCGGTGGCCGCTCACTGCTAGGAGAGTGTATTCCAGAGGTCGTGAGTTCAAGCTCCGGTGGAGGTGGAGATCCACTATAGTGAATTTCCCTGTGCTTTATAGATAGATAGAAAGATAGACACCACATTTTACTAATAATGCCACATAATAAATTGGCAAGATTACTGAATAAATGTCAGATGAAAAAAACCTTTTGAAATTGCATTTAATCGCGCAGTTAACCATTGTAAAACTCTCGCATAATTCTGGAAATTTATTTTCTCATATGTTATGAAAGGAACATATATACACGACATTTAAAACATCTTCGAAGTTCACCCACTCTTATTTTTCGAAAACTTATCATGTTGTAGTCGAATCAATTGACTAATATTAAGTTTCAATAGGTAATAAGTAACGATATTTCAAAAATATCATATCGTTGTATGCACGGTTTTCTGTTATGGAAGTTTTTTGTGATTGTTTAAAACTTTTGTTTTAAAAGTTGATGTTTGCAAACATCAATTCATAAAAGGGGGAGGGGACAAGAGTTGGAAGAATTTCGGATTATCTATACCCTAGCTCCAGGAGCAAATAATTGTAAACTTATATTAAAAAGAGACCTGCAGGCCTTTAATGCTCAATCTTTTATATTATTTACAGTTTTATTTATAATGCCTACAGCTTATTGCTACAAGCATACAATGCACAGGAAATTAAAGTAGATTTCCTAAAAGAGAACATATATTTAATTTAATATGGTCAAGTGACAATTTACCTTGTATTTTCAAGATGAAATTAAAAATGTAAAATTATGACAGACGAACCAGCAATGGCAAAAGGTTACCTGAGTGACTCAAGTGACCTAAAAAATACATTATATGGTCATATTGGCCCCACCCTAGCGTCTGAACCCCTGAAACAGGGGTCATGAATTTCACAATTTAGGTTGATGGCTTCATGAACATCATAACCATGCATTAAGTTTATCTTCCTCTGCTGTGGATGTAGGCAGGGACGTATATACTAACAGTTATATATGACTGTCTCTGATGTAGGGAAGAAAATTTTCTAAGATTTAATACAATATCTGTTTATGGCCCAGCCCTAAGGCTTGAACCCCCGACCCAGGGGCCATGAATTTCACAATTTTGGTAGAAGGCTTCATGGACATTATAACCATGCATTTAGTTTTTCTAAGATATATATTGGACTATAGAAGAAGATTTCCTTAAATTTAATTCATTTTCACTATATGGCCATATTGGCCCAGCCCTAGGGCCTGAACCTCTGACCAAGGGGCCATAAATTTCACAATTTTGGTAGAGGAATTCCTGCTCATCACAACCATGTGCTTAGTTTATCTGCTGAATGTCTTGTAGTAGAGAAAAAAGAATTTTTAAATGTGCACAAACTTTTACAGTTTTTACCCAAAATTTCACGATTTATGTTTATTTAGATGCTACATATTAAATTTGGTCAAGATAACTCTAGTAGTTTCAGAGAAGAAGCTGAAAATGTTTAAGGTTTCTCCACCCTTGATGTTTTTATGGTTTAATCCGTGTACTTTTTGTTTAAATTTGAAGATTATTATGTAAACATTCAAATTGAACTTAAATATTGGTATGTTGCAAATGTTTTGTTCATGCTGTAGGAGCTAACATAGGTACACTATCAGGGCAATTAATAGCGATGACTGCTCTCCAATCAAACATCACATTTTTTTTATTGATTTCTATATAATAAATCAATTTTTTTAAAGAAATAAATCGCAATCCTTTCTTTTATGTATTTTAACATTTTAAGGCCATTTAAACTTGCCAGTATGAAAATTATCACATTTACAGTGCATTTGATACAATTTTTCAACCATGAATAAGTACAGTTTAGCAACATAAAATGTCTTTAACTTTTGAAATAATGGTTCAAACTCACTGAAAATTGGTACATTTGTATTTCATAATATATCCTATCGGAATCTGCAAAGAAATGTTAACCTTGCCAGGTAAAATATTATGAATTGTAGTCTCTGTCAAGTTTGCCTATGTACGGTTTTATCAGTTTTTCATTGAGTTCAGCGATTTCAACTCAAACTACTCTCTATAAATTGTTAAACATTAATGTCATTTTACTTTACATAGCTTAAAATGTGTTAAACACAAGAATAAATCAAGAAATAATGGCAAATGCATCACATAACACTAATATTATAACCGATAACGGTAAAATATTCCGGAATGCTCACAATGACGTCATTCGACAATCGAAAGACCTTAAATGTATATATGTTTAAATGTTAACGCACGACGCACGATTCACGACGCACGACGACGGACGAAAACGGATCGCAATAGGTCACCTGAGTGACTCAGTTGACCTAAAAAGATTAGGATAACCATAAGCTAAATTTGTGACAGCTTATGTACACAATTTTATTTTAATTTTTTTTTGGTGGGGGTGTATAAGTTGCTTGTCAACATAAATAAGTCTCATGTCAACATAACTACGTTGCATGTCAACATATTCATCTCGCATGTCGACATAAATAAGTAGCATCTAGCATGTTGGAAGTCACATGTGGGCGATATTCGATATTTTTTTTTTTATAGATTTTTCCTATTTTTTATCCGATTGCAATTTTCTTATTTGTCAACATAATTATGTAGCATGTTGACATAACTATCTTGAATGTCAACTTATTTGTCTTCATGCCGACATATTTGATAGAAAAAAACTTGCACACAAGAGGCAGAATTATACCACCATAACTATTAGATAGGGTATCATGGTTTGAATTCAGAATCTACACTATACCAGGATCCTTATGTATTGTATAGTGTAGTATTGTATTAGTATTGAAAATGGGATTTTTGAAGATTTTTCCTATATATTTCTTCGTTGAACTTTGAATCCTTCAGTGACTTCAAAGATTGACTAGGTAGTCACAGTATAAACAGCTAAGAACTTACACTATACAAAGAGCTTTGTTGTTGATATTGGCATTTCTGTTGCAGCGGTTCTCAAGTAGTTTTTTAAAGATACCATCCCTATTTTCATCTCCTCTTTGAACATGTTTGACTTTTACTTTAAAATATAGATTACTCCATTACATCAGAAGTGGTTTTTTTGCCATGTTTGGCTGAAATTGGTTCATTAGTTTTAGAGAAGAATTAAAAATGAAAAATTTACAGACGTGCGGACTGAAGGCCGACAACAGGTGATAGGAAAACACTCACATGAACAAGATTCTGTTCAAACTGTTACCTCGGACCATTAGTAGGGTCCCATGAAAGGTTAATAGTTCAGTGTAGGAAAAATAGGGATTTTTATATTTTTATATATTGTCTTTTGTATCAGGGTCTGTTTACAGATATAATATAATGAAAAAATTATTATTCCCCTTTTTGTAAATAATAATTAGTAGGTAAAAGCCTATGTAATATTTTATACTGAATCCACAGATGTTTGAATCTTTTATACATTAAAAGGGCAATCTCTAAAAATTCCCCCGTTTCATTTGAGATAATTATATTTCTGTCATCCAATTTGTTTCAGATTTAAGAGATTTTTTCTCTCTTTTCAATTATATCAAATGATTGTACATGTCTCTACAACCATTTTTTGGAATTACAGAATATTTTAAATATTTTATAAATAGCTGTTTCTAGCTATTATTTAAGCATTGGATATTTTCGGTCCTATAACACACCAGGCTGTGCAGACAAATGGAATAATGCAGTATGATAATTTGTAATAACGTTTCATTAAATCTATCAGTAATATATCTACATATACTTAGTATTCAGAACGCGTGATGCCGTTTACTTGTGCTCATACGCCGCACGTGATCAGGTTTGACGTGTATTATTGAACACTGAGCGTCATATTTAAGGGGAAATATACACTGAATGTAAAGATACAGTTTTGCAATGCTTATATAACAACCAATATATTTTTATAACCATTTATTAACCATTTTAAAGATCCCCAATATAACGTTATACCGGTATCTAGTTCAGATAAAAACTTTAATGTTTGGGTTATACAAAAAGTGTTCATTAAAACACTCAATTAATTTTTTCTTCAAAATTTGTTCTCCAACTTTGTATGATTCTTTTATCTGAATCTTTTATAATGAGTTCAGTATTCAGTACTAGTGTTTGCATACTATATCCAAAATCACCTTTAAACAATTTTGTCTATTTTGATTCTGAAAATTTAATTTAAAAACATTCTAAATTGTACAAATCGTGACCCGCAGACCAATAGTGGAGCCCCAGGAGGGTTCAATATAAAATATATAGGGAAATCTTTAAAAATATTTTTTGAGAAATACAATTCTACAATTTATGATATTCCTTTACAAGCAATCTGATGTAGTGTTGATTCTTTGAAAAGGGACCTCGAAAGCAAGAGTCGCCATAAAGGTTTAAATAGAAATGAATTGGGAAAATCTTTTTGCAAAAACTATCAAGATCTACATTGCCATAGTTCTTTATGTATTTAATCAAATTTTCTGATAGAGTGTAGTTTTTTAGAAAATTTTTAAAACCCCTGGACCATTAGTGACTCCAAAAGGAAACCAAATTCAGCATTTTAGCAACCTCTAATGACACTGAGTATCCACTTGTGATGTACAGTTGCATTAGTGGCCAGAATCTTGACCATTAATGATATAATGTTATCATTAACGAACTAATAGACGTCCAGTAATGATACAATTTCAAAATTATATCATTAAAGGTAAACATTGACATCCACTAATGATATAAGAGGTAACGCAAGATAAGTACATCGTTGACCTTTAATGATATAATTTTTATTGCATTAGAGAATGAAATTCTACCATTAATGATACTATTATGTATGAAATGGTACTATTTTTTAAATTTTGCATTTTTGTATGTACCTCTGTCTATTTTTCTCTGTTGGCTAAAAAGAATATCAGATAGATTGTTTCTCCTACTTTCTAATTTCTACATAACTTTTCCAATTCTTTTAATTTAAAAAGGTTTAACCTTTTAGGCGCAGGCTTATAGGAACCATGACTTCTTACAAGTCTGAATACTCATCTTATAAAAGGTTAATTGAATAAAGTTGATTTGGCATTGTAGAATATAAATATATGATAAAAGTTGATATAAAGTGCAGAATTTTCGGACTAGAGGTAAACCAAAATGTTTAAAAGCAGAGGAACTTACCTTTTTAAAATTGTTCTAAGATATTTTGCTCAAGTTTATAAAACTTTTTTTTTTTTAGATTTGGCTCGTTTTGTTGTCTTCCTATTATTTGAAATAAGCATTTGATATATTTTACCTTAAATATCCATAGATGAGGTATCCAGAACAAACGAATAATTAACAGTAAAGACAATGTCGTAAAAAACTAATAATTTTTTATTCTCTTGACATTAGACAAAAACTATCTAGAATGGGTTCTCATTACTCAAAATAGGAGCAGCGTTTTTAAAAAGTACAGCCTTGACCAAAAATAGTATATCTTTATATTGCATTAGTCCTAGTGGATGGTCTTGCCTAATGGATGAATTTCAACCATTAATCATACAATTGCATGAAGAGGTATATGCAAAATTGCAAAATTTTAAAAGTACCATTTCGTACTAATTGTATCATTAATTGTTGAAGCTCATCCCCTCAGTAAACAAGAATAGGTCTCCCCGCCCGACAACTCCCACCCCCCCCCTTCCTAGAAATTTTCTAGAGCCGTAAATGGAATATACACTATCAATAGTGTTTTACCATTCTTGAATATAGTATTTTGTTAAGTAAATCAGAATTTTTTCTATAAAGCCGGTTTGTGATATAAGCAATTGTCAGTTCATTTACTGTATATAAATAATTTCTATATTTGATTTAAAGAGAACCATTATCAGGACTGTTTTTATTATTAACAAAGATTTCTGTAAAGCAATATGCTCATACTTATACTTTCTACTTGTACAGTGTATTATGACTGTAACTTCTAGAGAAACTTAAATTAAGAATATATGTATCTCTCATGAAGATTTAGAACAAAGAAAACGTTCAATATAGCCACCGTATATACACGAAACCAATAATCATAGGGTATCTGTCTATATGACTTTATACAGTTTTATTTTCATGAACCCATTATTAAGGCTCCTTTTATTACTTTTTCGAAACACACTCGATTTATCGATATTCTTAATGTGCTTTTTATAATATTTCGTTCAAATACGGCTTGTCTTTTTCATCAATTCAAAGGAACAATTGCTATAAATGGCATTCAAACAACCCTTTATCTCCTAAAGGTTTCATGAGACTGAATATTTAGAATGATAAAACACTGCTCACTCTGTTGGTGGGAATCTATCTAACCCAATTATTAAATGAGTCATCGCAAGGATTGCTGCGGCCTTATGAGTCAGTATAGTTGTCTCCAAACTGCACTTAGTAGTCTTATCTATATATCTATATCATGCCAATCCGATCACTGCGGTAGGGCGCCATAGTTATGTATCCAATGCTTAGGACCGTTTATCGTGTCTTCTTTCTTCCCCGTAGGGATCCTTTTAGAAGTCTGCTGTTCGTTCCCCCAGTGTGTTCCGATTCGAAAATTATAAAACATTTAGAAAAATGTAGTTGGAGCAAATAAACGACCGTTAGATGATAGCATATAACTGATATACAATGTTACTAATGATTCAAACGTTAAGGTATGCATAGCATGAGGCAAAATCTTGTGTCAAAGTAAATTGAAAGCTGTCAAAAGAATGGTCATCCAAAATCTTATCCAAATCACTGCGGCTATTTTTTTTAATCTAGAATTGAAACATATACATTTATTTAGATTTTAAATTACATATTCATTCTTCGGATAGGTACAGTATTCTGGTTGACTGTAAAAATGATTGTTATACATCGGTAACTCCTGATCTGGGGTTGTTGTTGCTCTGAACTATGCTCGTTTCTCAGCTAGATTGGATAACTTTTTTACACGTTAGAAAGTTTTCAAGGGTAATTGAGCTCACAATTTTAAAAGTTTATTTTTCACTTTTAATTTTTAGAACGATAAATTTCGGTACATATATTTCTAATACTTGACAAAATCACAAATGAAAGAACCAATGATAATAATTAAGTTGTTGACTGTTAAATCCTAATTATTAGCAAAATCATCCCAACCATGTTTATTTTTCCTATTTTACTGTGTAGAATGATAAATTCATGCTATTTCTAATGCTAAGAGAAATCTCAACCAATCGGTGGTAAAATAAGTTGTTGACTTCAATCTTGATTATAAACAGGATTTCCTCTATAAAAGAGTGCATGCAGCACATGATATTTCATAAACCTTGTTGGATCATCCCTTCTTGATAAAAAATTGAAATCAAAATATGTGTATTTTTTCACAGTTTTATTCTTACGTCTAACAAATACGAATAACAGAACAACCTATCAAAAATCACTAACGTAGACAAAAGAATTTGTATAACTTCATTTAAGTTTTAAAAAATGAGTGGTGACTGACCATTTTCAGATGTAAATCGTGAAATACAATTTCTAAATAATAATAGCAAGCGTTAACGATAATACATTTTGGACAGTTTTAAAAGTTCAGCCCTTTTAATAAAGAAACTTAAAGCATATCATTAAAGAATTTTAAAATACATATAATAGAATATAAATTGAGTTAAGCATTTAAAATAAAAATCAAATTTTAATAACTACATAGAGAAAAAAGAATTTATAACCTGTTAATTTCACTATCATATTGCAGTAAAAAAATTTGCAAATGTTTCTAAAAGACGACAATTATTTCGCAGACGACCGTCTGGTGATCTTGAACTTTTGTCCGTCACCACATCGATCCCATGGGACGGCTGTACGGATAGACCGAGTGATCAATGAGTCTTCTTTTATTTTGCATTAATGTTTTTTCCATTGATTTTCTGATTGCGTTTCTAGACAGCCAAGCTCATTAATGGTTTCTGGGCAGACAGATAAGCAAATAGAAGTGAATGAAAGGCACTCACTTGGTCATCGGCTGCTGATAAATGATGGTCTACATCAAGAAGTCTGGCTCGGAGGAATTACTTGCATTGACGGTCCACAAAATAAAGAAAAACAACTTTACATCATCTCTGAGACTTCATTGTAAATACCATTAAAAGTTAACAGATGTTCTGTTTGAGCTACCTTTCCTATTACGGGGTATACATTGCATACAAAACAGCTATCAGGTGTGACTATTACAACAATTAAACAATTGGTAATACTGCATGAAACTAACTACATGGAATAAGTAATCGATAAAAGTATCAATGCTGATAATGAATGAAAAAATTATCCTCTATTTTATGATCGATACAAATTATTGAAATATAATCAAACATACACGTTAAGCACTTGCAGGATAAGCAACAGTGTCCAAATAAAATAAATTTAAAAGTGTCGAGCCGAGCCGAATGACATGAATAAAGTGCTTGATTTTTTCTCCTTTATTTCATGAAAACAATTTTCTTTGGACTAAATACAAAACAAAGAACATTTTTAGTTTTTCTGAAACCATTGATACGCTGTTCTCAATGTACAAGAAATGTGAATGAGAATTGATTGGAATACTTTTCGTTATTTTGTTGACGAATTGTTCATACGAAATGCCCAAAGTCCACATGGCGGAAAATTAGTCACAAGGTCTACTCTATCTTAATCTAATAAAAAAAAATGTTGACCTCAACGGTTCATTCAAAGTGCACAGACGCTTACTATTAGGTGTCTACGGAAAAAGATTGCGGCATTGATTAAAATCGGTTGTTTAGTCCTCCCCTGAGACCAACCGTAATAATGTTTTCTATTCCATTTTCTCTCGGACTATTATTGATAGTCGAACAGTCATTAAATATGCATCCGCTGTTCAAGGCCAGTTCAAGGTCAAGTGCGGGTCCTGAAAAGGAGATCATGGTGTCTGAGAGAGAGAGAGATAGAGAGAGAGAGATATTGAGATTTAACCCATCGTCAATTGATACTATTTTATCATTATACACTCTCATACATCATAGTAATTTAAATGTATATATTGTTGTAATTTAGGAAAGTTTGTAACCATAACAAGCCATTTCAACTAACGTGCAAAATAGCGTTTCAACTTTAATTATCGGTTTAGTCATTTTTAGGTCATTTGATACATGTATATGTAAGTTTTTAGAAGTGGGTTACTCTTCATCAGGCATGTTGAATTTTGTGATAATAATGGACAAGCGTTGATGCTAAATCCTTACCATATGTTTAGGATGCATATAAGTAAAAGTTATTTTAGCTGATCAACGCACTGGAGCTGGTTACATATTGAAATAACTACTAATCCCAACCCATTTAGACTTGCATGATTAATGTGACTTAGGATATGTATCATAGTTTTAGATACTGAATCTGTTTGTTGGTGTTTGGCGAGGTAAAAATTATGAACTCTTTAAAGCGGGTTTAGGTCTTGGAGTTGGTTACATATTCAAATAAATACTGGTTTTGAAAAATTTAGACATGCATTATCAATAGATAGTTTCATGTATTGTAAATCAATACACCATACATCACAATACCAAATTTTATTTTAAATCATAAAATTAAATAAAACTATAGTACGCGAAAATAATGTAAAGTCGTATGATTTGTTACTCTACCTTATGATATTTTAAAGATACTACAAGTGATATAAATTTATGATAGTGGCGTCATATAGAGGAAACCTCATCGCGTAATTTCTCATTTCTTTGATTGTTTATGTTGATATTTTTATTTTTTTAAAAGTTGATGTTAGAACTATTGTCTAATATTTTGATTTTCGTATGCAGAGTGATTAAGTTTCTTGACACACCACTTCTCTTCAGCTTTAGGTTTTCCTTTAAAGGGACCTAGACACAATTTGAGCTCAAATTTTTTCAAATTTTATTATTTTATTTTTAATGTATATAATGGTTAATATGGGCATTTTAAATGCTTCGTCAAAATTTGAAAGTCAAATAGTTATAAGCAAGATACATAGTTTGAAATTCTTTGTTATGTAAACAAAGCTCGAGTGTTGTTTTTGTTTACATATGTGTTGTAGAGGGGTAGGTTACAATCAAATCTTACTTTCTTTTGTTGATAATATTATCTATTAGAAAATTGAATCAGTTTATCTTTTTTAAAGAAATTGTAATTCCTTTACTTTACACTATTTGTAAACAAATAACATAACATAACAATGAATTCTTACCTCTGTATCTCGCTTATAATTTGACTTTTAACATTCAAATTTTGGTCAATCATTCAAAATGCACGAGCAAACTATTATATTCATAAAAAATAATAAATAAAATTTGAACTCAAATCGTGTCTAGGTCACTTTAAATTATAAACTCTAGATGGGTGTTTGATATATTTACTTTGTTTTTTCGATCATTGATTTTGCTCAAACTTTCACAATTCGGTCTAAGGAATACTTTGATAACAACTACATGTATAAGCAAAAACTGAGATAATAAAATAAATGAACTACGAATGCCTACTTATCCTTAACCACAAAATTGGAAACATTTCACTGAATATTGAACATGGAGGTATGCTTTTATTCATGGTTTCTTGACTTTTGTGAAATATCATAATATACATGTAACACCACATTAACCATTATGGTTTTATTTTGTTCTGTTCAAACAAGCCATCAACAATTAGTATTGAAACAATATTATTACTTAATTAATAATTAATTCGACATAAAAACAAAACAAAATAGGAATACCATTTTCGCTTCCCTTTCAAATTATTTCCTAAATATAATGCTTTTTTCTTAAGCGATTGCTTAAAATTAACAAATATTACCACTGTTAAGTTACAGCTTCATTGCAGATTCACGACAGTATGAGGGTTGTTCGGAAATTATTGAGAGAACACGAATATTTCCCTTTCTAAGTGACGAATAAGGGTGAAAATTGGCATAAACATTGAAGAAACCCTAACAAATAATTAGACAAAGTAAATTTAAACAATATTTAATATTTTGTTTACAACGGTAGATAAACAAATCGGTGGTCGGGGCATAAACTCGGAGAATAAAAAACTAAAGCATCTTCTTTCTAAGTGTCCGTAAACTTACAGTTTATGATAAAAGAAATCAAATTATATATGTTCATTTTGCTATTTATTGTGACTAACTTTTGATCAAGTTTCACTAGTGTTCGAGTTGAAATACGGATATGGTACAGATATATTTACCAAGCAATAGAAATCTTACAACGACGGTATATTGAATATTAAATATTGTTTATTGAAAGGCGGCGCAGCGAATATATACATCAAATTGATGGAAATTTCGGAAAAAGACCTTTTCAGGCCACCCAATTGCTTAAACAAAAACTATGCGATGGCAAAGGATAAAGAGCTTCAGTTTATTGTCTTTTTTCACTGATTATTTAACTAGGATTAAGACAAAGGGTCTAAATATTAAGTACTTAACTGATGTCAACAGTTCTAAAATATGTACACAGAATGACTGTAGGAGACATTTCACAGTTATTTGATATTCGGTTAGAAATAACTCGATTTTTTTCACAAAAGTCAAGAATGGAGAGAATATGCAAATGTTGACATCTTGAAATGTAAACAAAAGATGAGAAATGAAGAAATATCGAATGTAATCGATGTAAAGCAAATAATTTGAAATATGACGTCAAAATTACGATAAGTTAAAAAAAAAAACCAACAATTTATTGTATGCATTTTTTCAAAATATTTTGTGTAGTTTTCACACACTTTCTTCAAAATGATCTAAAATAATGTCATATTGTGCTTCGAAAAGTTGACTTCAAGTGTTTTTCTTAAATATTTCACATCATGGATATTTTCACTGTAATAAAATAGTTACGAGATTGTATGAACTCTCGTATAGTGAAAACAATTTTAGACTATAGATTTGTTTAAGATTTTTTGTGAAAAGGAACAAAATCTTAAATTTTCTCTTTCGATGAATCGCTCGTAAGATATTTAAAAGACAAAATAACTTTACCGCACTAAATTTTATACAATTATCACCTTCTGACGTCATCATTACCCAAGTTCTTCAAAATAAAAGTAATTGCGATTTTTTATATTCATATTTGGCCTAAATTTTAATAAAACTATTCATTAATAAGTTGAAATGAATCTGCCTACATGTACCTGTGATCAGATGTGTTGATTTCCATGTTCACCGCCACCCTAAGATTAAAAATAAAATATACGTCATTCGCGCAGCATTGACAAGGTTACTATTAAATATGATTCATTGACAAGAAACCATCGATTTTTTGTCGTAAAAATAATTCAGAAAATCAATGAAACGAAAAAAGAAATATAGATAAAACTTTAAACGTTTTCCCTAAACATAGTATTGCATTTTAGTTAAAAAAGAAAAAAAAAAGAACGAGTTTCACTTTTTAAAAAATAACATATAACAACAGTTGGATAATATATAAATCATGGAGAGATAATTGTGACACGTGTTCAGCCGTAAATATTTCTATTTACACTTTAACAGGAATTCTTGTTTTCTTTAGATGCCTCTTTGTCAATGCATATCGCTAGGAAGAAAAAAAACCTGCATTTTATTATTTTTTTTATTTATTTTTATTCAGAATTCAACTTAACATTTATTTCCTCTTTTAAAAAAGAAAACATTCTATTCTAAATACTCACTTTTGGAATGACATGCTAATTGCAATTACGTTAATTATATATACAAAACAATACATACAAAATCTGAACATATACTTGTGATGTAGATGACATAACAGAATAGTGTTCACAATGTGTAATTATATGGTACAAGTCAAGATTTGGCACACATACACCGACATTTTAAAGTCCTTGTATGTTTTGTTATCTTGTAGAATCTTGTAGAAAAGTTGACAAAATAGATACTTTTGAAAACCTTTGTTTGCCCTCTTCTGATCGACTGCTGACAAAGGACCCGATTTGAAATATTTTCATTCACAATTTAGGTGAGAACCATTTGTTTGCTGACCTTTTGTTTATTCATTTTTGTTTACAAAAAAATATTACCGATCCAGGGTTTGAACCCAGAGTCGAAAGCTTATGGAGAAAGCAAACATTTTAAAGATGACCTACTTTAGATATTTTTCATCCACAGCCCCCTCCCCCAATTTATTGACATTTACTGTCAGCATTCACGCCTTAAATGACACTGACTATGATAAAAATGTTTAAATTTCTTGAGAGCGAAGCTCCCAGCGAGCAAAATTTATCTGTAATGCCAACTTCAAAACTTGTTTGCT
>WFKH01010931.1:49888542-49964590 GCA_016163765.1 Magallana hongkongensis
TCTCTCTCTCTCTCTCTCTCTCTCTCTCTCTCTCTCTCTCTCTCGTCAGCGATCACAGATAATATCAATTGTTTTTTTTAATTGTTTGAAAATTAAATAGAAAAATTTTGCAAACAACTGGATTTCAACCATAAAAAGGTCATATTGTAAATTAGAATACCTTCTCTTCAATTGTCAGGAGAGGGCAAACAAACAATATTAGATGGCAAAAGTAATTAATCTCAGATAGACGCATCTCTGTTAAAAATATAATTATTGCATACATTTGCGCTAAAAATTGTCATACACATCAAACATTTGTGGGTTTTTTCTATCAAAATCTTTACGACAATCATCGAGCGTTATTCTTCTGTTGCACGCTGGGTAAAAACAACAGCAATGAATATGCTTGTTGAAAATGTAATAACAATTGTGAATAAGAGGAAGAACGCCCTGTCTAGAATGTTCGAGAGATCCTGCCAGGTTATTTTTTCCTCCTTCGTCTCCTCCTTGCTATCAAATTCTTCCACCATTTCTACCGAAGAATCTGCGACTTTTCTCGCCCGCTGACAACAGTTTTTTCGTTTCCAGCATATCAGTTTCGTAACAAGGGAAACCAAAAAAATCCGTGTAGCATTTGGAATAGGGTCGTCGTCAGTTCCGAAGTTAAAATTCAGCACGAGTATGGTACAAAGGACGGAAATGGATGACAATGCCAGAATGAAAACGAGATATATAGCTAAAATATTTGAAAAAAACCCACCATAATTAACTGCATAATCATTTCATATTGATTGTTTGAATAATTCTTAATCACTCCCCTAAACCGGGACCATCGACTCGATCATAAGGTTTTTAGACTTAAAAGATTATTAATAATGCTATTTCCATAGAACATGTATTAGAGATTCAACCAGTATTATCATTGAACTTTTTTTTGTCGGAAAAAATAGGGTAAGGTTTTTTTGTTGTTTATTTTTACTCAATTTTCAAGATATGAGTCTGTTCATGCAATGTTTCATTCTTTTTTTTCAAATATGCTATGTTTTCAGAGATTAAACTCTTTACCTGATTAAGTTCTTGAAAAAAAAAAATCACATTTCACTAAAATTATACAATCTCTCGAAAATTGATTTCCTTATATGTACTTGTTTTCTTGTACATTATTTTTATAATTACAAAACTATGAACTTGATATTGAGAAAGTGGGCGAATTGGAATAACAGTACTAGTAACCACTCTTCATTGTTGTGTAGACTAACAATTATTTGTACAAAGCGATAAATAATTTGTACTTACATTGATATTTGATGAACATATTAACAATATTCAAAACAGGCTACAACATGTATTTTCCAACAACCACACAACATCAGCATAGAATTACGAATCTTTATACAGTTTGCAAGCGGGTTTATCAATCCTTATATATTTTTTTTAAATATGCTTAAAACATGTCTAGAATTAGTAAATCCGCCAAATTTCATACCTTGCTTTAGAAAAAAACCTCTAACTGAGTTCCTATCAGGAGAAAATTGTTCACGTTTATTTGATGAAAATATACTTTTAAAATGCTTACATAAATAGCATGGGGTGAAGGAAGTACTTGGTATGCTGTCTGAAATCATGGTCAGGTACACTGCGTAAGCCAGCAGAACAGTCAGAGCAAAACCAATCTTTTCCCCAGCGTCAGGGTGAAGCTTGAAGACCATTGGAATGAGGAATGCCATCAAGGCCACTGGGAACATCGTATTAAGTGTGTGAAAAAGTAACCGCCTCTGTACTCGGACAGTAAAAGTCAGGCTAGAGAAACTGAAGTCTCCCCGAGTCTTTGCAGCTGAGGCCTCTGACGAAGTAGACAACAGATCCCATTCACCATTAGGACTGTAGAATCCTAACAAGATGGTTGAAGATTTGCTTTGTAAGTCAATTTCACCCGAGGTGTAGCCCCAGGAGCTGATTTTGATATAACAGGTTTGAGAGTCCACCGGGTAATAAGTGATGTCTGACTCGCAGCTCACTACGTATAATCCCATCGGGCTCCACTCAATGACTCCATTGTCCCGGATTCTCATGGGTGTGTTCGAATCGCTCAAGATTTTTACATCGGAAACCCTGGCGAAGAAAACAAACAGTAATTTAATTTACGTTTACATTTTCCTTCAATGATTTCCACAGTGTCTTAAGTTTTAAAAAGGTATTCTTATAATGTGACATGTCTTTAATTATATCTAAAGTGAGGTTGGAATTTTTTTGTGGGAATATAAAATAGATCGAAGATGAAAGGATAATTTGAGAAGTTTTGACAATTTATGTACATAATTTGTGAAGGATACGGAGTCAGTATTTTAAATAATTACAACATCTTCCTTTTTCAAACATAGAATGCATTGTATTCGTACAATTGTCAATGTCCATCACCAATTCGATTTGCTAGCCAAGTGTCCGATTCGTTATTCTCATCTCATACGATGAAAATAATAAATCGGACACTTGGCTAGCGAGGATGACCTTATTTAACTATGATTATTGTTATTATTGAAGAAACTACCTTCAACATCTGCGGAAACAATTTACACATATTATTGTTTGGTTCCGGACTTCTTGTACAGACAATGAAGTTGCATTTTGTTTAACAAGCCTCTGATTAAGCAGTTAATGGGCGGAGATAATAGTCATACTGCGTATATTTCGAAAAGCGAGTTCTTCTTGAAATTTCATTTTTAACAGTGAGGTGATGGAATTTTTATGATAAACAAACAGTGACATTTTCACAGTACAAATAATGAAAATATTGATACGAAATTCTACTTTTATTTTTTTTAAAAGTCAACCGCCTCTCCCTAAACTCCCAAAATTAAAAAACGAAAAAAAATCACTCAAAACGTCAAGGTATCATTTTTTAATACCATTTCTTAACCACTCGTGATACAAGCAAGAAAATTTCACTTTCACGTGTGCCTCGCAAACAAAGTTAGATGATAAAAATCCATCTCAATCGTCAGGTGACTTATTTTTTAATGGCATAACACTGAATATATAATTATATTTAAAGGCATACATATGCCGTATCTTGGGTAATGTTTTGACATTAGTTTGAGGGCAGAAATTATGAAAAACACATTTATGTTCATAAACAGTTTATGCATGTTGATCAGCTATTTGTATGTTTATGTTTTCCATGCGGTATTTTTCCTATTAGGTATTTTTAATTTAGGCACGCGCACTTGCAAATTATGCATATCAGCTGTCTGCGCATGCGTAGTCATCACTCATTTTGTAAACATCCATCATTTCCTACTTTCTGCCACCACCCTCCCCTCCACCTTATTTTATAATACATGTACCTCATATGTTAAAGGAGATGAACACCCCATATCACTGCTTATATAGCAGGTTCTTAATTATCTACCCATGCCAATGGTCTAAAACTTTGAGACGAACATATTTTATTGACTATAAAGATGTCAAAAGGGTTGGACACAGTTCTAAAAACGTAGATAGTCTTCTCCTTGTTACATACATTATATTTTACACAGCCATACACTAAACATTTATAACAATTATGGTACAAGTGAAACAGAAATAAAACATTTGTTTTAAATGCTGTAATACTGTGTATAAGTAGAAGTTGAATAAGAAAATTATGCAAATACATTTAAATAATTTAGTTAAATCTTCCACACTTCTGTATGAACTGTTTCTATATATTTTCACAGTTTCATCATCAGACAAAGATTTATCACCCCAAAGTATTAAGTGTACATCCAATACATTCAAAAATTTCAACGATAAAAGGTTATACATAAGGGATTGACTTACTAATGAATATTTTTACACACGAAAAACAAGTGATGTGCATCTTCTAAGATTCCACATAAACACATTGGGTTTGCTATTATATTGCATGAATGAAAATCAGAATTAAGGATACAATTGTGCCTTAGTTTTTTTATGAATAATGTTTAAAAATCTTCTACCAAAAGAAAAATACTTTGGAGGCTTTGAATTATTGCTCTGTAGTTTTTTCTTTAAAATACGTAATGAGGTAGCTTCCCTTGTATTAGTACTCAGATCATTCCACTTATGAATAGTATCAGGAAAAAAGACTTATTAAAACCTTTAAATCTACATCTGGGCAAAGAATATCAAATTGGGTACACCCAGACCAAACTTCAACAGCATACTCTAGTTGTGGTCTTTTAAAGGATACATACATTTGTGCTAAAATATCTCTGGATACAGTAAATTTAAATTTTTTAAGTGGACCAAGTTTTTTATAAGCTTTTTAATAATGGTGTCTATATGATTAGACCAACTTTAAATTTGAAGATAACAATACTCCCAGAAGCTTGTGTTGTGAAACATATTCCAAAGCACAGTCATCAAAAAACAAAGCAGGAAATTTTTCTACATTTTTAAAATTAAAAAAATTGTTCTTTAAGTTAAAGTCATTTATTGAAGGAAAGTCGTATTTTCTACTTGTCACAACACACCACATCTTCTTTATTTGAGTTATATTAAGTTGTGACTTTGACTATGGCATTATGTTTTGTGCAACTTTTATGCTTGAAATCTTCAATAAATGACCTGTTTTACTCTTTATGAAAGAGTCGAGTTTTTCTTGAAATTGTATGAACGTGTACAGGCAGGCATAAAGTAAATTTTTTCACCACCGAGTTTAGACTATGAGAAAAAGACCCCACCAACTGCCATAATAATTCAGTTACAAAAATCTTTGAATTTGCATAAGCATAGGAAAAAACGGCAACTATACACGTGTTGCAACATTTCAAAATTTGGTATCAATTTGTTAATTTTTGTCGCACTTTCTATTACGCTACATTTGATCGTATTCCAGAATTTCATTGTATTTTGTTTTTACGAATCTCTTAGTCTGTCGTCTTCATTGTTGTTGACAATCTGTTAAATAGGCACTACATCAAGACCCTTGTAAGAACCAAAATATCTACTGACTGAGCCAAAGAGAGTGCAAGTAGGAACAAATGTCAGTGCTCAGCCTTTATATACACTATATCAGCCCAGACCCCCCCCCCCCCCCCCCCCCCCCCCTTACGTTGAAAGATAAACGATAGCACAAATATATAGTGGTGCAAATTCAGGTCTTTAATAAACCAATAGCGGTAAGAGATTGAGATGTTTTTAATTAGAATTTTTAATATTTGATCAAGGCAACTTAGAATGAATAAATATGTATAAAAAGAGTGATAACTCTAAATCAAATTTTGAGAAAAACCCTATGAATAATAACCACGACTAAAGTAAGCATTGTTTAAGTCATACCTGCGGCAAGTTTTAGTCATTAGATCGTCAATTTGAGCAGAATTATCTTAAAATTTTAGAGATTATTTTTTAACCATGGACAACTATTTAGTACAGAAAAATCATAAAACTTTACTTTAAAATTTGAATATTTTTCTATATCTTTATACAAGGAGATTTATATAGACAAAATCGGCCTCTTAAATTTATAAAAATACTTATATTGCTATAAATAACTATAAAATAAACTTGATCTCTTATACAGGTGAATCTCGATAACTCTCAAACTTCAGAAGACCTTGCATAAACTCCAAGAGTAAATTTGCTGGGTTATATAGAGAAAAAAAAATCGGGATCGTGATTTCACTTTGAAAGATCGAAATTCGAGCCAATGAGTTTCACCTGTATCAAGTATGTTTGCGTGGTATATGTTTTATTTTTTCATATCAGGTTCGTAGTATATTGAAACACGAGTATATTATACATTGTTTTTCTTCCCAAGAGAGTCAGTTCGAAAACAAACTGAATTCCCATTCGATAATGTGACATAAAAATCATTAATTCAACAAAACACAAAGGGCTTTATGTGCTTAAAACGTCAATTACGATTTGTTAACTTTTAGAAGGTTTTAAGATAATTCTATTCAAGGAGCTTTGCTTTTTTAAAATTGTTCATAATGGGTTTTTGTACAGCTAAAATAATTTGATATTTTTTGAAATTGATCCCCCCCCCCCAAAAAAAAGTTAACTAAATTAAGATTTTAACCAAATTATGAATACGGAACATAGGGAGGTAGTGAGTCCAAAATTGTTCTAGTGATCAGCATCTCTAAAATTAATGCTAAGTCAAATTTACGTTAAAAAACTATGCACGCCATATGTACACCCGGATGCATATTTGACGATGACAGGCATAAATTTTAAATTTACACCCTTTGTATAACATTACATTATTATGTGAAACAATTATAGCAATATGAATATTTACACAAAAAATAGCCAGAAATAGTTTCCACATTCTTTCAAAGTTACCAGTTGTACAATTTCTAAGAAATTCACGATGCATCCTTGTGATTCTTAGAAGTCAACCACATTTTACAAGTACGTGAGGATGCAACACAAAAAGCTGGAAAGCAAGGCACAAACACAGAAGGTGTTTCGGTATTTAATTAAAGTGTTTTGGCGATTCATTGTTTATTTATGTCACCATCGCCTTTTTGTTTCGGTTAGAATATTATTCTTTAAATATTACCACTGTGCATTATCTTTTTACTCTTATTTCCATTTTTCCTTTCCTGTACATTTCTAGTTTATCATCAAAAAGTAATGAATTAGACAAAAATAACTGCTACAAAATTTATTTCTAAAAATCTTCATTTCCAATAATTATTCAGAAAAACAAAATTGAAATCAATAACGGTTTTACGATCTACTAAAATCAAGTGAGTGAAATTGTTCTTTTTCTGTTTTTAAGAACAAATTTGATTCATCTCATTTATAGTGTTGTTTGACGCATGATTCCTCTAAAATTCGAAAAGTCACAAAACTCTGAATGTCATATCAAGATTTCAAATAAGATCTAGTGAAAGATTAAACTTTCATTAAAAAATTCTGGTTATTACCATTTTAAAATGACAAAAATAAGGAGCATATGTAACGTTTCTTGCATAAATGAATAGTAACATACATGGCCAGCTGGTGTAACAGCTGGTGTAACATCTGTTTGGTCAGAGGTCAAGCACGATGTGTGCTAAAAGAGAAGAAAATATAGAACAAAAACAGACATTTGGATAACTAACTTCACATGGGCAAACTATTACACAATGAAATGTAAACATACATGTATATATGTGTATAAGATTTACAAAAAATGAACATTGTTTGTCATTAGATTAATCTAATTCAAACAATTTCAGGACAAACTCTTAGGGACAAAAGCGTTTGTCAGAGAAAGGGGGATGTACGATCCCTGGTCACCGAGTTCTCGTTAAGAGTAAAATTTCAAAAGGGTTTATCAAATTAATTTTAAATTCTTGTAAGTAAAAGATAAATGTTTGTTAGGAATTTTTTGTTAATTATTGTTCAAGTGTTCAAGAGAAATTTCATACAAAATGTACGTTGGCAACTGTAATGATAAGATATTTTAAATAAACATAAGATATTACTCAGAGTATTTGTTAAACATGGCTTAAAACTATTAACTGCTTAGATAATTAAAAAATTAGCATTCAACATATCATTCTTAACGATCGAGCAATTTCAACATAAGTATTTTTATTGAAAATCATTTTACCTGTTTTAAACAAGTTAAATGTTGTGTTTCGGTGGTGTATTATTTGATAAAACATGAGATCATATTTCTTTCTGTTGAAATGTTATACATACTAGCTTTTTTATTTTAGGACCTATAATCTTAAACTCATTGTATTAGATAGATTGTGCAAATATATGATTGATATGGGCTTTTAAAGCTAATTTAAGTTGTTTTGACTATTCAAATGAAAAATATATTAAATTGAAATTTTTGACGGATGGTTCTACCTTTATATAAGAGTATTGTACTACATTTTAAGCAGATATCTTACTATCCCAACTTGAAAGAGAGCATAACCTTTCCTTTGAACAAACTTGAACCCCATTTTACCTAAGGGTATTTAATATCAAGCATGAGCAACCTTGACTTAGTATTTTTCGACAAATCAAAAAATGATAAATGTTTATGCAAACCAGGACTACATACAGTTGAGTTGGTTTTAGAGGTAAATGATATATTTCACTAACACAGAATTTTGTTTAAAAAGATAATTTGCACAAATTACCAACGAAAAAAAAAATTAAATTCATCCCGTTACCAAAGAAAAGGAAAAGATAACTTCCTGCAATCGATTAAAGACATTTCTGTTCACAGTAAATTATATCTTTCTTTTTGGGAACACTTTGCTATCAAATGAGTATAATCTTTACACTCGTGTAAAGTTTAAGCTGTTTTTGCTTTAAAAAATAAATAAATTGTAATTCGTACAATGCTAGCAATATATTTTCTTATTATCCCTCTTTGAAAGAAATTTATGTTACATACTACTACTAAGATAGATTACTCCTGATGAATCGTGCCAAATGGGCTTTTATTGAAGATTATTGACTAACAAAGTCAATATCTTAGATATAAAAATATATAGTTATTCGACAAACAAAGGAACTTACATTTTTAATTTTTAAAAATTATTTTTAAAAAACATGCACAATAAACAATTCTAGCTTTTGATGGGAACAAACAGGAATGCCAAAAAAAAAAAGAGTAAAAAGGGGAATGAAAACTAGCAAATGCTACCGTACAAGCGGTACAAAAGTGGAAAATGTCTCCTACTAGTGAAAAAAAACATAACATAGAATATTCGTTTTGAGTGTTTTATTTCATAAAAAGTTTCAAATTAAGAAAAAAAGCATGATAGTTTAAAAAAAAGAGAAAATAAATGTATCTCTATATTATAATTACATGTTTTATAAGAGTGTCTAGTGACATGTCGTTTTAGAATCAATGATGTAAAATTACGAGAATTTTTATCAAAATAAGAATTGACTTCCTTTTTATAGCTTCGTAGATGCATTTTCAAACCAGTACCCCCAAGAGAACATTATAATTTGGAGAAAATCAAGACATTTTGCAACCAACAAGATGACACACCAATAGTCTGTCAATTCTTTTCTGTACTCAGTATAAAAAATCAATAGGATATTATGAATGAAAAAAACTATTTTAAGGATAACTGTTTGCATCAGTGTTGTAAGAAAGAGCAATAATATTATTGTAAAGAGTGTCTTCCTGATTCTTAATTATCTATAGCCGTGAGGTATGGAGTAGAATTTGTTTCATAGATTCACAAGATTTCCGGAAGACGACAGGATGTCTAGCACACTTTTATTTTCAAAACTGGGTTAACCAGTTAAAAATTCTTCGCAATTTTCCCATGCATCAAGTACTGCCTTAGTCTTTATTTATTTGCAGAAATGGGGTCGGTGTCGTGGGCCATGATATGGGTTCAAAATTGGAAATACCCTTTGGCTAGTCCTTATTCAACTGTGACAGACATAATGTAAGGGTATTTGTTTCTAAAACAAAGGCCATATCAACGATATTTATCGCATGGTATTCTCACATATTAACCTTTGTATCTACATTAAGATTCACTTTGATGTGATTGATTATCCAAAACGTCATCGTATCTCTTCTGCTTTCTTCCCTGTAGAATATAAAATTCGCAGAAGAGCATAAAACCACGGAACGACATAGTTGGAGTTTGGAAAAGTACAGCATTTAGCCAGACAATTCGAACTCTAAGTGATATTAAGTAGGCCGGCGGGGCAATGGTATGCAGTTTGTGGTGTGAAGAACTTATCGTTGTTATTGCACTAATCTTTAACAAAAAATAACAAAAATTCGTAATAAAAAACATAACCGGGTTTGTGGCACATTTTTTCAGTTTAAAACTTAAACAAATTCATGAGCATGATGAACGAATTTATATCAATCAAATTTTTAAAAAAGACAACAAATACAAAACTCGCTTTATAAATGTCTGTATGTCCGGCCATCTTGTACAAATGTGAACCAAGTGTAAACATTTCTTTAACTGACTTGTTTATGCCAAATACTGACCAAAATTGTTGTCAAAAGATAAAAAAGCAATAGATATTAGGATTTCCATGATGCTTTATATGCAAATTGCTCATACAGGTTCAAAACAATGCCTTTTTATCACTTAGAACTGCTGCTGTTCTACAGCTGTTCTAAGTAAATAAAAAGGCATTGTTCTGCACTTGTTTGCTCAGTTTGCATATAAAACAACACGTTAAACCTCATATCTATTGTTCATTTATCTTCTAACAACAGTTTTGGTCCGTTTTTTGGCTGATTTTTTGTCCTTATAAAATTTAAAGATTTATTTGAAAACATATTGACCGAATCAGACAGGAAACTTGCTTGTTAAACCATAAAGATTTTTCTAATAAATAAATATAATTGATACTGAGAAACATACAATTTTCAATGTCCAAAAAGTTAATTTTTCCAAATTTTGAGACAAGAAAGTCAAATTTAACTGCCAAGGAAAACATTATACAAGTTTCAAAGTAGAGACAAAAATAAATATGGCGCGAGGAGCCTGTTTTACCTAAACAGCCTATCTTACAATTTACAAAGAACTGATCATGAGGAGACGCTCGTATATTAATGTGCAAAATATATAACACAATCAACTCATTTAAACATAAATAATTGTTATGTAAAGAATAAAGCCGAAAACTGTCCATTCTGTGAAAAAAGAACTGATCGAGGCCTGTAGAACCGAGAATGGTTCTCTTTTTCTCACAGAATGGACAGTTTGATGTTTGTATTCGACTTAAAACATTACCTCTTTTGCTTTAAGAATGGGCAAGTTAACAGTTTTATCTGTCTCCGTCCATTACTGTAAACCAATTTATTCGCGATTACTTTATTTCGCGATTTACTGGAGATAAGTTGGTTCGTTGGCTGCGACCTTTTTTCGGAATCAAGATCTAGATTACCTGGAAAATACGAGGGTTGTAAGAAAAGTTCGCGGACAAGTTCGATTGTGAGCGGACTATTCACATGATACCAGCGAAATTTTTCAGATTTAATCTTGACGTATTTTCTAAGAAATATGTAAAGATTTGTTTGTTTTATATGCACCATAAAAAAAATACAGCTTAATTATTTTGATAAAATATGCTTCACGGAGCATGTCCGTTTTTTAATTTTTTATATTTTGTACGCATTTTTCCTTTTCAAGAAAATGTACCATTTAAACGCATAAAAATAAACGATATTTCATATGACATTACAATAACTTATGAAGGCCATTTTGTGAAATTTAAATTAAATTGAAGAATTTCTGACCCTTTTATCGCCGAATTTGTACGAACAACGCTTGGAAAATGAGTAAAAAACGTTGACGTCAATGGATATCTTGGAGCACCGGGCCTTCGTTTAATTTTGTGTGTACGTAGGAAAATCTCCGATGGAGACCAAAGAGGTTCTTAGATGCTGCTATTTTAAAGGACAAAGGTTTACAATTAGAATCACGGAGGTTTAAAGATGGAAGAACTGATCTTTTTGGCTCTTGCAGCACCCCAACCCCTCATACAGCCCGGATCTTGCACCTATAGATTTCGCCTTTTTCCCCTTATCTAAAGTCGAAACAGCGTGGATAGAGATTTTTGGACTTAAATGATCTACGATATGCCACAAAAGACATTATACAAAAACTTGACAAATAATGGTATGAACGTGCATTTTATAAATTGGTTAAATGAATTGAAAAGTTTGTGGAACTGAAAGGTGTTTATTTTGAAAAAGAGTAACATGTTTGACTTTCGGTTGTTTGACGTCACCCGACGTCGTGGAAATATGAAATGGTGCTCCGTAAATCTAATTCATGCAAAGTAAATATCGCTGTATCTTTTGAAAAAACTTTCAAATTCATAGGATTTTTGGCATACTTATTTTCAATTGGTAGTCATATAATAAAACATACGCCATTCTACAAAGCACACAGTAATTTTGCCGTAAATCACTTTGTCCGCGAACTTTTCTAACAACCCTCGTAATATACCAGATACATCTTAGGACTGGTTCAGAAAGAAATATGGCAAGAAATATTTGCGACGACGAGGCTCTCACGAACCTCGCAAAATTAGGATAAATATCGACACATTACAATTTAATTTGTTACTGAAAAATCATCTGAATTCTTACGAGTTCTCTACAATAAGAGCTGGCCGCCAGACATAAGACTCCGTGCTAAAGAGGAACTTGACGTTACTGTAGTCATTGCCATTCAGGGTAGAGTCCCATTTTAAACGACTGTCTATCCATCTCTGTAAAAGATTACATTTTATAAAAAATGAATTTCGTATAAAATAATAGTTCACATTAACTGTACTAATAATGATAAAATGATTAATCAAGAGACCCAAAGGCCTTATATTAAATGAGAATAATGTAACCTGGTACAGGATGACTGAATGACAATTTTATAATTATTTGATGAAGATTATACACTGATATTAGAAAACAAGTTTTTAAAAATGAATTTCGTTGCGTGACCGAGGGCTGGTAATTTGAAAGTATAAGAAAATATTTGATTTCATTTTACTCATTAAGGAAAATTATGAACTCGATGTGCTAGAATGACAAGGATTGTTCGTCAGCAACCAATTCAGATATACATGTAGTCGTCGGATATATAAGACTTATAGAAGAGCATTAATAAAAGAAGTTCAATGATAAATACGGTTATTAATATATTCGATCAGTGCCTACTATCTATTCAAGATATATTACTAAAGTCAGGTACTCTTTACACAATTGCGCTGAAAAATATAGTTCTGTGCATGATCAGCAGATACAACATTACAATAAATGTTTAGAATATCGATGTATATGTAATACGTGGAAGAAAACAAAATTAACGTAAAATTATTTTGAAAAAACACCCCACCCCAAGAAATGTAAATGTGAAGTATTCATATTCCTACGCTAGCTGCCTCCTCAGTCTTTTTCGCGAAAATATAGGTCATTCTTCGATTGACAATTTTTTCACTAATGAATATTGCTTATTAGGGTCTTCCGTTTCCAACGGAAGACCCTCTTGTTATTCTTCGGTTTCTTTTTATTATTAGGGTCTTCCGTTTCCAACGGAAGACCCTCTTGTTATTCTTCGGTTTCTTTTTATTATTATTATACTTTTTCTTTTTTTTCTGACTCCTTTTCGGCTTCATAACTCAAAAAGTTTTCCTTCGATTTTGATGAAACTTTCAGAGATTATGTGCAATCATTATACCTCAAAGTTGTTAAAGTTTCCATGAAAACGTCACTTTCGTTTTTACGTTACGTCATTTTTTAAATTAAAAAAAAGTCATTTTGTCCGCGGCGTTTAAAAAAAACGCTTTAAGATAAAAGCCTGAAATTTTGCGTGATAATACATCTATCGATTTACCTCTGTAATAAGGCTGGATATGAAAATCCGTCACTTCCGGTCGAAACCGGAAGTGAATCAAATTTTTCGAAAAATTGAAATTTTTGATCAAATCAAAAACGTATACGTGTTTAGTAGAATTTTTAAAGCTGAATCTAACACTGAAATTCGTTTTAAAATCGGACGATGCATTACAGAGATATTGGGGTTTAAAAATTGATTTTTCCGGAAATTTTGATTCCGCGTTTTTGGTTAAGAAAGTAGTGTTAATTTCTAAGTTAAATTAACTCGTACCTAAAAATTATTGGTAAGTCGTACCTGAACACATTCGGATTTTTTTTGTTAAGTCGTTCATGAAATCGTTAAGGTTTTGTTAAGTCGTACTTAAAATTATTCGGATTTTGTTAAGTCGTACCAAGAATTATTCGATTTTTTTTATCTTTTTGATTTAGTTACTCTCTTTATTGGTTTAAGATCTCTGCTTCTTACAGGAACTTCTAGCATTACTTTCGACATTAACGGAAGACCCACTCGTTGCTTTGCAACGAGCTTTGCTCTAGTTATTATACTTTTTCTTTTTTTTTTCTGACTCCTTTTTGGCTTCATAACTCAAAAAGTGTTTCTTGGATTTTGATGAAATTTTCAGAGATTATGTGCAATTATTATACCTCAAAGTTGTTAAAGTTTCCATGAAAACGTCACTTTAGTTTTTACGTTACGTCATTTTTTAAATTTTGAAAAAGTCATTTTGTCCGCTGCGTTTTTAAAAAACGCTTTGAGATAAAGGCTTGAAATTTTGCATGATAATACTTTTATCGATTTACCTCTGTAATAAGGCTGGATTTAAAAATCCGTCACTTACGGTCGAAACCGGAAGTGAATCAAATTTTTCGAAAAATTGAATTTTTTGATCAAATCAAAAACGTAGACGTGTTTTGTAGAATTTTTCATGCTGAATCTAACACTGAAATCCGTTTTAAAATTGGACGAAGCATTACAGAGATATTGGGGTTTAAAAATTGATTTTTCCGGAAATTTTGATTCCGCGTTGTTGGTTAAGAAAGTAGTGTTAATTTCTAAGTTAAATTAACTCGTACCTAAAAAATTTTGGTAAGTCGTACCTGAACACATTCGGATTTTTTTTGTTAAGTCGTTCATGAAATCGTTAAGGTTTTTGTTAAGTCGTACTTAAAATTATTCGGATTTTGTTAAGTCGTACCAAGAATTATTCGATTTTTTTATCTTTTTGATTTAGTTACTCTTTTTATTGATTTAAGATCTCTGCGTCTTACAGGAACTTCTAGCATAATTTTCGAAATTAACGGAAGACCCACTCGTTGCTTTGCAACGAGCTTTGCTCTAGTATTATTACAATTATTATATTACTTTGATGATTATTGTTCGTCAGTTATCACACAATTTCTTTTAATTATTTGTTGTGTATGAGTGTGTTATTTCTTTTCTTTTTTTATACGACGGAATGGTTACGCAACACCTGCACCATATTTCTGGTCGCACTTGTGTAGAATCTGTTTAAGCACAGATGTGTGCACTGTTTGCTAATGACGGGTGGCAGTATTTAATACGGACATGAAGAACTATATACGTCAGTTTCTTAACAAGTTCAGTGATTTTAACTTTGGCTGAGCACAGTGAAAATTCAAGTAAATTAAAAGTCGAATATCTTGGATATGGGGTAACCCATATTTATTCTTGTATACAAGAAAATATCAGTTGGCTACTATGCTAAAAGTATGTCAACTTATTTTCCATTATTGGACCCCGTCTATCCCTAGAATATTCTGCGTCTGAATATCAAACTAGGAAATAACCTCATGCCATTCTCCTACCTGCCTCATTGTTTCTCTCTTCTTGAACTATATCGTTGATGTTTATGTGTAATGCAAATCACTTTTATTATTTAAATATCTACAAGACAGTTTATGTCCGTTCAAAACTCCATTAGGTACTTCGTTATGTAAAAAAAATAGAAATTTTAAATGTGAATGAATCATTTTTATGTTAGTGATTAAACATGAGAATCAAATTATATATTTTCGCTACATGATGCATAGATCCACTCTTATTCCAAAACCCTTCACAAAGAAGTTATGAACTTCTCAACTTATGTAGAAACACCCTTACTCATCCTAACAATGTACTGAATTTTTCTTCTAGATGCCAAGTAGTAGAGAGTCAGTTTTTATAAACGAATTAAGCGATTTTTACTATATAATCAATAGAGCCCAACCCTAATACCAGAAACTCTGATCCAATGGAAATAAATTTCACAATTTTAGTAGATGCTTCCTTGATTATTATTGTTATTATGTATTAAGTTTGCCTGTTAGGTGCCTAAGAGAAGAGAATAATATTTTTTTAAAATGCTGCAAAAAGAATAAATTAATAAACATTAGAACATCATGACTCTTTTGCCTTTAATTTTTAAACGTTGATAGAAGTCTTTTGTTAACATGAACATGATTTTGTTTGTTAATGTTAATGCCATGCAGTAGAAAATAGATATTTAAAGAGTTAATGCTTGTTTACTACATTATCAAAAGAGTTTTATCTACATAAGAACACCTGACCAAGGGGTCATGAATGTCATTTCATTTGTTCAGCTTAACTATGCACCAAGATTGCCTGCTTGATACTCGGTTGGAAAGAAGACACATTTTAAAGCATTTAGTCGAAAGTTGAATTATTCAAATGATTACGACCGACGACACACTATGGCAGAAAACACACGGGTACCAATTGGTCACTTATTGACTAAGGTGACTTAATAACTACTATAGTATATACTAAAAAAACCAACAATTTCTACCATGTATGTATAATGATATTAAAATACCCAGCATCATTTATAAAATAAAACTTTTCAGATTTTGAGGAGGAGTTGGGTTAATTTGGAAAATGAATCTTTGATGATTTCTGACTATTGTTTATCGATAACATTATTCAGTTACTCGTAGTATTTACCGTATCCGAGGACAAGAGCTGTTTCATTTGACCCCAAAAATTATCTGTTGCACAAAGCCCTTAAGCAGCAATAATACGTTTGTACTCACGCAATGAAGAATGTAAAGCATTTCAACTGTAAAAACAAATTTCTATAAATTATTTAATGTTTTACTTATTGGTATAAGATTTTATTGACTTACTACATTTTCTTCTGAATTTTATTATTGAAGATATATCAGCTTTCTATGAACATCATAAACAGTTTCCGTTGCATTTTGCATCATTAAAATGTCTTGGATAGAAATGGCCTTTCAGAAAACAGACCCACGCATCACTTGGAAATCCCTTATTTGCACTCTTAGTACAGAAAGTGTGGCAGTACCACAAGATATCCATGAATAAGGTAGCGTGCAAAATAATACGTCATGTTCATTATCACTATCGTGCTAAGAATTTATATAGAAGAATTCAGCCCTATCGTAAAACTAGGATATATGGTTCCGACAGAAAGTGGGCGACTGTGATCAGAAGAGAACATTTGCAATCAAATACTTGATGATTGATGAGATTATACCCACCAATGTTAAGTATCCCGTTGTAGACATTGTCTGGTCCTTGATATTCTGAAATAAAATTATTGCCATCTTTTTAAATGTGTTCTGCTTATTGTTGTAGTAAACAGTTGAAGCCTTCTGAGTCCGAGTTAGTTGAAGACAGTTCTTTACATTTTTAATAAAAAATTGTTACCAACGAACAAAGATAACATCTGCATAATTATACATTCGGTTACCAAATCATTGATCGTCAACAATGTGAAGGAGACATGAACGATGACTTTCTCAGACGGCCGTTGCTGGGTCGAATAGTTGGTGAACACTATGCTCCTAAGCGTCGTCTCCAGGTCCATGCTGTACGCTGGTGGAGCCCCGCCCCCGCCTCCACCCCCGGGCCCGACAACGGAGTATACCAGAACATTTCTGCTCAAAACTATAAATTACCAAATCAATAGTATTCCAGAAAGGGCTCTCCTGCTGTCTATCCTAGTTTTTTAATGTGAATAGTAGGCGATTGGATTTAGTATTTGTTCATCTTGTGATTTAAATAAAACACCCAAAATTTCAAGAGGATGTAAACAGAACAATTTCTCTTTTGTACAAATTTTGCTAGAGGTTTAATAAGGGTTGTGTCTATGTATTGGTAATTACTAAATTAGATTTATGTATGACAGTCATGCGTTACTGGAATTGTGTTTTAATTTTTTACCGTTTCATCCATTTGTATATATGTATACGACATATAAGAAATACATTGAAACCAAGCGTAAACTGGCAAATTTAAATAGAACTGTTTATAAAACATGTACGTTTGTCCAATAATTTAATCATTTTAATAATACTTATATCTATCTACTTTCAATTCTAAGCTATTACATAGACAAAATTGTTATACATGGTAAGAACCTCTTAAGTTGTAAGAACTTATGTTCGAATCATTTGTATATTTTTATGCAATAAAATGTGATCAAACCATAAACTGGCAGATTTCATTTATTGATTTTAATGCATTTCTTCAGTGAAATTACTATGGAACCATTTGAATTCAGGGTCATTAAATATTCAATGATTTCGATAGTTCCCCAAACTTACGAATTTCTTTACAAAACTCAGACCTTTTTTTATTATAACGAGCGAAATTCAAAATATGAAAACAACATAAAAATAGTTAAATGAATGCTAGCATGTTATTATACTAAACAATTATAAAAGTGGGAAAGTGTGAATTAAATAAACTGTGTAAGGTATTAGTTCGCAGTTGAGAGGGCTAAAAAACTAAAAAACAAACGTGTTTAATATCGCTTTAAGAAACCAAAAAAGCCAATCAAAGTTAGATTATGTAATGACGACGTGTACATGCTAAAAATGATTAAATACCCAATGTAAAACATACTCTGTAAATCTATTTTTTTATATACTTAAAATACAAAGTTCAATCATTAATGATACGTGGTATGCAAATATCTGTAGGGAAAATTCTGTCATTTGATAAAAAACTTTTTTATAACATTATTCAAAATTAAATTTAAAAAAAAATCAGTATATTCTACATCCATTTTTTCAAAATTTCACAAAGTATCTACAAAGTGGGAAATATTTGTTTTAATATTAAGATTACTGAATACCCTAAAAAGAGTTAATATCAACAAGAGATATAACAATTCAGAAGTTAAGCTACATTTATTTGATACACGTAATCTGAATAATTTGACGAATCATTTTGATCTCATCTGATTAACAATATGGCATATTGTTTTTTTCTCTATGTAAAAAATATTTATATAAAATAGAATCTCTTAAAACAAACAAATATCAATCAAACAATCAACCATTATAATAGATAATAGATACTATGATTATAGTTTATTAGTATTATTGGGAAAAAGGATTTACCTATGAAACTGATCAACACCAATTCTCTGAATACATATTCCATTTTGGTTTGGTTTGTATCTCACCCAAAAAGTTAATAATGTTCTATAGCTCACAAGAACTATTGATAACATAAAATAAGTCTAAAATTGAGCACAATTTTTTTCAAATTTGTCTTTGTGTTAACAGTATACGGGTCCTGCGATTCGCATCAGTAATATTCAAACCATGTAGGAATATTTTGACTAAATGTTACCCAAAAACAAAGAAATATCTCGGGCATCATGCCCCGTGTTGTAATTTAAATCTTCAGTATTGAACGGGACAAGATTGGAGCAGACATTTGAACTTGTCAAAAATTGAAGTATTGTTTAAGGTGGATTAATTACATTTTATCTGATCTGTTGTCGTCAACAGACATGCCTTTTGAAAATTTTTTTAATCTTTTTTCTGCTATGTATGTATACAACAATGCCGAGACTCAACGATCGTAGGGGGGAAGTGTCTTATTAAAACAACGTTCTCATTTTTAGCTGATCATAACTGCACATGTATGAGATACACGAACATAAAATTGATTTGTTCGAAAAGCACGAGGGATATTGAAACTTGGATCCAATCTTTTAGTTGTAAGAACTAATTATACGAGGGCTGTTCGATATGTAATGTATATGGTACTATATCTCAAAAGCAGTCGACGCAAATAGTGAAATGAACATTACATCTATTCAAAGTATTTTCCGCGGTTTGAAATACATAATTTCAATCTCTTACTCTATTTCTGAAATGCGCATGGGGCTAGATCTGGAGAGTATGGTGGGTGTGGTAAGACGGTAACCTTCTCCGACTTCAAAAATTGCTTCACAAGCTCAGATGTATGTTAAGGAGCATTATCATGAAGTAGTCGAACATGCCTAAATCCCTACACAGGACGTCCTTTCTGATAATATTTCTTGAGCTTTTTTAGTATAACATCTCAGTAATACCGACCTGTAACACTTTTGACCTTCGGCACCGGAATTTGTACGGCTATACCATCACATGAGCAGAATATGAAATAAAGAATCTTTCCTTGTGATTATGGTTCTTTTGGCAACTAAAGGCCTTCTACCGTGTTAAGTTAGCCATATTTTGCCTCAAATTTTTCCTATTGGTTCGAAATAGTGAACACACGTTTCATCACTAGTTACAATATTTGCAAATTTTCTTTGGTAAACATTTTTAGCAATTGCTTAGCGGTTTGTACTCGTACCCGTTTTTGGTCATCTGTCAATATATGCTGTATCCATCTGGCAAAAATCTTTCGTATTTTCATAATACGCTTCAAAATGAAATGCACCCGCGATAGCGATATGCCAACAGCTTTTGCAATATCACGAATCATGTATCTGCCTTGCCTGCTACAGTAACAGGTAGGCCAATTTTTTTCTGGATCTTTGACGGACTCTGTGCCAGTCAAAAATTTATTCTTCATCTACGAAATGTTTTCAGACCAATAAACTTCCCCCAATTCAGTAAAAATCTGCAATACCGAATGACTGAGTTTTTTGCAAATTTTTATACGTCAAGCTCTAATTTCTTTAATATTGTCAACCCGTTTCCCAACCATTTTTAGAACAATGGTCAACGACTGGCCATATTGAAATGACTAAGTTTAAAACTACATGTATGTGGAGCTGAAGGCTTGTGTTTATACCATTGGAAAGGTATTGAATAGAGCTGTTTAAGAGTATCATCATCCACGAAATCGTTCAAAGCGTCATCGCACTGTGCTACAGTACACATTACATATCAACCAGCCTTCGCATTTATCACTTAATACACATAATTAAATGAAGTTATTTTGTTTGAAAAGCATGAAAGATCCATGCAATAAATTATTTTTTAAGAACTAGTAATACTAAACACTCAACGATTCAAAAAAGTTCTCACATTGCAGAAACCTCTTATAATCTAATGCTCTTTCTTTGCCTTTATTTTGGTTTCTTTCCTTTACCTAGTTCAAAATTTGTAAGCAATCTGAAGGAAAACGCTAAACTGTCTTGCTTAGTGTAAGATTTCATTTGATTTCTTTTTTGGTTCAAAAATCTGTAAGTAAGAGCAATCCAGTTATTTACTAATTAAAAGAAGTTACGTTACACGCTTTCTCTTTTGCCACCAGTATACGCTGTTTTATATCCCACTATCTTATCTTTTTTCCGCTACGTGAAAAAGGACACTTAAACAAGGCGTATGTAAATTCCATGTGGCAGAACGTGATTGGTTCCTTTCATGGCCGATGGATTTCAGTTTGTTCTTTGATAATTGTTATGTTATTGTTATAAGTGTGTTGGTAACACTAAGTAAAATCGGTTTGCCGGGGTGTTAATCTCCAATTCTTCTGCCATTAAGTTTTATGCAACCATCGCCCTTCCAGCTAAACATTAATTGATTTATTCCTACTTCCTTAAACACAAAAATTATTCCTCTTTTTATTTGTAGTTCGACCTTTTAACACCTTTTTGCTCAAGGTAGTGCAAAGACACCTTTTATTTTTATGTGTGCTAAGGTATTAGCCAGTATTTAATAAAACAAAATGAAAGGAATGCAATTTTTTTTAGTAATTTTGAATATTTTAATGAAAAAGTTTGTTGTTCAAAGTCTTTTAGCTATTTATAATTTATACAACTATCCTTGTTTCATATATATTTTTTATTATAAAAATTATATATCTTTATTCAGAGTGAAATAATGGCTCAAAAAGGTACTTGACTGTTTAATGATGACAAAAGAAAGAAGTAGATATACCAACATAAAAAAAAATTAAAATGTACAAAAAGTTCAAAACACTATTTATCAGCCCCTTACGCCAAAGAAGCCGTGAATTTTACATCTATCACGTGACACTCATATTTATTTTCAGAAATCTGCATTTGTGCATCTTTATACTTGATGTATAGATATTAGTTGATAAAGAAATCTAGTTTTTAAGCATACTGCTTGATAATGGAATATGGCATGCTGCATCAATTTTTTTTATTTTCATATGAGAAAAAAAATTATTTTAAATAATGTTAAGATTTTTTTTTCTTATAAATTTTGGTTTGTGTGTCACTTTTTATTTTAATGTACCGATTAATGTTTTGTTATTTGTTTTCGTTAACAAACGCCTTAAGTAAAATAGTTCTACTAAAATTTTAATTTCTCATGAGTAGTGTCTTATGAAGCGAAAAATACCTTAAAAGATAATAACAGATTTTACAAGTATGTGTGCTAAACGGTGATATTTTTCTTCGACTTCGATCTAAATTCTTCTTGTTTATGTACAAATGCATCTGTTGATAAGTTGTACCTTTTTTAACATTGTTTAATAAATCAATGTAAAAAAAAAAAAGGTCATCATTATTATTAACAGTCATGGAGAAGTCTAAGTCAAGGGTAGATGATGCAAATGCCTCTCTGCTGTATACATAGGTTCCTGGCAGGATGTAATAACTGTGCCATAAATATCCATTAACGGTGAATATAAGACTTGTCCTCAGTTACCTTTGCATACCGATCTACATTTTCCTTTAATAAAACATGGTAAATTTCCCAGTACCTGAAAATAACACGGTTCGATCTATTTTTTGATATTAATACAAGGCTGAACACCTGGTTTCCCTTTAGACAATTGCAGACTTCTATGCATTTCTTACTGAAGGTAAAATATCGCAAGTTCATCAAACTATTTATAAATGGATAAAACGAGATAGGAAAATTACTCCAAATTAATGGTATTGAGTATTGTTTGTTTAAATGATAAACCCATAAACTCAATTAATAATAAAACATACATGATGGACAGTCATATTTAAATTTGTGGACGTATGTCGATGAATGAAATTCATATGCATATACAACGTTATATTTGTGCATAGATTTGTAATTGATTATTGTTTAAATTTCATTTAGTAACGTTCATGCACTCGTAATTGATTTTTGTTTAAGTTTGTATTTAGAAACGTCCATGCACTTTTGACTTGTCCAGTACATGATCAGCCAGATTTGGGTCCCTCGTATTGTATTACTTGTGGCACAGCCATGTGGTAGCCCCTGCAAATGAATCAGCGCGGTGAGAAGATGAAAAAAGATAATGTTCCAGGCCTATATTAAATAGTTAACATTTTATTCATCATGTATTTGAGACAAATTACGACAGTTACGGCAAAGGAACATCTGTGTTTAAACTGAAATTGCAACAAGTAATATATTATGTTTAAAATCCTCTTTTGAAACTTAAAAATAGGACAAAAACTGAATATAATTCTGTAGACAGTCAGAAACAAACCTTTTAAGTAGTCTGTTTTGTCAAAGACATACACGTTTTGTATATTGATAATTTAAAGAAAGAAATGCTATAAGAAGAAAAAATAAACGTAATGTCCGCCATGTTTTTTTCAACAATAACATTGCGACATTTCATATTGATGTAAAACAAAGAAATTTTAAAAGACCATTTATGCAACTTTTGTGACATATACTGCTATGTACATGATAACATTCAGTAACATTTAACATTTCAAACCAAAAAAAAAACCAAAACCAAAAAACTTGCCGTTGTGTTACAATCAATATTTAGCCGTAATAAATTTTGATTGCAAAAACATGAGTTCCGTGATTACAAATAAACCTTTATGGTTGTTTATCCCGACCTATGGATTCTGCTGAGACACAATATGCAGTATTCTGTATTTTATCACACAAAACTCCATCAAAAAATAAACAAGGTATATAAACAAATGCCTTGTCCTGAATAGATTCCACATATGATATTTCTGTATTATAATACACAATTATTTACGAAAGCGATTTAGAGTCCTATATACGTTTGGGATGAACAAATGTGCTTACTGTTCAAATCACTGAGTTACAAGTCTGAAGAGATATCATTAAAAGAACAAAAAAGTATTCTGTAATATCTTAATACTAGGTATTCCGTTTCTGTCAATGGTCATTGTTCTTGCAAACGCTAAATGTGAATTTAGTCGTTATAATCACCATCAAATTCATTGAATTTCAAATGAAACAGGAAGAAAATGGCGTATTCTCTCCGTCGTTTTTTCCAAGTCAGATAGTAATAACCCGTAAATGAGCCATCATTCTGATTAGGTATGTTCTTGATGTAAGATTCAGAAATCAATGAAGATAACTGTATCACTGTAGTAAGGGAATACGTCATTCTATTTAATAGACATATAAAGTACGGTAGTATGAGAAACATATAGTAAAAACGAATTCAAATGAAAAAAACCCTCATTTCAAAAGCAAAATGGTGTATGTTCGTCTAAAGTAACGGAGGTTAATCGTATGTTGCATTTTCAACATAGCGAACACTCTAGAGAGTGCGCTATGCTAAACCAGCCCCTGGATATATAAAAGAGGCCTAGAGGCCACATCGCTCACCTGAGCAACAATACCAAAACTCTTATCAGCTTTATAGTATCAGATACAAAATATATGGACAATTTTGCAGAGTAGATCTTGTTTCAAAAAAGATTTTCATTTTTTCTCCACATATTCTTATGTTAAACATTGAGCCCTCTTCTCAATAACTTTAAATTATCTCTTCTAGAAAGAGGGCGGGACCCTTCATTTGAATCAACTTGAATCCCCTTTACACAAGAATGCTTTGTGCCAAGTTTGGTTTAAATTGGCCAAGTGGTTCTAGAAAAAAGATGGAAATGTGAAGTTTACGACAACGTCGACGACAACGACAGACAACAAAGAAATTTGAGGTGAGCTAATAAACTTCAAAACATCTATATAAATCATGGTTATTCCATAGAGTTTGTTAATTAATTTCAAATATTTTCATCTATCGTTAAGACTGTTTTAAGGTAACCGTTTTATTTAAAGAATTGAGGTAAACAAGCAATTGATATAAATATACAATTTGAAATGACATCAACTGACAAAAATGAATACCAAAAATAGTGATTGATATTAGTATTTTGCAACTAAAAATACGTCGCGAATTTTCCAAGCGTCTGTATAAAGTGCAACGTTCTTCATTTATTTCATTTATATTGCCAATTTCATGTACTTTAACAAATGTTAGACGTTTTCACAATCAATAAATATCTTCCGAATCTTTAGTTTTATAAATCATTTAAAAATCAAAACACCAGGCGATCGCGATCGGGAAAGATAAATTGCATAAATTAAAAAGGGGATAAATTTTCAATTACGTTTATAAAATGCATGCGAAAAATTGAAAATTAAATTACTGTCTTATAGCGCCGGAAGTGGTTAACCTAATAAAGTTAAAACCATGAAGAATCATTTATCTGGAACAAGGTAATCTAGTTCTTTGGAAAAGTTCAAGTTTACCATATAGCTAGACAAGGTTCAGATGATATGACACAAAATACACCGGACGTCAGTTTTACTAGTTTCCTTTTTTTCTGACAAAGTGCACGCGATAGAGAATTAATCGTACATCGAGCCGCAAAACTGTTTTCTCTTTCTCTCTCTTTAACAAATCAGGTTAATATCCTGTCAATCCTACAAAAAGTAAGACTGTACAGGAACATTAATAGCATTAGTAAATAAATGTAATGTATTTGCAAACGTGACAACCGTTCCTCACATACTGATGAATTATTTGGTGAAATCTGCGTAAAAATTCGCACTTAAAAGAGTATTAAAAAACGATATACACACCAAGAGACCTTAAACGCAGCTTAATGCTGTAATATATGCAAAAGGCAATGAATGTTTATGAAATACATTTATTATAATGAGCTATTGTAGAGGTTTCAATACACACGAAGACAAAGGCGTTAAATGGTTAATAGGTTTATGTAAAAAAAGATGATGACTTGTAAGTTTGATTCTTGGCATGTCATTTGGTTACAGTTTTACTCCAAGCAGCACTTGTAACAATTAAAACAATAGTCATTTGCAGAGGAATTCACTTAATTACAATGTTAATCGATAGCATAACCTTCGATACATCTCGTAAAGAGTTTTATAGATTTGTTATCTTGTCTGATTTGGTGTGAAAAGGCCAAGGCAACAGTTCTTTTAAAATAATACAGTGACATAAACATCTTTAAAGATTTCGTATTGAGATGCATTTTTTCTTATTAACAATTGACTGTTCTTGTGTCACTTTTTTCTATGAACAATGGAAGATTTTATTGAGAATAACATCCAAGGTAATTACATTTTGTTCCTTCCTAGCTACTACTGCAAAATTAAAACTTGTCAATAACCAACTTACAATAAAATACTGTAAGTAATAAGTTTATTACAAAAAGTCATAATAAAACTTATATTGAGGATATATTCGATTCTCCATCGAAAATTGTCGGCGATTTCTTTTCAAGATATAGTTGCTTTTAAACCAAATAGAATAATATTACATAGAATTTTGCGCTGATGTGACTCAAAAACGTATTTTTTGTTGTTATTTTGACTAAAATAAGTAGCTCTAGGAAAAGATCGGCTTACTGAGAACACGACACATTATCAATTTGCAGTATTTCAACTTAAAAGAGATAACCCGAAATACTGCAGTTTACAATCTGGGTTTTGTTGGACACTGGGGTTTGTTTCACTTGATAGCAATTAATGTATCTCTGCTGAAATTCGGTTCGGTTTGATGTTTGGACAGACGCCTTCGCCGAATCTTAGAACAGTATTTCATAATTCACATCTAGAACATTTTTCTAACTTCTGTCTCTTGTCGCGATAAAAATCGTAATATTCGCGTGTCTCAAACGCTTCATTTCTGAAGCTCAAACACGCTTCTAACTATTACATCAATATTGAAATTAAATCTACATTTCTTATGCTTACGTAGTAATTCACTAAGAATTTATACGGCTGGGCTGTTTGTTTTGATTTTGTGTTCATTTTCGCTTACCATCCCAAGTAAGCTTGATGCTGATGCACTGAATAGCATGTATGTAGCGATAAAACTTTCACGTGACTCTATGGGAACTTTTTGTTCAAAAGGTACAAAGAAGTTTTAATTGTATCAAACACACCAGCTAAATAAATTGTTAGAAAAAAATCTTAGGTATTGAAACTTGCAATTAAAAGTAGTGATTAATTAGAACAATGTTCGAGCTGCAAAGGTGAGCGAGACATAAGAATAATGACATACGAAGAAGTTAGGGCATACCTTTTAAAGGTGAATTATTATGGACTGTACAGAAATTCAGCTAAGGCATCAGTCCAAAAAACAAGCCGAGCCAAATCTCTAATGATATTTTAGTTGTCCATTCTTTTTGCCATGTTGCATGATTACTGTCTTTGCGTGATTTTAAAAAAAGGCATAGTAATAAACAGTTTCCAATGGTAAATTATATGCATTAAAATCCAGTTTATAATTTTGCCACCTGCAAATTTGTAATTTGTGCGTCACCCTATCCCTTTATCGAGGTTGTTTTCAAGTTATTGGTAAAAAAAAATCTGAAAGACTAATGGAAAAAAATAAACGATTTTCACTTCATTTCAAAGCCAAATTTACAAAGTAGTATAAGCTTATAGGTTACTAAGTTGGATTTCTGAATTTGAAGCTATTGCAATCCGCAGGTCATGTAGAACCTGATAAAGAGGTTAATGTACTGTTGTTGTAATATTATGAATTTGTAAACATTGGTATCTATATCAATATATGTAGATATACGGACACTAATAAGGAAAAATTCAAAATTATTCAACCACAGCATTTATGTTTGTAAATCAAAAAAAGAAAAAAAAATAGCAGCTAAAATTCATGTTAAGGATACATATATATAATATACGATATATATGCATTATGACTAAAAAAGAACATTTTTATTAAAAAAAAAAGAAAAAGCCATTTTATTTTGCTCGTTATAAGAAATTGATATTATAAAAAAAATTGTGTATAATAAATCAATGTGATACGAATTTAGTTTGGGTGTCACTGCATTAAAATGCGTGTCTAAAACATTATTTACATATTTTGTAACGTGAAAAGCACAACTGTGGGTAAATTAGAGATTGGATTACAAAGAGACATTGGGTATTGCTATAAGGTGTGTTAGCTTTCGAAGAAAAAAAAAATCATCGCAGTAACTCTAGAAATTTTACTAGTAAAATAATCCCTAGGTTTGAGGTTAATGAGGGAATGGTTATCTATGATCAATCTGAAATCTTTGAGAGGTTTTTTTTTTATTAACAATTATATAAGAAAAGGAAAGTTAATGGTTATGTGAAAAATATATACAGATATTTTAAATTTCTTTTCTATTGATTCAGAATCAATTGAGGGAGGAGGGAATTACAATAGAAGAAGCCCCAAACACCCTAAACAAAAAAATCTCCAGGATCAGATGCCTTTTTGTTGAATTCTCCAAAATCTTTTGGAAATATCTTGACATTTTTTGCAATAAGGTCTTTTAATTATGGTTATAGGAACAACATTCTATCTATTACACAAGTACACGGTACCTTACTTCCAAAAGGTGTTAAACCACGACAATACTTGAACAATTTCTGAAAACCATTTACTTCACTAAATACAATATATAAAATTACATCAGGTTCAGTAGAGAGTAGCTAGATAAAAAATCATCCAAAACAAGGTTTTTAAAAATAAAATCATACAATAGAATTAAGAGGAAAATATACCTAGATAAATATACCTCGATTATTATTACTTATTAATTTTGGAAAAGCCTCTCTATGTCTTGGACGTTTTGAGGTCTTCCGTTTCCAACGGAAGACCTTTTTGTTATTATGAATATTATTATTACTTTGACCATCAATAACAAAATGGCTCTCACTATTGAGTACAGACATATCGTCTGCAATTAATCAAGTGGTTACTTTCTCCGATTGAATTAAAATTCAGAGAGAATACTGAAAGGGTGACCCAATATCACCATATATATTTGTAATTTGTACAGAATTATTAGCAATTAAGATAAGATCCAATAAAACATTAACGGTTTCACTGTAAACAACATGGAAAAACTCATAGTGTGCTGATGACACTTCTCTTATTCTTAATCAGTTATGTAGTGAACTACGTAGAAGTTTTTAATAGGCGTTTGAACTCCAGAAAAGTTTCAACGTAATGTTTTGACTGACCTTTGTCCAATCAGATCGTAGAAGGGCGGAGTTAAAGACTTGAATGAGAGAGGGAGAGACGAATACATTTTGATAGGGAGTTACATAAGAAAACAACTTAACTTTTAAACCAAATTTGCCAAAATTAGAGCGTTACTAAAACAATGAGAAAAAAGAGTTTAATTCCCAAAGAAAAAATCACGGTCATAAAGACCTCAGCTTTACCATTATTTTTCCACATCTTAATGTCAGGATCAAATCCATTTGAATCCTATTGTAAGGAACTAAATAGAATGTTATATACTTCATTTTTACAAATCGAAGGACAGAACATCTTATTTCAAAGTTCAACTTGAGCAAATTAATAAATTGTGAAATTGAATACATTACTTCATTCTTAAAAATAATGAGGAACAGTTTTTGGATAGGTGATGTTGCTGCCGATTCGCTTATGTTTTATAGTTCACATATCCATTTTAGTAGTTAACACTTCATTTATGAACTAATGTTCGAAAACAACGTCAGACGACTTAACAAAGATATTTTTAAGTTTTGAATTTTTCTGTAACTTTTAATCATAGGTGATTATTTAATTTTTAGAATATAACAGTATTATCTATGCTGTAAATTCCTGGAAAAATGTCTGCATTCAAAAGCTTTCAGCTTAATTTGTTTTAAGATTTATAAATTTTTGAAATGTAAGAAATAAAATCTTCTTATAAAATTCATGAATCAGAATGACTCTATTTCAGCAGGCAAAATTAAGTCGGTGAGCTTTTGAGTGTCGATAATAATAAATGAAAGATATTGTACAAAATAAACTTCAGAGTGGCAAAAGACAGAAAGCTTCAGTGGTTTCAATATAAAATATCTCTTTCTTCTTGGAAAAACAAACCATCATATCAAATGATGCAAATTTTATTCAAATATGGTGCTGATGTGTGAAAACAAAAAAAGGTTCGTTGATCTATAAACTCGTATCTAAATTGACCAATGTTAAACACTTTCCTTTTGATTTGATAACAACTCTTTGTCGTCACCAAGTGTCTTTTGCAATTCGTATCGTGTAAAAGTAATATTATTATTATATAATAATTTCGCTTTGAGATCCATCGCACTGCAAAACACTTTTGAAAAAAATTCAGAAATGAATAACTCATATAATTTGTCCATAATAAAGTAGTTGTAAATAATAGAACTATTTACTTAAAAATAATCCAATGATAAAATATTGAAGAGTTTTTCGTTTGATTTTTAAAGTGATAGATACTTTATTGAAGACCGATTTTGTGAATGCATGTCAAAACATTTTACTTTTACAACCCCAATTAATGCATGTCAAGCAAGCGCCAATATTCTGTAGTTCCGATGTTTTAATCTAATACATACAGTATATGAATCAAAATACATTACTATTTGGTATGTAAATTGTCTGTACTGTTTGATAAAGTGAATGCCTTTTTGTATTTTAAAGGATACAATGTCGCTAAAAAGATATGTTTTAGCGCAAGATATGCATACATATCAACAAACAATATATTGAAAAAACATCTATAAAAGAAAATTTTCATTTTGTATGGTGAAAGTCTTTATCCATTGATCACATCTCTATTTCGGTAAGTTCCTAGTATGGATTATCTTTTGTTTTCACATTTAGCCATACTTAGTAATCTTAGAATCATTATTTAAACATGATCCTAAGTAGCATATTTTAAGAAAATGTAATTTTTCATTTGATTGTGACTATGGAATTAATAAGATTTATGGAAAAATTTAAGTAAACGAGAGTGTTGACACTTTCGAAATCATTTTTTTAAACGTACAAGCTAGAAAACCTTTATTCGGAATTGTTTCTTTGTAAACGACTTTTACTTTATAAAGTGTGTCACATTAGTGCAAATGTTTTTAAAAATAGAAACAATTGAAAAATTATAATTAGTATATTTCAGTAATTAAATTTTTTTAGCTATTTGTTTAAGTAAATCTTTAAAGAAATTCAAACAATATTAATTAAGGTACAGTGGAATAATCCGACAGGCCGCTTGTGAAAATCTTAATCTAATGGAATAATATTTTTGTGCTGGATTAAGCAGTCGTTCCAGTTGCTTTTTATTCTGTTTAGGTTTAGGCATTGTTAACCATTGTTATTTTTTAAAAAAGACAAGTTTCGATAAAAGAAATGATGTGCGATACATGTGAAAAGGGTCTATATTTTGTAGATTTGTTGGAACTTTGCGCTACCAAGTCGTTCTTAATGTTCCTCGACACACCAAAATGTTATTTGCTGGATCGATAAAGAATCGTTTTTGAAATATGATTTCAAAAAACAGAGAGCATTATCGCCTTTCAATTATTTTATATAAATTTTTTTGTATTTTTTTTTCAGTGAAATGGGAAAAATTGTTTTGACTGCAAAAAGTGTGTTTTAGAGCTCAAAACTTGATCTCAATTTATGTGTAACATAATTATGAATAAATACATGCCATAAATGGTCGGGTTAAGTTTTAATTTTTCAATTAAAAATATATTTCAGAAAATTAAAATTGTTATTCTTTTATATTTTTTTAAATCTATGGATAAAATCTAAAGAATAACAAATAGTCACATAAAGCACTTATCAAACAATAATATTTTACAAAGAAATTGAAACAAAAATGCAAAATTCTATGAAAATTGCAATTTATCAAATTTGAACCGATCCCGATTGAAAAAAACTGATCCCGATCAGAATTATTTTAAAATTGAAATTTTACACAAAATACTGCAGTTTATTCTGAGTAATTGATATGCATTATAAGACCAGTAAATGAACAAACCATTTTACAGCTAAACAACCTGGAATTTTCGCAAAATTGTGATATATTCCAACTTTATGTGGTTTTGTTCGGGATCAGTGTAATTACAATCGGGATCGGTTAGAATTTAAGATTGTCCATTTTTTCTTAAATTTTACTATTTCCTTTCAATTTCTTGTTGAAATATGATTATATAGCAATGGTTTAATGCGAGTAACGTCTGATTTGTAGTTATTATCAATAGGTTTTAAAAAATATCTACAATTTTTAATTTTCATTTTCATAATTCTTTTTTTCAAAATATCATAAAGTTTATTTAGCCGTCTTTGACATGTATATCTGTATATTTGTATTGTGCATCAATTGGTACCAAATTTTCAGCTCTAAAATATCCTGTTCGCAGCCAAAACGATGTTTCCGGTTTCTGTTTAAAAAAAACCAAAAAAATTTATATAAAATTATTGAAAGTCGATATCGGTCTCATTTTTGTAAAATCATTTTTCAAAAGTACGTCCATCGATCCATCAAATATTGCACTGGTGTGTCAAGACACCTTAATCTAACTGTTTTCCTTTTTGCATCAAAGTTGATAATACACCACGCTACTTTTTCAGTATACTTCCAGTGTATTTCGACTGTCTCCATCAATGCTTTTTGTTTTCTTGTTCTCAGTAATCGATATATACCTAACATTTAGAATTCATTTATTTTGTATGATATTCAGTTTAGCACATTAAAGTTGGATGATTTAATGTTGACATGCAAAAAGACTTTAAGGATGACGTTTACTCAGAATGAAAAAAAATCCACTGATGATAATGAAAAACTATCTATTGTATGTTATAGACCTTTGATTGTAGTGTTGTTTTTCACTTTCAAAAAAGTAGGTCAATGACCTACTTTTTGAGTTAATGGCCATTGAATATTTTTTGAAAAATGAAGAAAAATCCCATAAAACTTTACACTACGATTGAGATTTTCTTAATTGTAAAAATATTACAAATAATAACACTTTGAAAAATGAAATACAGTTTATGAATGGTAGTGGCACTAAATAGATACAAAGCATTAAGATTTCAGCAACAATTTTAAAAAATATATCAGTCCGAATTTCCTCTATCAGTTTTCAAATCCTACCCATTTTTGATCCAATTTTACAAAAAATTGAATGAATGATGATAATACAAAAACATTTATAGTATTGAACTACTTAGTCTGTTGGCATAAAATTTATATAAGGTCAATGATCAAAATTTTGAGATATGGTGTCTTTTATCGTTTTTAACCATTTTTCAATATTTTTGCAATTTATACCATACGATAATTTTAATGAATAAGTGAGGTAAAACTAACAGAAAATATGCAAAATGATATAGACTAAAATATCAAATCTTAACTTTTAATATTAGGGTACTGCCAAAAATGTTTTAGCGGAAAACAAAATCTGCAAAATTTAGTCCGAATTTCCTCTGTTTGGCTAAAAGTCTATTTTTTGTTTGAGCCTAATTCCATAATAAAGTAAAAATATCGAATGTTATGTCAATAATAATTCATTTCATAAATACTTTTTGTGTTTAGAACAAATTTTACTCATTACACTGAGCTTTATAACAATCCGAATTTGAGAACTCAAACCCTGAGTAAACTAGCAAATTAAAGAAAATGATTTTTTGCAAATGACCTATCAATTATATTTCGAATGCGATAGCCAACTCACAAGACGCCTGTGTTTCAGTCTGTTAGGTTTTTGGATAATCCCTGCAATGCATTGGGTTCGTTATGTGCTTCCAAACGTGTTTATTTTCTGCAAATCTTTGCGTAACGTGTTCGTGTGAATGAAATGCCTGAATGCAGTGGAGCATGAAATGTGCTCTCACCCTTTTATATATGAAAACTAATATGGCTGTAGTCGAAAATACAAAAAATAAAAGGAAAATTTTAAATTAATTTAGGAAACCATGTCATCTTTAATGAAGATATGCAACTTATTTATCTTATTTATTAAGTAATAGAAGTTGAAATATGTGTTGATTTGCAGGATTAATTAAGTTCTATATTTTGTTTTAAATCTATTTATCGCTTGCAAGTTGAATGATGGCATCCCCCGCTACATAAAAGTTAATTTACAGATTAAATGCAAGTAAATATGTTGAAATGCAACACAACTATGCCAAATTGCAACAATTTCGTTGACATGCATAATCGATATTATCAAAGAAAAATCGATGATTACTCTTTTTTGATCGATGATAGCCCTTATGTGACATCTAATATTTTGTATGTAACATATATGAAGACGTTATCTATGTTGATATGTTGACATTTTACCTATTTAAGTCTGTGTGCAACTTTGTTGTTGAAAGTTATATCAACATGCAACAAATTTACGCTGAAATGTAACTTATTTATGTTAATGCTATATGATGTATTTGAATGTTTTTAAAGAAAGAAATGTTTGTGTTATTTCAACAAGCTACATAAGTTATAAACAATTTAATTAAAACGCATATAAATGTATTGAATATAGTTTCCAATTATTTTTTAAAATTTCGGTCCGGACTGTAAACAATACGGTTTGAAATATTCCTTATCACGTGACGTGGCAAGCTTTTTCAGTATGTAAACAAGTTGTGATCGGCATGTTAGTAGTGGGCTAGAGCATTCAGAGACAAAAGAAAGAATTACAGAGACATACAAATTTTGGGAGTCGAGGGGCTCCTGAAAGGGATAATATTTACGTTCTTTTTCATTTATTTTAGGTGTGAAAATGGTGGCCTATATGTTTATTGATATAATTAACATTTATTCATTCGTTAGGAAAGTTATGAAGGAATAAACTTTTTTGATAACGTCATAGAAATATTCTTATAGCTTTTAATTTTGTAAATAAACTTGCTGCCATGTCTCTTTCCCAATGCTCTTTCTCCCGATTACTTTTCCCGTGCACATGCGCAAATCAACAAAACGTGAATTGATCATAATTATGTATGAGAAAATATCCATCTCTCTTTACATGAAATAACTTTAATACTTAATAAATAACTATGAATAATCTGTCGCATTTGTCACAATGGTTTCTTTATAGCTCATCATATCGACAAACTTTGGGTCTAGTTTTCAGTCAGCAAAAATAGCGTTGAAAACGGCATATATAATTTAGATATATCTAAACTTGAAAGAAAAAAAGTGATTCTTAGAAGAGTCTAAATTATCTTACATGACAACATAAATAAGACATTACATTTCCTCATAAAAATAATTGCGTGGCAACAAAATAAAGACGTATCTCTGAATTGATCACATTTTTCTAACACCTCATCATTGTTGTGTAAATATAATAGTGTTTTATGTTGATCGTTAACCTAACAATGTTATGTTTAAGATATGCATGAAATAGTAAAAATATAATCTTGCGCAATTGTAATATCTCTTTTACAATTTTTTATCAGGCTTTGCACATTTGGGTTATTGTGACGTCATATTTTAATTTCTGTTACATCACATCAATGTCATTCTTTGTACTCTATGATGTCAGTTTTGCGTCCTGGTTGTGAAATTTTTATTTTATATATATTTTCCTCTACTTTCACAAGATACATACATTTTTAAGTACAACTGTAGTTTTTTTCACACCAGAAAATCAAAACTTTGCAAAAAACTTTAATTTAGAATTTCATACGAAATTTTTTTAAAGTACTTTGACCCCTAAAAACTTTATTATTCCTAGAAAAGTACAGAAAACTATGAAATGTCATAGCCAATAAGCAAAACAGAAATCGCAAACCATCTAGTGAAATCAAAAATTGCTGAAAAAATTAAAGAATGGCGTCAAAATGTAATGTTTTATCGTAAGAAGTTGTATATTTTTTATAAATTCTTTCGACAAGACGTTTTAAAGCCCATCATTTTGTTTAAAAAATACATCACGTACAACCATTAAGATTACCTCCCATTTTAGATTCTTTTGCATCACATTTATAACTCTGGATGTTTGTGGACTGTGATTTCTGAATTCGTGTCTTACTGTGAAAGATTTTATCAGATTTTCCTCTGTTGTTGAGATCGTTGCTGAACGAGATGATTTTTGTACGTTACATATTATGTGAACGTTTCAGTTGTTACGAATGTATTCGTAATAAGAAATAGCTGCAGGTCTGTAGCTCCCGGTCTGAAAATATTCGGAGGGACGACCTGGGAGCTACAGTGCCTCCCATAGTAAAATACTGCAATTTACGGCGCACAAAAAATTGCATTTAATTCTTCATGCAATTTACTACTGATATCGTCTCTTTACTTGCCTCAGACTTTCTCCAAAAGACGCTTACCGATCTCGGAAAATGAAGTATGTTAAATTCACATGGAGATCGAGAGTCGCCATTTTTACATGTAAACAAACTGCACAACTTCACTTTACGGGGCTGGTGCTGGTGTTTACAGAATATCAGAGGCAAGTAAAGTGACGATATCAGAAGTAAATTGCATGAAGAATTTAATGGTACTAATTTTTTCCACAGAATTTGTGTGTAAATAAGGTTAATCAGTCCAAAACTAGCGCAATTTTTGTGCGCCATAAATTCCAGGGTTTTTTTTTTTTTACTATGGGAGGCACTGAAGCTCCCAGGTCGTCCATCCGAATTTTTCAGACCGGGGGCTACAGACCTGCAGCTAAATAAGAACTTGTGATTTTTATCATAAATCTTCATTTCATAAAAACTTTTTAAAAAGTTTATCTAGTATGTTTTTGTTTGTTAAATCAAATAAATTATGCTAGTTCATTGAGAAATTATAATTTTTAGATAAAAAAAAGACTAAAATCATTTTTATATTGCCACGTAAGAGTTTGTTTCTTCTGTCGAAAATTGCAATTGAAAGTTGGTTAAATATCCAGAAACTAAAAACCAAAATTGAAAATATGATTTATCAGTACTACAACTATTAATAATTCCATTTGTAGAGAGATTTATGAAAAATCATAAGGCGAATAATAACTAACTCGTTTTGAATTTTAGAGCAGATAGATATTACGTATGGTTAAAAAATTAGAATTGTTGATGATAAATAAATCACCTGACAGTGTGTTGCTTTAGCAATGTAGCTGTACAATAGTTGTATTAAGTTAATGAAATTTGCAGTTTATAAACACGGGAAGAGTAATTCTGTTGTGTGTTTACATTTGAAAATCTGGCATAATTGTAGTTACTTTTCACCTTAATTTTTTTCCCACTTTATTACAAGTAAATCTAACTTAAGTCATTGAAAGCATCTTTCTTTTTAACTTGTCGTTACTCCTTCATTTGTTTGCTTAATGCTGCTAGATAGACCAAACATATGAGTGTTTTAGATTACTTTTGAAACAAAAGTAATATATATTGTAAAACCTTATAGGACGACAATATCTTTATACGACCAATAAAGTAAAAACAATTCCATAAAATGGTTGTAAAAAGTGTTACATATGTTAGTATGCCTAACAACGTTTGCTGTATGCTGAATGACAGACAAAAGAAACAGTCAACAATTGGACGTCTTGTAGCAACAGAACTAAAGCTTTAAAGAAATGTGATGGATAGAATGTTGTAATGTAATGTTTGAGTGAAATAGAACATAGTAAACGCATTTATTTAACTTTGAATTTTAAATTGAGTTATAATGAAAAGATTTTAAAATGATCACATATATTAGTCACAATAAATATACAATGTTTGTATGACGTTGACGGAGTTGTTGTTCTTCGTTTTGTAACCCATTTTCTAAAATTTCTGCAGTTAAACAGCTTGAAATGCGAAATAATGACGTTAAAATCAAACCAGTCTAAAATAGTTCAGGGTTTCTGTAGAACACAATTGCACCTTTTTCCACATGATTTTATTAAACCAAAGTATAAGAAATACAACATTTAAGTTTAACAAATAACAATGATGCTGTATATGACAACAATGTCTGTTGTCAATTCGTCACTTCCTGTTTGATTCAGGTTCTTGACATCGATAATCCCAGACCAAATGTTGTTCAGAGGGAGAAGACATAGAGGCAGTGCTGCATTCTAAATTTGATGGACAATGGCAACTGAAATGCAAACAAAAATATTTCTTAATTTTATCAGTTTAAGGCTTATTGCAATCATTCTCTTTGCTATTTTTATTCATTCTTTTCACAAGTGTAAGTCGTTAAATATAGAATAAGGAATTAGTTATATGATAGTTTAAGTCGCGCTTACATGCTTGGATATATGTACTAACCCCATTGTAAAAATGTGGTCAATTTTCTGCATTTTGCATTTATAAAATGAAACTAAGTAATATATCAGTTGTCGAACTTTGTTTCCTGAATTGTGCTTCGTAAACATTGTAATATGTTGAATTATCGAATAAGTCAATAAATATCTATAATATCTTTATTAAGAACATTCTAAAGATTTTTATAACTTATTTGAATATGAAACGAAGCTTAACCATTTCAGTATCGTATTGATAGATTTTAAAAAATGATATATCTGGGATTTATCCTCACGATGTCAAAGCTCATCGTTGCCTTTATCAAACTACCCTTAAACTGAAGTCGCTTTCAAAAATTCGGGCTAATAATAAATATTAAGGTCAAGATCTAGTAAATAATGATTGTCTTTTTGGTGTTAGAACCATTATCACGTCATGATTTGATGAATCTTTTCCCCGTACTTTCTGGCTTTAAAGGAATTATGTAGAAAATGAAACATTTTCATCATATTCTATACTAATTCAGAAAAAAGTAATCACGGTACCTATGTTCAATTTGACATCATTTTAAAGAGGAGGTCAAGAGCTTGTTTAATGCCGTTTTTGGAGAAACTGTGGGCATTCTAGAAAAAATTCTTTAGTCGAAAACGGAAAAAACTGAGACATTAGATACTTATTGCCTTAATATTTCATAGAAAATGTCAGTTAAAAACATGATTTTTCATTGTTTACCAAAATGTTAAGCCCCGATACACCCTATCAAACAAAGCTATTGTTATAAAATCGAAGCATTATAAAATAACATATCTCGAATTTCATAAACGCGAGGCACCTTTCATTTCCTAGATCTTGACTTTAAGCATGGCGCTTTGAATCAAACATTCACTTAAAGCGAAGCATATGTATTTTCAGTTTAGGCTATAATATTAACATTATTTTCGGCAGTTGAAAAAAAGATAATGCAAAGGTATTGAGGTGATATCAAGAATTATTATCAAATCATGTAAGTTTGTGAATGATAGATAGCGCCGAAATTCCATTTCATTACATAAACGAATCCTATAGTCAAAATTGTAAGTTTAAGCACGTGTTTATTTTATTTTTTCTATTTGTTGTGGTAATCGGTCTTTATTACATGCTGAATGGAAACAATCAGATTAGAGATTGCGAGCCCAACTTTTTAAAAGTGACTTTTGTCAAGGCATAAGTGTATGGAAAGTATTAACATAAGCCTTAATATGGCGAATTTGCCCGTAATTAAATGAATAAAGTTCAAAGCACAAACGTCATAAAATAGAATTGTTTATACAATTATAGTGTAATGAGAAACGAAATAATAAATTAATTATTTTAATATTCACTCTTTGACAACTTATTACTTAACTGGTGCTATAATATAAGAACCAATTTGTACGCTACAGTGAATTAGTTTTCTTGAGTAACATAAAATAAGCCTCAATTACCATGCCTACAGAATGTCACGTTATAGCAATAAATTAAATACTTACTGATTATGGAAAAACTGACAACCGTATTCTGCATTTGATTCTTGTGCCCAGAGACAAACTAGCCATCCACATTCCATATTTCTACTACAGGACACCACGTCATTGTTTAAGTTTACAGGCTGCAACAAAAAAGTACAAAAATCAATCAATTAATAAAAGGGAAGGTTGCAATAACTGCAACATATTTAGACATCTTTCAATAATAAATATGGAAGGGTTTCCATGGGCATACTTTATCATGTCGATGAAATGCCGCAGCATCCTGTCTCAGTTCCTCGACTTTAATAAAAGACTTCTTTATACTAGATCTTATGTTCCTTTCCACCATAAATTTACTTTTCCTTTATTTGCAAGTACATTGTATACAGCATATGTTCTTTAACACACCCCCTTCCCAATGTCTATTGATTTATTCTATAATAATTGAAACTAATAATGCATTGCTTAAGCTTACAACATCTCACATTAAATCTTCGGTGAGTAAAGGAGTGGGATAGTGGGTGAAATCTCATTTTAACACTATTATATTAACTTTTTTTAAAACAAATTTAATTGGTGTAAGTTAATGTTTTACATCAAAATCAATAAGAACATTGACTTATTGCGAATCATTGCTTCCATGTGATATACACCTCTGGTTATTGTTTTTCCAGCGGAATTATTTGTTTATATTGAAACAGTAACTAAATATAACCTGTAGAGTTACGTTTAGTTCATTTCCCATTATTAAGTACTCATCATGAGAAAAAGATTGGCAATTGATTTATCATTTACACGACCATGTCGCTTTTCTAACCCTGTTGTAAAACTTGGTCATTTTTTGCCTTTGGTAAAATATGAAGCACATAAAATATGGAATTTCAGGACAAACCAATTTGCTTGTGTGGGCAAAGAATTTGTTAATGATTACGAGACAAATCTTGACAAATGGATTCCGGAGGACGTACTTTACATAATTGCTTTTACAAATTCCTTTGCATGGTGTGTTTCAGAGTTCATTCTTTACTATGTGCTTAACTTGTATTACCCCACCATCGTTACTGATTAATTTTAAAGCAATGAGAATCACAACAAATTGTATTTGTCTTCAATTTTTTTTAGATATATTACCAGTTTTAGTTGACGGCTTAAATTTGAAAATGTTGTTAAGTTACTTGATCATTAATCTTGATTACTTCCAGTATTGTGAAAACCCAACCATGAAAAAGAAACAAGAACTTTCAAGTTACCGTTTAACAAACCAGCTTCTACATCAAACAAAAGGTTCATATCCTTATATATTGAATAATCTTTTGCGCCACGGCTTCGTTATGAAAGTTTAGGATCTTACCATTTACACTTCATTTTCTACATTTGGGCACGTAAATTGGTTATCTGAAGTTTCTCTGTGATTGATTTAGTATACTGTAATAACGATTTACTGATATCGTAGAGTTTATAGATAGTATAAACTGGGTTTATATCTTGAAAACAAATAAACACATTTATTTCCTTTATGAGGTTTTTAGCAGAGTTTCGCAATGATATTTATGCTGTGTAAATCCATACTATTTGCATTATTCTAGAAACTATATAATTTTATTTTCTAAAATGTTGTTATGGAATGAAATTTTAATAACAATTTAAAATAAATATCTTTAAAAGAAAATTTATACAAAATTTTCAAAATTAAAAAAAAAAAGATCTTGATAACCATACATTATGGTTGTTTTGTGTGGTTCTGATATAGATTACATTTCCCTTTGTTCAGCTCTGTGTATTTCTACACGTAGCGTTAATGCAAATAAAAAACCAAACAATATATCATATACCTTTTAAAATATATGTTTAAACATATTAGAAAAAGTTGAAATGGTACATGCTGCATTAACGAAACGTAAGTTATGTCAATATTTTCTCGCAATAGTAAGTATAATAATTAGTTGTCATAGTCTTACCTCACGAAAGACAGGACCAGTTAATACTTTCCCACAAAAAACGAAAACTACTATAAGCACTGTATATTTCCTCATTGAAGAGCACCAGATGGTTGAGAGAAAGTCTGTCATACTAGTGATAAGAATGGTTTCATACAGCGAACTAAAGCATCCCTATTGGAATAAAGACTTTTATATATCGCGAGGTAGGCAGTAGGTGTATCAATCACAGCTACGATAACGAATGTCATTAACTTTCAGCATCGTAATAACTATGCGAACAAAAAAGAAGCCAATATGATCATCACGATTTAAATGAGTCCTTAATCATGTAGGAAACAGAGAAAATAACTAGTGTGACTTTCATAGTACGTCAATCAATTCACAGTTTTTTCTCAGTTAATGAAAATGATGTGTAATTGTTCAGCTATTAGTTTTTCTCTGGTATTGAGAACCCTTATTATCTTGTTTTTGCGGGAAAATGTTACTGAGAAAATGTACGTGAATTACTGGTGAACTATACAATAAATATAATAATTTGTTCTCAACTTACTTCTCATATTAAATTTCTGTTTTTATCATTTGAGAAGTTAGTACTTGCTTTCATATTCCCCTTTTTATGAGTAAGGATTAATTTTTGCTACTAATGCGGCTGTCATATACATTATGAGACATTATAGACATTATACGTATTGATTTTATATATTGATTACAGAAATGTTTCTTTTTAATTTCTGACAATCTTTTGGATTCAATCAAGATGTATATTTTATAAATATTTTAATATATGAAAAGAATTAAGCACGCATCTCTTTAATCTTAACAGTTTTAACATATTACAATGACTTTAATTGAATTGAAACCTCTGGAACAAGAAACAAAGCATTCTATATTAAGGTAAAGCTTTATACACAATAGGAATATCATATATTTCCTTACTTAAATTATTCATGAAGCTGTTATATATTTTCTTAGCTACAAAAACGCGTTTTGTTTGCCATAGATTTTTTTTTAACCTTTTAGCTTTTAAAAATGGAATAATTAAGATCCTTGTAAGAAAAAAGTGATATGGAGCAATCAACATGCAAATGAAAATATCTTTTGTATTTCATGATACTACAAATGTATGTGATAATCTATTGAATACTAAAACTTGGAGAAATTAATAATTATCTATATTTTTCACCGTGGTGTAAAAATAAACCTAATCAGCATACTTAGCTTTGGAAAAGCAGATTCAGACTAAAATACGCCACAGTTTAGGATCACTTAAATCTAATGTATAAATAAAATTGCCAACGAAAGTTTGAACAGAACGCATGAAATAAAACAGCTCTAAGGAGTAAGCCAGCTACCTTTTTACTGATGTATAAAAGTCTTATTTCAAAACAACACTTTAACTTTAAATTTGCATCCTAAAAATCTTTAAAAATTATTACAGACACGTATAGTTGAGGCAGATTCATAAGAAAGGTAAAGGACAAGCAAGGGACGCAAAAATATTATTTCTGTTTTGGGAAAGTTTCGCAATCACGACGTCATATTTCGAGCCGACATATCATAGCTGTTATTGGTTTGGTAGAGCATACCACCAATCTCTTGTCATTTTCCTGAGGGATTGTGTATGTTCAGGGTTTAATTATAAAGTTAAATGTCTTTAAGCAAAAATTGTTCTACAGAGATTTTTGATAAACATTTATAGACCACATCAATCTAAAAAACGTAATCCTTTCCCTTGCGAAAAATTAACGTGTTAAAATAGAAAAAAACATTGTTTTCATTTTCTCTCTTCTTGTTTTAGATATCATGACGTTATGGTATTTAATTTTGTCCTTAAGATTTAACTTTGAACATTTTTTTTGGATACGAGTAACGATCCTCATGTAGTTTCCAAATGCAAAAAATTTACATTTTTTAAAACTAGACTGTTAAATGGCACGAAAAAAACATAAGAAAGAGATTTTATAAAAATTAATCCAGCAAATATTATCCCCCTCCTAAAAAACAATCAAATAAATGATACAGCGACTGTATTTATTTGCGAGTATAATCACAAGTTTTTCTATAAATAAAACATAAACATCCCATATACCCAAGCACAGCCCAGGTCAGGACTTGGACGACCTCACTTTCTGATGCGATAGCAACTGTTTTGGTCAACATTAACTTTAATCTAAGACCTCTTGGTTTTTTAAAATAATTTTTTTTCGGTCGATTAGGGGTTAAATATATACAATTGCATTGCAAAGTAACATATTTAGTTTTCGCTCTTTAACTTTGAAATAAATCTGTAAAAGAAAAGGTTATGTTTTATAAGAATCATTTAAGTAAACTACCAAATTCAGATTTGTTAAGATATGGCTGTATGCATTGTAGATGGCGAAGTTTTTTTTAAAATCAATTACATACATGAACATACTTTTACAAAAATGTTTTAGCAAATGATAAAGTTACAATTTAAAAAGAATAATTTGCATGTAATAATTGTTTTCAACAATATGGAATGACCAAAATATCGAAGATTTTCATTTTTCTTTAACAAATTTAGATAAAATTTCCAGATAAAGATGATAAAGAATATAAAAAAATGAAATAATTGATAAACAACATGTGTCAAAGTGGTGAGTAATTTCAAACTAGGTATTAATTGTCAATTATTTAGAGAGAAAGCAAATCATTTTCACAAGTAAATTATGAGAGGACAACAAATTGTCAGACACTCAAGGTGTGTATTTAATTTGTTAATGCCACTGAAATATCATCCGACCTTATTGATCAACTTCAAAACATAAGGTAACACCTTAAGGTTAAATGTATATCCCTGAGGTAGCGGTTTTGAACGCGTAGGGACAAATCGAAAAAAAGAATGGGGGTAAATCTGAATAAATGATTTATTATTGTCCTTTAGGACCACAAATCAAAACGCTAATTGTGGCCATTTGCTTTCCTCCCTGTATTTGATAGTGGGAACCTAGTCTGTCTGAGGGCAATGGTGGGTGTCAGCGAATATTATCAGAAGAGGAAGTAAGGCCAACAAGGAAACCACACTGTTTCTTCAGGTGTCCACAACACATTGTAAAATTGAGTTAATGATCACAAATGTATAAGATCAGAAAAGAAAATACTGGAAAAAAATATATTGATCAAGAGTTGTTATCTGATCGGTAATATTGGGGTTAAGTGACTCCCTCACAATGAACATGAATTCGGGCAGGTTTTCGTCTTTTTAGTTTGTTTGATTCTGTGAAATGGATGAAGAATGAAGTATCACAGTTCTAAGTCTTTTTCGGTCAAAATACGGTCGACAAAAAGGTAATCTTTTGCAGTTAGGCTAATGTACTAAAATTGCTATGCAAATTCTGTATGTACCTTTTATGCATTGCGATGAATTACAAGAAAAGTACAGATATTTAAGCATCTGACATAATTGTGTCGTTTGTAATTTATACAATTGTATAACAAAATTGTAAACAAATTAGACAAACTAAAGCTACATAATTGTTCATATTTATATATGGTTTCATTTTTGTTTCTGAGAATTAAACCTTTTTACTCTAATGCGAAGATCGAGGGGCTTTTACATATTAAAAATTAATAAACTGGAAATAGCGAAAGACAAGCTTTTAATTTAATAATGATTCCATAACAGTTATATTTCTATTTTTTTTTTCTCTCACAACTTCCTGCATAGTTAAACGAAAAAAAGGCTCAATTAAATCGAAGCCAAGAGACAAATAACTTCAAGTTTTAATGCTTTAAATAAATAAGGTTACAGGATGAAAAGAATCATAGTTACTATCTTGCTTCAATTAAGCGCGGGGCATTTTTATTTATTGCGAGAGATTTCAAATATTTTACATACGCAATTTCAATTATTTCGAAAATAAGACCGTTAAGTTTTATATGACTCTTTCTCTAAAAGATATGTAATTAAGTATAAATAAATATAGAAACTTAGGTACTTAATATTGTTAATATACTCATTTGATATATCTTTCACACTATATGATTAAGGCGTGAGATTTCACAACGGTTCTTTTTTGTGTTAATTTGCATAAACGACTATTTCTTTAACAGAACACTCGTCCCTCAAAAATGAACATCTTCATTAATAAAAATATTGCATTTTGTTCAGTCTCTGTCCGTTTAAGTCCTTTTAAAACTCAGGCCAAATTGTAATACGTTAGCCATAATGATTATGTTATCATGATACCGCGTTAAAATTCTCTACAAATCAACACTCGTTTCCTTATTCATAATAATTGTTTCATATTTTTTTCTAATCTTATTCCACATATCTAGCTCACAAAAGTAAAAAAAAAAATAGACGAAAAAGAGAAAAAAAGAAAAATAAAAGTACAAAGATTGATGACGAAGGAAAATTAGTTTACAATACTGTCTTTCACTCAACGATGCGTGTTTATGCATATTGGTTTGCGAATGCAGGAAGAACAGTTCATGATATTGTTGTTAAACTTATTTACCGACAATCGCCACTGTTCCTCATTACGTAAATATAAAACTAGCTTCTATAATTAAGTAGCCTATAAAATACCAAAACAAATTGAGTATTTACATTTATTTTGGTTTTAAATCGTCATTTCACAAGATATGATAAATGGCCGCCCACAAGTGATGTCAATTCGCCACATCCTTAAAGAAACAAGTACGTTATCATTAAAATGATAAAGGTATATGCACTTACGTTTGATATTAGAGATGAATAACTGTTAAGTATATACTGTTTCACATGTAGAATTAAGTCCGAACAAATTGAGATTCACTTTTTTAATCAAAATGCTTCATTGACATACTTTATGTCTGATTGAAACGTAATTTTAACTCATAAGAAACACGTGCAAGTTAGGGTTTGACCTAATATGGTCTTCTCTGTTATGTAAATACATGGCCTTAACTTTTCAGATCTAGACCTTCATTCATAGACACAAGCAATTTCTGTGGTACAAATGTTTTTAATTCATGTTTGAATAAATAGTTCCATCTTTAACTCAATGCCTAAGTGTTCACTGGTTCAGGACTGAATTTTTTAAAAATGTCATATCTTCGCAGTTTAAAAAGAAAAAAACCCAAACCATACTAAAATTGTAAGTCCTTGCGAAAAATGAATGTATTTCCATATGAAAGTATTTAAGTTGTGTAACAAAATGCTTGTGTTTAAGGTCAAGATCAAGTAAACTAGTTTAGACTGTCTTTGCATCACTTGATCTTTTATGACCTCATTAATCTTTTCCACATCAGCAATTTTCTTGACATTCGATTTAAATTCATTTTTGAAGTTTTACATTTAACTACTATTTAACACATTATTAAAAGAATAGGTAAAAAAACATATCAATTACATATTGTGAGATATTGAAGGATAATTCAAAGAAATTGTATAAGGAAGATAAGATAGACTGAACTCTATCAGGGTTAAGTAAGTCTGGAACGATGCTCATGCAACTGAGAGTGTGTTTTTGTTTAAAAAAAAATTAATTCCTTTAAGGATTAATTTATATTTCTTTATCAATAGACCCATCAAGAGACTAAATGAATGGCAGAAACTATGTATCATTGTTTCAAAAAACTAACCACTACGACCAAATTGTCGAATGCCTATTTTTACCCTTGACGCATAAATTGATTTGTAAACATTCATTTGCTAGGTATTTGAGAATTTAAAGATATTTTCAGAGTTACTAAGTTTACACATTAATTAGATTTATAGAAAGAAACATTTATTTATTTATTTGGTCGTTAGAGATAAGACCTTTTGAAACAATGCCTTTCGAATAAGCAAACGTATCGGTTCATTCAAATTTTTATCTTTCTAAGACAACATAACAGTCAAACGTTGAAGTCAATTATTTCGTTATAAGAGTTAAATATGGTAGACAAATTTTTACATATACCTAAGATAAGAAAATATTTAATATATTCAATGTACTTAAGTAATTTTCTAAAAATCAAACAAACTTCCAGTCTTTGCTGCCAAAGAGAGAATTATTTGTTGTTCGTAAAATACACAGGTAATTAAATTCGTGTAGCTTTGTCATTGAAGCTTTAAAAGGCATTATGCCTTTGAAAAACTCAAAACAAACTGTAATAAAAACAAATGTTTTCGAATAAAAAGAAAGAAGGGTGATAAATAAGGGGTTTTTTTTCGGAAAAACTAAAATATATTCAGTTTGTTAAGAAACTCCCTGAAGAAGACCATTGTCCTATTGACATCTTCAACTTTGCATCATTCATCTAAAAGTGAGTAGCTGTATTACTTTTCACAGAATCTATAATAGAATGACGTAATAATTATTATATTTTTATAACAAACGTTTGGGGCAGGTCAAAATTAAGTCTATTTTAAAGCTGACTTGAATTCATAAATATGCATTATTTCCCTTTTATCTCTGACTACCGCCATATTAGTTGTCGATTTCTATTGTTACGCTCATCGCTACACACCCGCTATATAAGGGCGAGAGCACTATTCATGCGTCACCGCATTCAGGTATTTCATTCACCCGAACACGTTAACATTGGACGGAAAGATTTGTAGAAACGCGTTTTGAACAAATATACTAGCGGAAAAAAGAAAACTGTGCATTATTTAATATATGAAAAAACATTTAAAAATTACAATGAACAAATTTTATTTTTTGTAATACTGTTAACACATGTATTCGTAACAACATCTCATAACACATTAATGTCAACGTCGAATAACGTCAATTTCAGCACACTCGAAAGTCAGTGTTATTTAAAATTGAATTAACAAAATTAATAACGCGTGTGACCACCAGCGACGTCTCATTGATGCCACTAAAGTGTTCAAAAATGCTTGAGGGATGTTGTTCCAGATGTTGGTTAAAGCCTGGCCTAAATCAGCCAATGTCACTGGCTGATTTGGTAAACGGCGTAAACGTCTTTCCATTTCATCCCAGACGTGCTCGATCGGCGACAAATCGGGGGAAACAGCTGGCCAAGGCAAGACATCGACATTCTGTTGAACAAACAAGTCCCTGACTACACGTGCAACGTGTGGCCTTGCGTTGTCTTGCTGCAGAGTGATGTGATTTTGATGTCTCTGTATGAAGGGTATCACATGACGCTGAATAATTTCATCTCGATAGCGTACGCCGGTGAGATTTCCATTGACAATTTGTAGAGGGGTCCTTCCACGTGCTGATATTCCACCCCACACCATAACGCTACCTCCACCAAATTGCCGACGTTGCACAACACAAGCGTCCTGGTAACGCTCCCCAACGCGACGATACACCCTACAACGGCCGTCACTGCTATCCAAATGAAATCTGGATTCATCAGTGAACAGAATATTGGCCAAGTCCTGTATTCTGAATCGCAGATGTCGTGTGCACCACGCTAGTCTGGCGATACGATGACGTTGAAGCAGTACTGGGCGCACCGCTGGACGTCTTGGTCTGATGTTTTGCTCGCACAGACGATTACGCACAGTTCTTGGACAAATTGGTCGAAGCCCTGGAATGCTACGGGCAGTCAAACTTGCAGTCTGGAAACGATTTCTCAGATGCACAAGTTTAATGTGGTTTTCCTGTTGACGTGACGTCACACGAGGTCGCCCAGAGCACGGTCGATCCTGGGTGTTGCCAGATTGTTGAAAACGTCTCCATAATGACTGGATGGTGTTCCGATGAACTCCAAAGCGTCTTGCTACAGTATTTTGTGCCATTCCAGCTTGCAGCATCCCAACAGCACGATTACGTTGGTTTTCGTTGAGTCGTGGCATGACATAGGGGTAAATTTGTTGAAACTAAAGTGATTTCCTTAACAAAAAAAGTTTAAACAAATCCTTTACAGTTCTTATTCCAAACACTTCCGTAAAACTCGTGCGTACAAATTCTTCAATAAACAACAAGTGCTCACTAACCATGAAAAAGTCCGTGCACCCGGACGGTTACCACCCGATATTGTCAAAAACAATACCATTATCGATTGTTTAAATTTTATAAATACAAACAATAGATATAGAAAAATTATACTAAATTTTATAATGCACAGTTTCTTTTTTCAGCTAGTATATAATAAGACACCCACTGCACTGGTAAGTAATATTCAATGAAAGACGAAAAAACACACACTGAAATCCAGGCACACATATTTCAAAAATCCTCGATCATTGTAGAACGTTCTCCTGTGTCGTACTGTTATACCATCGGACATGCGCAAACCACAAACTGTCGCAGATCGTGCAGTGACAGCATGGACTTCAGAAAACGGAGTGTTTTTGTAGAAAATGATAAAAACTATATTACGTTGTTACTTTCTAGGATTTACTATCACTAATCTACTATGTTGGATGTAGTGCGGCCGGAGTCTACAATGTAGTGTAGACGTAATGCACTCTGTATGAACGACACACGTGTTCGATGTGCACGCGAAGTAAGAATATTTGCAAGATAATACGGATACCTTGGAAATGCTTTCAAAGGATATACCTTATTTTATTTCATTTTGATTGTAGTTTCCTTTATTTCTTTTACAAACATATTACTGTAATGTTTAAATCATGCATTTAGCAGTTTAGAAGTCCGTGCCACCTGAATGCTTCGATCGGAAAGCAACTTTGTCGACCGGTATATATACCCCAGTGGAGGTTGAGAAGCGATCGAAACTAATATGGCGACCAATTACTTTTATGAATTCATGTCAGCTTTAATTAAGATACCACAATAGATAAGCTCAAATTTTCATTAAAAAGGCCAGTATCATTTTGCTGACGCAATACCTAAAATATATAACATAAACATGTCAAAGGAGTTTTTTCGAGCTCTTTTCTAGAATTAAGTGTTGATCAATTGATATACATGCACGACTTTAGCTCTAAAAATGGTTTAATACAGGGTTTACTGTATTTCTGCAATTTCTAAGAAAAACTTTTCAAAGCAGACTTAGCAATTTACGAGGGCCGTTCAAAATTTTTTCTACCCTTACGACTGTCAAATTACAATTAAATTTTATAATTATAGTTATTCTCACTAATATTTTTGAATATTTATTCATTGTTATGACAAACATTGCTGTAATGATATCGCAGATATGGATGAACGAAGCACGGTAAAAGTTGAACAATTATTAATTCCGATATTATACTCTCTTTAATCCCGATATTATACTCTCTTGTTCTTTATAATTCGTTTTTATAAATTTCTCTATATTGATCTGTGATTACGGGTTTACAATTCTGTGATAAAATTATGGAAATTATCAAAGCTGTTCTTGATACTCTCTGGTGTATTCCTTTAGGAAATGACTACAAAAATTACGTCGAACGACAGCACGGATCTGCGCACCTTAATAAAATTTAGTATGGATAGAGCAATGCAATTCCCATGTTTACTTTTTCGAAGTAAAGATGTTGTAAATATGAATGCATGTAATGCATTTAAATTATGTGGGCACAAATTTTTAACGCTCTTGACGTTGCGGAAATCATGCTAATAGCGCTGTGATTACATGGCATGATCGAAGTGATCAACAAGTCCGCAAGTAGCATGAAGTAACACAATGAACTACTAACCGTTTAACCTCACAGAAATACGTTTATTTTCATTATCAGAAGATTCATTTTTAACGTTAAGTAATGACAAAAGTTGTCTTGCCAAGCTTTGCAGCTGTTATTTTGATTCGACTATGCAGTAAAATTTAAAAAGCTCAATTTATATTTTTAAAAAGGTTCTTGTTTCCCAGTCTGTCTTTATGAATAAATTGGAAATGGTACAGCCCTGCAGGTATTTTAAAACACATTAAAATGTATTACAAGACTGGGGTGGAGATATGTATAAATATGCTACTAGTTTTTTCTAAAAGCATCGCAAAAATATTGATCCAACTTGTAAATGCTCAAAGGGCTTCGTAGCGTTTTAAAAAAAAAATAAGTAGTATGATAAAAAATATTTTCCCAATCGTTGTCGTTGACATAGTCTCGTCATTGCCGTACATTTTCACATCCCCCTAGAACCACTTGGCCAATATTAACCAAACTTGGCACAAATCAGCCTTAGGTTAAGAGTTTTCAAGATTATTCAAATGAAAGGTCATGTCTCTTTTAAGAGGAAATGCATACATTTCCCCCAAAACGAAATTAAACAGGTTCTTGATCTTCTTTTTAAAATGACGTCAAATTGAACATAGGTATTGGGATTACTTTTCCAATAATTTAATATAGAATGTCATGAAATCGTTTCATATTCTACATAATTCCCTTAAAGCCGTAAAATACGGGGAAAAGATTTATTAAATCAATTATGACGTCATAATGGTTCTAGCACCAAAAAGACACTCTGGAATCATTTACTAGATCTTGACCTTAGATGTTTTAAAAAAAAAACTTTCTTTCTCAGAAATATAGCCTGAAATAGCCTGAAATATCAACATTTTTCTGAAAGTTTAATGATATCTTGTAGATTTAAGTTCTTTAAATTATGGCCGTAAGGGTCTGAAATAGAATTTTTTAATGTCAGAATTGATTTACATTAAAGAAGGAATCAATTTAACATAGAAAATATAAGAAAACATCCTTCTGATGAAAATGTGTTTGTTTAAAATTCATATCATACTCGCTCTTGGGTAATCACAATTGAGAAAAGTGTAGGGGCAAAACATGTTTAAAAAACTCTTGAAAAAATGGAGATTAAAAAAATAATGGGAAAGCATGATCAGAGATGGGGAACTTTTGGAAGAGGGTCTTGGACAAACGGAAAATATGTAAAGAGAAAATTATTTAAAATTGGAGGATCCAATTTTTCATTAAAACAGTAGCAATTTACTGAAAGTAGTAGACAAACTTTCCAAGTTCATTCATACCATAACTTAAAAGAGAGCCCACAAAAGATAGGGGTCTGTCCAATTTTGCTATGAATATATTAATGGACAGCAAAAAATAAATCGAGACTATAATGAAAGAAACAAATTATCATAGGGATTTTTTTATATTTCGTACCATATTTCTTGGGGGAGAGGGAGGAGGAAGGAGTACAATGGAGTACTCTAACGTTAAATAAAAAAACACTGTTCTACAACAGAGTTTTAATCAAATGGATGCTATGGTTTGTTTAACTGACATGAAAGTAAGCTAGCCTTAAAAATATTTTTATATCATGACCATATGGTTCAGATGGTATTCAATGGAATTTAGAGATATGAAATCAGGCTTTTTCATGTACAAAGGTTTTTAATTGGTATTTGAAGGGGATATGCGAGTGTGAAAATGGATTGAAAAATCTTCTAATTTCTTTTCTTACATGTGCCAGGACGAAGCATAAATTAATGATAAGTATTCAAATAGGATAAAAATATAATGTTTACATGACACTACTGTGCATTTACGTATTAATGGTAAAAAATTGGCATTGTCCTTGGTTCAAAAGACATTATTGCTCAGAGGAGCAATGTGACCCTTGTGCTTCTCATTTATCGTGTTTTATTTAATTTTAGTGTTTTTTCTTTTTCTTAAGGAATGCGTTTATGAAGGTCAGTCTTTAGTTTTGGTTTTTTTGTATATTTTGATTTCTTTTGGAAGTTACATGTGCAGATCTTCAGTTCCAATTTTCCATAAAGTGCGCATTCTTAGGTTATGCGATGCGTGATGTCATAAGTGTTTTAAAATAAATGACATCGCAATTAACATCGCATATGTTAAGACACATTCTCTTATAAACCTGATTATTTCGTGGAAAACGCACCAAATGGATCAAAATAGTTTGTAATATATACATAGCTCAACTGTGGTCTCATTTTTTATATCAAATATAGAGATTATTGACCTCTCTAAAGCTTAATATTATTTTGAATGCCTGAAATTAGCATGAAATGCTAGATGAATTCGATAATGTAAAAACTGTGGGCAATAGAAATGAACTCTTTGAGAGCAGAGCAAATCTTAATTTTTTAAAAAGTTCTTTCAATTAATTGCGATCTATTTTAAACTTCGTCATTTGAATTTTTAACATTATTTGGATCTTTACAATTAATTTATCCCGTAAAGAATATTAAAACAACGTGAATCGAATCTTGTTTATAGGAAAGTTAGCGTACTTCGTTTTTTCTTAGAAACACGGTTGTATTAAAATCATACAATGATAATATAAATTATACAAATATGCTTGTATCTTGATGAACCCTCGCACTATTTAAAAAGGACTAGCTACAGTTTCACACATTATTCAAAACAACAACCCCTCCCATTAAGATTTAAAAAGTTTCAAAAATTAAAAATGCAAATATAAAATAAGTAATAACTTAATTTCTTGCAATTGCATTATGAGCATATTCACCCTGATGCTCTTACATTCCTCACGAAGCCTTATTCACTTAATGCGTCGTTGATATAACAGTTGGGTTTTCCCAAGAATATATAAAGTAATTAAGATCAAACTCATTGTACATATTTTGATAGAAAAAAACCCTAAAGATTTCAATAAAATACCATTAATTTCCATCAAAAATAGAAGTTAGCAGGATTCACTTGCTTTTGTTGTGAATGAAGATAAATATTTTTCTTAAACTTTAATAAAAATTCGAAATTTAGTTGTAATTTTTACTGTTAATGGCTGATACATATACCTTTTAAAAGATTTATTTTAACTGTTAATGACTGATACATATACCTTTTAAAAGTAATTCATGAAAAAAAGTAGAAATATCATTCTTCAAAGTGCACCAATAATATAATTAAATTATAATGTCCCTAATTTAAATTGATACAGAACAAAATATTTTTTGAAACGCAAACATTCTTCTTAGAGCACACGTCTACGTTTAAAGATGTTTACCTGTACAAATCTATTATTACAACTAAACAATGCACAAAGATCTCTTTTGCTATGCAGTGGTCATGATTTTCCATCGTATAATTTACTGCATGGTCTAAAAATGTCAACAAACGTGAAAAACGCCAAAATACAATAAGTTCAAAATATAATAAATTTAATACTTTTTTACCTAATTGCCACTGAAAAATGACTAAGGAGTTTTATGAATAAACATTTTCAATCTTATAACCATTAATATTTTCCCGTAGTTCCAGTTTTAAATTAAAAAGTATAAATCAACTTTAAAATTTGTACTTGAACTGGGTGTCCTAGTATTTTGAGAGGAAATTCCAAACTAATTAAAAGACCAAATAACCAACACTATTTTAAATGCATACTTAAAGTAAACCTTCAAAACAATATAAAGATTGACAAGAGTTTAAATTTTAAAATACCTTTTAAGTAACAATAAAATCGAATTTTTATTATTTTTTAAAAATAAACACCAAAAGCAGAATATGAATTTAAAAATAAATTTTTTTAAAGTACCTCTCTGTATATGTTACCCAGTGACTCGTCATGTGCAACAGGTATTCCTGCTGTGTTGATTATGTGCATCCACAGCACAAGGCTAATAAACTTCAGTCCGTTCATTTTGATGTGTGGCTTGATAAATGGTTCGTTTGGGATCTTCCACTCGCTCAGTAACATGCCTTAATATCATGTATTAGTCAGTAATTGTCTCTGCCTCGGACGTCGAAATTAAACTTTATAATTCATCAAGACTTGTGGCAGCTTTTTGGTGGCCGGCCCAGGATGTTTATCCAATCGGTGTTATAAAATATGATACTATACTCCACCAAACATATATTAACTTAATTTTAAGCGATCATATTATGTTTATACATTGTTTGAATTAAACTTATAAATTGTATTAATATTCAGGAAGACAATATGTTCTTACTTAATATTCAATGAAATTATTCGGTCAATTGTCAAAATGTTAGTAAATACAAACAAATAGGTCACATGTTTTTCACAGATGTTTTCCTTTACTCTGAATAGGGATTTCATTGAGGGCGAAAATAGGCGATACATATAAAAAATAACTCGTATCTAAAATAGCGTAAACCATAAGATCGTAACATAAACACTTATATTATATCTCGTGTACAGAAAATATTAAAATAGTGAAATTTTAATTAAGAACTATCTTGCTATTTCTATGATGAGTCTTTTGATATGGAGCCACCTTTTGGACAAAGACTCTAAAAAGAAGTTTCTTTTTAGAACAGTTTAAGGTTGTATAATACTTTCGGTGAAAAATTCCATGATTCAATAATACATTTTAAATACAATCGTATTTCTTTTACGAGTTCTACCAGAAATATCGTAGACCTTTACAAAGTAGTCGCTATGTTAATTACAATACAATTATTTTAAGATATACTAAATACATGGTACTAAAGTTCACACAATAAATATTTAAAGTTGTTTTGCAAATAAGACATATATGTACTGTATTTTTCGCCAAAATGATTAAGCGAAAAACCGCTTCGTTTGTAAATTTAGCTACGCAAATTCTAGAGAAAATGTTTGGTATGTTTGATGAGGAAATAAAAGAGTGGCACAGAATAATCAAAGAAATTCTTAATGAGAAAAAAAGACCTGTAAAATGACAAGAAATTAAATTCACCAAATGCATTTCCTTTAAATAAATTAAACAATACTAAACCCATCCATATTGCATTTCTTTTAAAAGTAAACAAAGTTAAGATTTTGATTTTGAAAAAGGCTATACGGTTTCTTGATTTCTAAACGAGTCTTGATCTTAATTAACAGGTTAAAATTCTGCTAATACTCACTTAAATTTGCGATAGTTTACTAATGCTTTTGAAGAAATAAAAGCAGGTTACTAAATTTACTATTTTATGAATTAATTATGATATCGTGCGCAACACAGTACGATTGTTTTGGCAAATAAAATTGTCGTTTAAATAGATTTTTCTTACATATTTAAATATATATTCCAAACTTTTATTGCATTGTATTCTATAAACACATAAACAATTCATTCTATACTCACACTTCAATAATCTTCATCTACCTTTTAAAAATTTTTGTTATTTAAAAATTTATTTTATTTGAAATAGCAATATAACAGCTAATAACTGATTTCATAAAGCCAATTCTTTAAACACAAATTTCAATTTAAATGATATCAATAAAGGCTGGAAAAAATAAATATATCCGTTGTGTATCCACTCAATTACAACTGATATATTTGAAAAACTGGGAAAGGGATTTGAAATTTGTGTGTTAAAGAAAGAAAAAGAATCATTATGTTTAAAGAGGCGAGCTACATGTAGTCTGCTCCTTCATTTCGGGAAAAAAAATAATAATATAACCTGTTGAGCCGATGAAAATATAGAACGAATAAAAGGGAAATACAAACATGACATTTCATACTTTTTTGGAATGCAAATGCAACCTTCTTTTGTAGGTTTTATCATACATTTTCCTCGTTAAGTACAATTAAAACCCTCTTCCTTTACATAATAATTCATTCCGATATTGATTATTCTTAAGGGAGCTCGCGGGTTTACCGGTTGTAATAAAAACCCCTACCCTATTAATTTGTCACCTAGATCAATTGGTTTTAAAAGGTTAATTTCGGGGGTGTTTATTGGGGTTTTTTGGGTGTTTTTTTCGGGGGGGGGGGGTGTTTTTTGTTTTTGTTTTTTTTAGGGGGGTTGTGGGTTTTTTTAATTAATCATGATGTTATCGTAATTCAATCACAGCAATGGTTATCAAATTAAGTAACACATTTTCAATGAAATATATAGCAACGTGCATGTTTTAGTCGGTGAACGCATTTCGAAATCATGCTTCTAATTTTAAAACGAATCAGACAAGTTTAATTTTACTCAACACAATAACAGAAAAACAATTTTGAGTCAAATCGTCAAAAATAATCACTATGTGTTCCTGGTCAATTTTTGCAAAAGAACTTTTAAGTTTTAAAAGATTTCACAAAACCTTATATTTAATTACTACGTTACTCTACTTTAGCGCGACGGCATCATTAACGTACGTCTGAAAAAAATGGAAATACATGTACGTTGATAACCTAGACATAGTTTTAATTTTAAAGTTGATATCAAGTATACAGATGCATTTTATGTAAAATTGTGAAGAAAATAAATATGATTTGGGTTTTTTTCAGGAAATGCAATTAATGTTGAAATGATTGTAACATAACTATCGACATATTAAGTTTGTAACCGTTTTTAATGATAAGCAAAAATATAATTATTTTGATTTTTCGATTCCTATATGAGAATAAAAACCTAATATGTAACGTATTTAATTTTTATTACTTGAGTGAATAAATATCTTTATAAACTGATGCAATTTTTTCTAACACAATCAACTTTCTACGTCGAATCCTCTTGGGATGTCAGCAAACCCGCGAGTTACATTGCTTTGCCACATCTTTTCCCCGTACTTTATGTGTTGAAGGAAATTATATAGAAAATGAAACATTTTCTTCACAATCCATTTGAAATTACGAAAAAAGTAACCCTCATACCTATACCAAATTTAATATCATTTTAAAGAAGAGGTAAAGAACTTTTCAGTAACCTTTTTCGAGAAATTGAAGGCATAATGAATATATTTGTAGAACTGACTTTCTTCAAATTTTATTGAAAATGACAGTTTAAAACACATTTTAAACGTGTTTACCAAAACTTTAAGCTCGGATACACCTTATTAAACAAAGTTTATGTTATAAAGCATCACTGAAAGAATTCAAAAACCTGTAGGCTTCTTCCATTTACATTTACTCTTTACATTAAACATCCATCGCCTTTAAAATTTCAAAATATAACAATCTTTTTAATCTTAACCTCACTCGATTTCGATACCAAATCGCATAATTGGAAAATCATAAAAATGGTTTTTATTATTGATATATTCGTATTGAAAAGGATAATAATCCTTCTTATAATATAAAGTAATTATTACAAATAACAATTAACAGGCGCATCTTGCTTATAGGCATATTTAGTGTACTGGAAATGAAAATGTGGTGTACAATTGTTCACAGTGGAATATCTTATCTTTAAAATTCTGCGAGTGTTTAGTAAAGTTTAAAGTAAATAATGAAAATCTAATGTCAATTTTCTTTTGAAATATAAGCTACCGTCTTATCATTTTTAAGATGAAAAAAGAGTAATCAATTAAGCAAATATAATAAGAAAATTATTACAATTTGTTTCCCCTTAATTGAATGTAATTTCATAATCGTAAATATTATTTGAGTCGTATAGTTCATCAAACATAATTTTGATGAACCTTACCTTTTTGGTTAAACTTCTGTTATTCAAATTATGATTCTTTTTATTTATTTAAGATTGTGTTACTAACATTGGACTACCCGTTCAGAAATTAATCAATACATTTCATTTTTTTAAATTAAACTGAACATATATTACTGACCAAATATGTAAAAAGGGCGAAACACGAGATCTAAAAACTTAAATTGTCCTCTCCTATGTTATTTTCTTTGTTCGAGAAATTTTATATTGGTAATCAATCAGTTTCATGTATACCCTTTATAAAACACTTTATTAAACATCAAATTGGGAAAATAATTTTAAAAAATTATCAAAAATTAAATTTTTCATTCGTAAATAAGACCCAAACAGGCTTAACTTATAAATAATAAAAGTTATCATATCGTGTCTATACATGCGATGCAAATGGTTGTTTTATATTGCATGTAATTTGCCGAACAATGAAAGACCAAACCGTACAATTTAATGCCATCAAGTCTCAATATGTGCAAACAATAAATAAACATAAAACTATTTTATTTCTAAACTAAACAAGCAAAACCTATTTTTATAAACCTCTCATCAGTTTTTATAACTCATCATAGTACATGAAAGCAAGTATGAACATTTTTATATTACTTGCAGATTGCTGAGATTAGGCACATTTTTATTTTTCAAAAGTACCGTATGTATGCATGATGTCTGGATTCATAAGTATTTTAATTTGTAATTATCATTTTTGAAATCTATATTAGAACATTTATTGATGATAACAATTGATGATCGTAAGCACCCGTTATAAACGGTTTTTTAAGTGTATAAACCGTCATATCTATATCAAGTATGATGTATCAAAATCAATTTTGACATCGACCAAACTTTGGACAGTTGTTCTCGATCTTCGGTAATCTATTTAGTGGTAATATTGCTACTTTTACAAAAAAATTACTTTGTTTAAAAAGATCACTATTATTGTCTGGCTAGATAAGATTTTCAAGTTATTTTATGTTTCACTTAAGATATCTTTATTTAATTCACGTTTTTTGTATTATCTTATTAATAATTTCCTCACAGAGTTGACATTTTACTTTAAAAGTAACATTTCGCATACAACATAATTAATCAAGAACCATTTAGTATTGTACAGATCTTTACTGATCTTTTCTGAACAAAATTTAGAGCCATTAATGATTAACTTCATTTCTATTGTATTTCATTTACGTTTGATAAAATTTAGTTGCAAAAAACTAACAACAAAAACTGGATTTTGTTTTTTTAACACTGTGTTGAAGATGGAAATAAATTGAATAGTTCTTACCTTGTAAAGGGGATAACGAGTATTACGGTCACCTAACTCCATAGTGTCATAATATTCACAGACATACTTATTATTATTAGTTAATGCAGCTTCTGGTTACATTATAAAAATTTAATGTCGCTGTTCTGAGTGTGACACAAAATTATTAAACCAGCAGTAACTCGTCAGCGATTCATTTTTGGTTTTAACCCCAAAAACTGCAAGTGCGTTCATATTTTGACAAGCACTTCTATGTTTATGTAACTTTAAAAGATTTTTAAAATGAATTTACTCAATCTGAAATATTATTTTCCTGTGCTACGTCAGTTATTGCCGAGAATCATTTTAAGATCAGTTTAATTTTACTTTGAAAATTGTTAATATACTAGCAAATTACATTTCTGAATGGATGCTTTGTAAATAAATAAAACTTCATATATTTCATATCTGTATTTCATACAGATGGATTGTTTGAAACCATGAAGTATAGTGAAAGTACAAGAGAAAATCAGCAGATAACACCCCCCCCCCCCCCCCCCCCCCCCCCAAACACTGTTTTTAAACAAAAACAAAAAAAAAAAAAAAAAAAAAAAACCGAACAAATCCCCCCCCCCCCCCCCCAGTTTTTGATATTTCAATCAAAACCAAATAAGTCTAACTTAACGTTCAATATACAAGTATTTTCTATAATGTTCCATGTATACAATTTAATAAATCATCCACAGTTTTGAATAAATTATGTCAATTTTACGCAGCCTTGCAAAAATTAAAACAGAAGATTTATTGCCTTGTCCTTCTCACAACGCTGGTATTTTACAGCACCATAACAAAATCAAACATTTTATAAAATAAAAAAAAATCTTTGAACTCCATAAATATCAGTTGAGCTAGAAACATGCGAAGGTCGGTAATTTCTCCTATATCTCGAGTAACGAAAAAAAAAACATAGAAAATTCAGATCAGATATAAAATACCAAATTTCCATTCAATGGTTAGGCAAATATTGCGAAATGAAGACCTAATTTTGGTTTCCGGGATTGTCCAATCCCGGATTTCTTGAGATTAACTTTTCAATTATTTAATCTTTGTTGCATCTATTTAATTCTAAATAATTAGAAATACTTTTAAAATAACAATCTAAATTTCTTGTATATGTTTTCATATTTTTCTCAAATAATGCTTTTTTTTACCATCAAGAAAAATTCTAAAATAAAGATTTAAGGTCAATCGCGGGTTTAAATTTTTGCGCTTTCTGCGCAGAGTATTGGGCATAATTTTAGGACAATTGTTTCAATGTCGTAAAACGCAAATGCAGAGTATAAACTTCAAGTACACTATTTTTAAAAAACAATTTTACTCTTCAAAAACTTTCATCAATACAAGATCTTACAAGACAATTTTAGCGCAATTAATTCAAATTGATCCATAAAATAATGTTCAGTTGATCTTTATCATTTCGCTGAACCTTCAAAATAAATTTACACGCGTCAGTCTCAACTCAACGGCGACGTCAATTTTAATTATTGACGTAACAATTGACGTAAATGAACGTCGCGTATTTTTATTGTAGCGTCAATAATTAAGGTCAAGATCAGAGGCGTGTTTAGCAGAGCGGGTGCTCGCGAGCGCTCGCCAAAATTTGCATTGTGGGTAAAGGAGATTTTGGTGAGCTCTCGCGACCATCCGCTCTGCTGTACAAGCCTCTAGTAATCGATTTCAGAGGAGTCAATAATTTTTTCCCCGTACTTTACGGCTTTAAGGTCAAGATCTAGTATATGATTCCAGAGTGTCTTTTTGATGCTAGAACCATTATGACGTCATAATTGATTTGATGAAAATTTTTCCCGTACTTTACGGCTTTAAAGGAATTATGTAGAAAATGAAACAGTTTCTTGACATTCTAAATAAAATCACGAGAAAAGTAATCCCGATACCTATATTCGATTTGACATCATTTGAAAGAGGAGGTCAAGAGCTTGTTTGATGCTGTTTTTGGAAAGACTGTGAGCATTCTAGAAATATTTTATTAGTAAAAAATGGACAAAACTCTGAGATTTGTTACTTATTTCATATTTTGTAGAAAATGACAGTTCAAAACATGATTTTTCATTGTGCTTAACAAAAATTTAAGCCCCGGTACACCCTACCAAACAAAGCTATTGTTATGAAGAATCATTGAAAGAACGTATATCTTGAATTTCATAAACCTGTAGGCACCTTATATTTACTAGATCTTGACCTTAAAGGAATTTGTAGAAAAAGAAACAATTTCTAGACAATCTAAATTAAATCATGGGAAAAGTAATCCCAGTACCTATATTCATTTTGACATCATTTTTAAGAGGGGGTCAAGAGCTTGTTTAATGCCTTTTTTTGGAGAGACTGTAGCCATTCTAAATAATTGATATATTTCATTCGTTGAAAATGGAGAAAACTCCGAGATGTTACTTATTTTCTTTATATTTCATAGAATATGTTAGTCTCAAACATGATTTTTCATTGTATTTACTAAAAATTTAAGCCCCGATACATCCTTTAAAACAAAGCTATTGTTATGAAGCATCATTTAAAAAAGTTTAAATCTTGAATTTCATAAACCTGTAGGCACCTTTCATTTACTAGATCTTGACCTTAAAATTGAAATTTTAATAAAAACATGTTACTAGATACATGCAACATTATTTGAACTGATTTACTGGTTATATGTGTATATTGAATCATTTTTCTTTTAAAATTCCTCTTGAAAAATCCTCTCAATCCTAAATGCTTAAACGCTTTATTGCAGTTTCAGTCGTACATTTTATTGTTTTTTTTCTCCCCCCCCCCCCCCCCCCAATAAAAAATGAGAAAAAAAAGAGAGACATATATTTTATTTTGAAGGATAACAAAATTACAAAAAGGGTCTTACCTAGCCTACTATGCATGTAAATTAAATGTCGCTCTTTATCTTGTAAGATAACAAATTTTATAGATTTCTGTGCATGTATGCGGTAAACAGATATACTATCCGGTCAATTCATATTTTATTTGGCACATAGTTTACTCATAAGTTAACCTTTCATTGGGGGAAAAATCAAAGAAAATGTATGTTTAGAACTTTCTCCCCCGAGACTCCTTAATATACACAAGTGGATGTGTGTAAGTATATAAAAATTGAAGAGGAAATGTTTGTCATTCTTGAATAAGGAAAATTGGGTCAATTACTTCAATTTTCCAACTTGTTTTAACGATAAATTGAATATAGATTAGTTAAAATCTGTAAATAGTTTAATACAAATTAAGATACATGGAACTCTACGGAAGACCATGTTCAGAATAATCAAAACATGAAAAGTTTCATACAATCAGTTCTTTAGAAACATAATTTTCTACATGCTTACCAGAAACAGTTGTTATTAAATAAAAATCAAAAGATAAATATGAAAAAATCATGTCTTTTTAAAAGTTTTAAGTTTCTCGAGGTTTCTTTTTTGTGAATTCGTTAGTTAATTTTACCTAATAGAAAAGTACAAAATCATCATGATTAATTAAAAGTAAGTAGGTCCTGTCAATTAAAATGAATCGTCAGGTGGCTATTGTGGCACGATAAAGACCTTCCTCTTGCCTGTGGTTAATTAATTATTTACATTGTAAATATTTACTGACAGGTGTGTATACCTGAACATACTGTGACCCAGTTTTCGGTCTGAAAAAAACTAGATCTTACCTGCTAAATTTTCTCGAAAGATGAAAAACTTCATCATAAGGCTTGTGTCTTTATTGCAAAATGGAAATAAACTATGTATATTTTGATACGAAAAAAAAAAATCACATCCTACAGATTCTATCTACTACTGACAAATGTAAAAAAAAAAAAAACTAGGAAATATTTTAATTCATTCAATACAACAAATAAATATTAGTTTTTATTATGTTATTAACTTCATGACACTTTTTAAAGACATTTAAAGTAATTTAACCACGTAAACGAAGTTAATAAAATGTACCTTTCACTTTTTTTTTTTTTTTTTTGCTTACTAAATCAAAAAGTGTTAACGCTGAAAGCATGTCGAAATTAGCTATATTTATATTAAGCCTTTTAAGGAATATTTTTTGAGTGGAGAACATAAATTTTTAATGTATTAGAAGTCAGTAGTGACATGCAATGAATTTGTATTTGAGAAAAAAATGAATAAGATTAAAATTTTAAACAAAAAATATTATTTGATAGCTGCAAAATGATTATGATAATTTCAAGGAGACATTATTATAGGAATGTATTGCCTATTTAGCGGAAATATTTAAGGTAGAATAATGAGTGAGGCATAATGTCATAGCATTATAAAGAATTCTTCATTACATATACTTTCTTTTCAAAAGGTCAAAGACAAAAGGTTCCATATTTCCTCCTCATTATCAAAACTGAAAATACAATTATGATATCACTCCAAATCCTAATGCACCTATGAAATATTATTTTTATTGTCAATAAATTATGTCATCATATGAACAAATGATGATATTTCGATAATCTATATAGATGAATTAATTATATATCTCTTATTATTTCTCTCTTATTTAGGTGCAACTTGAAAATAACCTGATACAAATCAAATCAGTTTTACCTGTACTTTAGAATATGCCAAAATACATTTATCCTGCGAATAACGTCTTTACGGCAAAAGATATATTAGTTTAATAAAGGTATCAAACATCAAAATGTGTGTTAGCATAGATGAATTATTAGGTATATAACACGTTTTCCCTGTAAGATACACCCCCATCTCTCTATTATGTGTGTTCGTGCCTCATCAAGTAAAGCAAATTCCTGTAATATCTTAAATGCGTGTTGCTGACACATCAAGATTACTTATACTTCTAAGCATATGCCCAAGGTAGAATTCAACAGAAAAATAACAGATTGATACTAATTATGCTTATACATTAACCAAGCTTATTTAAATTGGCTATAGGTAGCTTATTACTGTTGTACAAATGTTTATAGTTTATGCAAAGTTTTTATGATTAAGAACTATCTCCACCGTCCCCAACATACATCTATTCATCTTTATTCTCAACCACAAACTTGAACACTTACCTCAAAATTGATACACTTGTATTCTACAGGATACCCGAAAAGATAAGTCAGTTGATTCAAATATTTTCATGAATTTATTTTTTTTTTAAATGCATGCAAATAGCCTTCATAACCTTCGCCCAATGCTTAGTGTTTTTCTTGTTACACTAGTGAAAAATCGGGACATTATAATAATTTTCACTCAGTTTTTTGTACCCACAATTTGTGTCTGATTCAGGTAATTTAAAAAAAAAAACAAGCTAATAAAGCACATGCTCTGATTTTAGAAAGCGGAAGTTGTCACTTTTGATTTACGATATCAGAGTTATTGTTATTTATCAAAAATTAAAGACGAAAGGCAAAAATAATTAGTATATATCCATATTTGATATAACCTCAAAAATTCAGTTGATAGATAGTATTGTAGATTTAAAATTGTCATTGTGTGCCTACATCGTATTTGCAAAAATTACGAAATGAAGCATTTTATTTATAAAAATTCTGCTTCGCATTTTCCAGCATAGAGAAAGCTCTCGAATTAATTTTTATTTGACATTTAAACGATGCGTTTGATTTCTAATGAAAAATACATTGTACAGACAATATTACCTGTAACTCGAAGTTTATTTTCAATAGCTAAAGAAAAGAATGCTTGTATTTTGATCTTGTAGATACCGTTAACGTTTTAGGTTGGGTGTATGGTTCAATTATATCAAATTTTAATAACTGTGTTTTAAACAAAAAACATAATATGTACTCTAACTCATGAAGTATCAGTTTAGATTTTTTATATTTAGTTACTTTACGATGGTTACCCAATTTTTCAATATAATACAATATCAATAACTAGTATTTCACTACAAAGGTAATTATGTATTGACCAGGCTTGGGGTAATGCTAAAAGTAATGGTAATACATTGCAATGCATTACATGTGTCCATAGTAATGATAGTAATGTGTAATGCCACAAATTTAGCATTACAAATAATGGTAATATAATGCATTACTTTCCAAAATATAGTGTGATGCTGGCATTACAAGGCACTACTTTGCATTACTATGCTTATTTATGCATATTCATTTTTTAATTTGTGAAGAATTGAAGAAGTTAAATTGTACTTGATTAAAAATTATTTTTAAGAAGTAAGAATTAATTATTAAGAAAAAATATTTTAGTTGTATTATTAAAAATATTTTTAAAAATCCAATTTTTAAATTGTCAATATTACTAGCTATAACAACACAATTAAATAAAATTTTTAAGAGTGTTGTTATTAAGAATTTGCAATTATTAAAAAAAAATTACTCCAATTAGTTGTCCATTCAATAAATTATTTACTGTGTAGAATGTGTCAACAACACACAATGCTCTCAGGATAATCTAAGTATCAAAACAATCATTTGTTTTGAGAAGTTCTCAACACCCGAATCCCCTTCTCTTGGCAATGTTCATAAACCATCACTGAACTGGTTTGCATGGAGCTGCAGGACAATGTCATATCCAAACCTCTTTATTTAGCTTTACTTTTTTAAAACTTATTATTGACTTTTCACAAAGTAATGGTACTGGTAATGCATTATTTTACTCATGTAATGGTAATGTAATGCATTACTTCAAGAAAATTAAGTAATGATAATGGTAATTTAATGCCCAAATTCATGAAGTAATGGCAATGTAATAAATTACTTTACAATGTAATTCGCTCCAAGCCTGGTATTGACATAATAAATTTGGATGAAGTCAATTAGCAAAACAAGCAAGGTAGGTGAATTTTCATCGTCTTATCTATTATATGTAGTATATTTTTACATGTAAAGATTTTTTTGTAATGTCTACGGACATTTACCGGATTGTTGAAGTCTAAAAACGTTGAGGCGAAGCTGAGCTTCTCTGTAGTCATAGACAGATGGTAATAGGTTAATTAAGTGGGGTTTTTTTTTTAAAGATGACTGCACTTAGCGCCGGGTTTTGGGCCCTGTTCGGTCGCTTCTGTTGCGTTTATTTCTTAACCTATTATCACTTTTGTTAATTTTTTAAAAGAGTCTAGTCAATTTCGAACATGAATTAAGATTTTAGACTCTGATACAATAAGCTCATTGTATGTTTTTTCCTTACAACTTCCGAAAAAAGGAGAATTTTCGCTTATCTGCCCTTGATCAAACATAAGATTGATATTAATATGCATGAGAGGTGGAGCTGACATTATCAGAATGGTACTAAAATTAGACTAGCATGAATAACAATGCCATGTATAAAAATTTATGTGATCACTTTTTCACCGTAACTCTATCTATTCTATATGGTACAATTATACTATTTACTATGGTTTCAACAACTAGACCACGCCCATGTAAGTACATAAGACTTTAAATCAATGCTTGACAACTTAACGTGTTCGAAAACATTGTCCTAGTTAGCACATAACATGCTACCTTACACGTCACGTGATAAAATTTTGTATTCACAAAGTTACCTGGGGTGAGAAATCACGCGGTGAATTATAATATTCAACATGCATCAACCCTTGGTTACAACAGGGAAAGCGAAAGTAAGAATAAGCAGTTTTTTCTCAATTAAACCATGAGCGCATGTTTGTCTATTAATCTCCCTTTGACATACCTTTGATAATGCAAATATACAACTACTGTTAAACGGAGAACAATAGACAAACATGCGCTGACTATGTATGAAGTCAGTATAAAAGTGGGCGTCCTCATTATCGTATGGAGATTCAGGAAATCGCGATGACCCCCGCCTATGAAAACAAATTCGTACTTGGTAACAACATACTTTTAATTAACGCAATTACGTAAAGTTGCAGTTTAGATGTTGACGATTTCTGCAATTGAAAGAAAAATTCTTCTTTTAAAAGTTTATTTTCTCGCAAATATCGCATGTCCTTAAGTGCAGTCATCCTTTATATATTTACTTTATTGTGATGCTTTTTATTATCTTTTTTGTGGGAGAGGGGTATTTGATTTTTGTATTTTCTTCATTATTTTTTTTTTAATTTTTTTTCTTTTTTGTCCATAATCAAAATCTCTTTAATACTAATATTTATAAGAAAGACATGCAATTAACCATAAGTTTTGTTAGCATTGTTTGCGTCTATGTTTTGTCCCTTTACAATTTCGCGTATAAAGAATATTAGACGGCAATAACGTATTGCAGTATATCCAATGAAAAAGCGTCATTCTATATCATACATATACATAATAAAATGAATATGTATCATTGCCTTTCATTTGGAGTACACAACATTTTCATTGTCTTTATCTTGTTTTAAGTCAATAGCAAATTATGTCTTCAGTCATTTGGGGTATTCTGAATCACGTTTTACAACTTGGTTCACAACTATGGGCTTCTGCAGTCATAATGTCTTTATCATTCTTAAAAAGTAGGAAGTCTTTCTCGGACCAATGCTTTTGGACTCATTGAAAAAACTCAATTCCAATCATGCCTTGCGCTGTTTAAATTTCAATCTTAAAAGTTATCAATGAAATATATCGTGAAATTATAAGTACGCGGTTTTAAGACTAATGGAAAAATACAGAAGATCTTCTCCAACATTGAGATAAATAAATGCCGCACCCCGGAAGTTTTTCTTATGGAAACTTCCTTTATCCGCTTTCCTGCGAGTTCAACACAATCGTGACTTTCAAAGTACACACAACATTTCACTCTGTCACTTCTTTCATAATCAAACAAGATTGTGTTTGTCATTTCAATGTTACGATTGTCAGTTAGTCATTAATGTGAAAAAGTGTTTATATATTAAATAAATGTCTAGTTAAATTCATGAATGTCTAGATGTAAAAAAAAAACACAAAAAAAAACAAAACACACAAAATCTTTTGCAGCGTTACTCAATAAACATCTTGATCCAAAGAAATTTCAATAAAATGTTTCGTGAGAGGAATAAAATATTTAAATACTGTGCAAAAATTTGTTTTAAAAGATAATGCCAAGGTTTCCTTCGCCCTGAATTAGCTTGCGGCCATACTTTTAGGACAAACAAAGGGAGAAATGTATGGGTCTCTTGATAATCACAAGGATTTTTTTTGCTAAAGAAATATCGGTTAAATCAATGTTTTTTATTATAAAGAATAAATTAATTTCAATTTTTCATTAGGAATTATCTCGTTGTCCACTGTAAATTATCGAGGTTTGTGGGAACTGTATATCTAAAACTGATATTAACATATTTAATACATTTAGTATTTCGTGTTATAAAAAAGCCTTAGGAAAACATTCAAATGCCCTGATATCCTCATTATTATGGCATAGGCGGCAGAGTCAAAATCTTTTCCTGTATAGAACAAGAAACTGCCTCAGAAAATAAATTTGCCCTTTTGAAGAAAGTCAGGCCACTTGTTCCATAACTAGGGATGCAATAATTTATAACAATCATTCTATCAGTCTGTCGAGATGGTGGATACTTGATTATTGTACATGTAAGTATTATTCATATAATATAAATTAAACTTAAATATATTTATTTACAAAAACCAAGATATTTTTTTTAACGTAAGTATATCTGAGAATGTACGTTTACACGTTTGATCAGGGGAAAAGTTTTATGTGTATATAAAAAGATTTAGAGCACATATCAGTCTGATTTGGACAGGATTAAAATCGTCGGCCACTTTGTTTATAATAAACTCGTGTATGACATTTTAATATAAATATTTTAATGCACGAATCTATATTTACATATACTTTCAAGCTAGGTGAGCACGCATATTATTAATATTATCATATATACAGTTTTGTGGACATTTTTCCATAAAACTATATTTGGAAATGTAACAACTCATTCTTTCAGCATCTGTATGGATATTTATGTAGGATTTCTGTACTCACTGTACTAAAAACAATCTAGGGTTGATATGAACGCATGAGGGATCCCGCTGTTCAATCAAACCTGGATTTTGATTAAATTCAACCTTAGAATGATTGTCTATGTGTTCACCTTTACGTCTTTTCTTCGATTTTGTCTACGCTTTTCTCGGTTTCAGATACAACTGTTTCATTGTCCGTGTCGCTCGATTCCAAACTTGAACTATCATCCCCAGGCATTGATTCCTTGGGGGCCACTGGTGATGCCATCTTACAGTAAGTATCTTCATTTGAGTATGCCAGAGAAAACTCCTTTTCAATTTCACAAGGAATAAATTCCTGAGGTTTGCTATCAATCAGTGTTTCGTCTGTATTTTGTCCAGGTGACTTCATTTGAGATGAGTATATTTGGTCCTTTGTTTCTTTATTTTCTAAAATAAAAAAGGGCTTTCTACATCCAAATAAAAAAGATATCAGTTTGCAGAAATAAATTTAACGAATATTATGGTTTCACAATACTCGTGAATTTCGTAGTTGTTATGTTTACGTATTTATGTACAATATCTAGTAGCATATTTTGATGTAATCATTAGCCACGAATTAATGTATCCTTGAAAATGTAACTTTCACGAAATTCACAAAAATTGAAGCCCACATATATTAATAATCACAGTAATAAAATTTGATTAAACAAAACAAATGAAAACAACAAAGGCAAAAGAAATAAATACTACTCTCAACATTTTGGGAGGGGGGGGGTTAACATATGATATTTATTTAAAATGTATTTCCGACTATTTACCTATTGATTTGTCTTCTTTCTTTACACCAGTAACAGCAGATTCTGTTATCTCTCCATCTTTGTCTCTTTCCGTGACAAGTCTTCTTACAGATTTCTGTAAATACTTTCTGTGGTAAACGATGTCATCATCGCTATCATCATTGTCTGTTACAAATATTGAAGATCTTGCATCCTGCTTGTTGAAAGTCACCTCGTCATCAAAATCATCGTTGTTTGATATATTTCTCAGCTTGGCATCTAGTTAAAACATTGGGTTTTTTAAAATCAAAAATAAGTGTATGATCAACTGGAAAGAGACTATGAAATATCAATTGATAATTTTTTGCATCAGCCTTTTGATTTTTGAACGATGCGATCATGAATAAATATAGAATGGCCCTCGGAATCCAATGATTTTAAAAGGAAAACATTTTCTATAATCCAACTTCTAATCATGTTTATAATAGAATGGCATTTCATGTTGAAATTATTTTCGATCAAATAATTTCTTTTTGTGTCGTAATACTTAGTAGTACATGCACAAGTTAATACATATATTTATACACTGATTCCATGTTTTTTAAATTTCAAAATGCTAGCATTAAATCTAATCTTACTTTTTAAATCAAAGATTTTGTTGTTTGTCGGTACTTCTCTCCTTATTATTACTGTAACTGTCTTTCAAGCTTGTGACGTTTAAGTTTAGTTTTATTGCTAATCGTCAAGATGGATGCTTGATTTGTCACATATAAAGTTCGAAAGTCAGAGGCAAAAAACGGAATCTAATTTTGACATACACTTTTCTTTCTCTCCTTTAACTAGTGCAACACTCCCTAAAGCTGCACAGGCACTTAAATTGTTTACCTGATCGCAACAACCAAATTGTCTTTTCTATGTGAAAAAATTATATTTTTTGGTAATTGTTGTAAGTATATTTGTCATAACTTATCAGATTTTAAATATTGTAAAAACAAAACATAAAAAATATCAGATATTGACACCTGGCACAACGTAAATTGAAGAGATTGTCAAAAAGCGAATTTTTTTTTTTTATCAAAAAGACAACATCGTCCTTAGTGACTAGGCAGGTACAATAAAATCTCGTGATAATGGAAGCTGAAGGGCTTTATTACCATTTGGGCTGTCAACAGCATTAGAGGTGCTTTGTCTAGAACTACCAAATCTTTCTGTAGAAGTGAAACCATCAGCATTTTTCTCGGATTGCTTATTTGAACTGTCTCTCCTCGGTTGAAATCTCTGGTAAACAATATCGTCATCCATCCCATCTTTTTCTGTGAAACTCCTGCATTTTCTTCTATCCTTATAGACAAGGTTGTCTTCAAAGTTTTCACTTTGAATCGATTTCATCATTTGCATGTCTGATAACGACGCTTTTGTTTTCCAAAGGGGCTTTGGTAGCTGCATGCTTTGAAAGGGAGGTTGTGGCGGGGCATTTCGATTCCGTCCAAAATGTTCTTGTTTGGGTAACTCTAAGTTGTTCTTGCCTTGCCTACTTGATGAAATAGAAAACTCTCGATTCTTCTTTGGCATATCAACTGTGTTGTGAAATGCATTATATTTCTTTTCATGTGGAATATTACAAGCATTGTTTCTGGAATAGTCAAAATCTAAGACGCAATCAAACTGGTCTTCTTTGTTTCTGGATTTTGGTTTAAAGCGATGGTAAAGTAATTCTGAATTTGTATTTGATATGTCTGGTTTATAGAAATCTTCCTGATTGCTATTTGCAACATTTTTAACTTTTAATTTTAATGACTGGTTTCCGCAAATGTCTGCAGGGTGGCAGTATTTCTCGGTTTCTGCATTAATATTGCTCATATTTCTTTCTTCAAATACTTGCTCATCTGCGAAATCTGTAGGAAGCTCAGCATTTGGATACCTACGAATAGTATTTTTAGAAGGAGTCAATGATTTGTGAATCAATTTAAACCCTCCCATATCCGAGGATCCCAACTGACTTCCACCAGTGAGAGGAGAACTCATTTTCTCATATTCTCCATTATTAATTTTTACTTCCATGATAGATCTTCCTTCGTCCTTCCTTTGGTTTTCTGTTTTGCGAGTACTCTCTGGGAAGTTAGCATACAATGGCTTATCGTCAACAGGATAATTTTCGTAAACGTTAACTTGCATGGGCGATGTATAGTAGTCAGCATTACTATGAGGACTGGTGTACCACTTTTTAATTTCCTCTGATGTTGACGGATATAGTTGACCTCTTCTTCGGCTTGACCCTGAATTAACGATAGGTTGTCTAGTGAACGAGTATTTAGATTGTTCGGGATTTAGGTGTCTAGTGAACGAGTATTTAGATTGTTCGGGATTTGCCGGTGTCAAGATTTCATCATAATGTCTCTCTTCTGGTTCTTTTACTGACTGTCTTTTGTATGAAACATTCGTTTTTCTGGTCTTTACTGGGGACATCAATTGGTCAATGTCCTTGGCGTCTATTTCCTGCAGTGAGTCGTCGCCGCTCACAACACTAGTGTTTTGTTTGCTTTTCTTTTCAACATTTGATTTTTTCTTCGATTTTGAATGATCGCTCTTTGAGGGTGTTTGATCTGTAATTAACAAAAATGATAAAGAACAATTCTGATTAAAATTAAGGTTACCACTTTAATTTACATCAATATTTTAAATAATTGATTTTTTAAAAGTTTAAATAAAACATTTTTTGGTTATTAACGTGCCTCCTTCGCAAGCCAAAATCTACTTCTCGATCAACTGACTGGGAACCCTTGGCTTGCGAAGATGTAAACGTACCGAAAGTAAATTTCATTTTATTATTCTTGTTTTAAAAGTTGATTATCAAGAACAAAATTATCAACTTAACCTGACAGCTTTTTAGTTTTTTAGCTTGTAGTTGCTAATAGTGTAATTCAACGTGATGTTTTGGGATTTGTACCACATTCATAAACGGGCAATTTTGTTTAAAGTTTAAAAGATATCAACATACTTTTCTTGGTCCAATTAAGTGGTTTGTCTTCAATGGGTTTGTATTGTTTCTTCTTCCTTCAAAATAATATTCCAGAATCAAAATTTTAGCTGAATAAAACCTTATAGTATATCATTTGTTAAAATAACAAATGGAGCAAACAAACAAATGCGGTTAGTCGAAATTCCTTTAAAAGTACATCTAAATGCATGACTAATTTACGATTGTAAACAATCGTCATTGCTGCATGTCCTCATTTGGCAATGTAATTATTCAACCACATACTTTTAACACATTCTTAGGGATTTAAGTTTCATGCTTTTTATTTGTTAGATGACTTTTTTTACAAAAATATTCTATTTCAAGCGGTGCATAATTACATGTATGAAAAGGAAAGATAATCACGTATACACCCCGTAAATTCAAATAATAATCAACAATTGCAAAATTATCAAATTTTGTATGTACATTTAATTAATCATTTTGTTAATCAGATTCAACTTTGCGCCCTGAGATAGATTCTGTTTTTTGTTCTCCTTCAAAGCATATGTCAATCATTCTGCCATATAACATGCGGCAAACATTAATTGTTAATTAATTGACAATGTCGTGTAATACACAATTGGCATTGTTGTTTCCATCGTTCATGAAATATACGCTGTCTTCCAAGAAAAACCTACTTAAATTTCTCTTCTGTTCAACAATGGTTAATGAAGGAATTATGGATACATTTAATACATATTTAATTATAAAAATTTTTAAAACCCTGGTATTTAAATCTTTTCTTTGATAAAAAAAATAATAAGATCATACTTGAGGCGTATGGCAGCTATAATTATCATGCACGTCAGCATTAGCACTCCAGCACAGATCGGTATCACAATCAGAAATCTTTTCAACTGCTTCAATTCTGAAAAACACAACAACAAAAATTGGAATCATTTACTCAACATTTGATCAACAACCTTCAATTAACATTTGAATAACTAAGCAAAAATATTTTTTGAGGATTAAATTTTGTTCATGTCGTTCATTTTTCAAACGAAATTTAGACCATAAGGAATTGTTTATATCATTATGTATTTGGTTAAAGACTGATTTGAGGTCAATGAATCAAAAGGGACCGGCCTTCTTCACAAAAACTCCCACGAAAACCGTACGGACATGTACACACAAAGGAACTTGGCTTGGATATTATTTCATATTTCTGTTCAATGCACGTGCCGCCATTTTTGCATGGGTCATCTTCACACGTCATTACCACTGGAAGAAATAAACATATTTATTGGTGGATTTTAAGGCACCATTTTATAAACTATAAAAGCAAAAAGAGTATACTAGAATAGAAAAGCTTACTTATTTGGGCACTTCCTATGATGTTTCCATCGGAAATTGGAATTATACAATAGTATGTTCCTTCATCTTCCCGATGCGCGTGTTTGATATGTAGTTGGCCATCCTTGGTAACCGATATTCTAAAATTAAAAAAATAAACGAGACCAAAACTCAGCTTTGGAAAGGGTTAGTACTATTGTTGTTAATCATTCTACGTGTATTTCAATTTAATTTTTTTTCAATAACGTTGTAAAGGGATTTAAGTGTCAATGATGCAGAAGTATTGGACTACACATGTTTGCTAACCTTCCAACGTGCTTGCCCGGTCTGTATCGCTTGCCGTGAGGACTGACCCAATACAACGACTTGTGTACTATATTGTCACTGGTCTTACATGACAGAGTAGTACTGCTTCCTTGAAATTGCTTGTACTCTGCTGTTTCTGTACCTACAAAAAATAGTATGATTTACTTAAAAAATCAAGTTGTATTCTTACAAAATAGAATACTAGTAATTTCCTGAAAAATTTTTTTTTTATTTAATTTCCTTCATGAATCCACATAGCATGATTCACAAGAGGTATTATTCAGTTTCTATCAATAACTGGCCGCTTGTAAGAAAATCGGGCATAATCATTTAGTTGAAAATTAGTTAACTACTAAAACGAATATTAACTTAAGACAGTACAAAAAAAATATACATTTCATGTATCTTAATGTTCTCACAATAAAGGTTGAATACCAACCATTGACTATAAATTAGTGTGTCAGCAAAAGTGCGCAAAATTTTGTTAAAAATATCATTTCATAGACCAAGTACATTAAAGTCATTATTTCTAAAGCAAGCATATTGCAAAAAATAAAAAGAAACGGATGTGGTTTTCGCTGATGCGACGCTAAATAAGTTTTTGGCGTCAACATCAAACCGGATAATCATATCATTTCAAACACCATATATGTTACTTGAATTCTAAAAGAAGTTTTGTCGGAAATTTTCGTTAAAGTCCAAAGTACAGAAAAGGGAAAACCTTGAAAATTGAAGAAGGAAAAAAAAACACAGATAAAGACAGTGCAAGTATAGTACGCCCATAACTTGTCATCGACCGAATGAGTATCAGAGAAAACTAACTGAATTCCGTCTCTCCTCAAGCAAAATCTCAGTTTTGTAAAATTGTTCTTAAACAGAAAGTGGCATCGCATTTTAAAAGAAAGGATGACCGAACTGTACTGTAAAATGTTGATTTTTATTTTAAATAATTTTTATCGGTTGATTTTTCTATAATTTGTTAAATCGAAATAAAGTGAGTTTTTAAAAAATATATATATAATAGTTCAAATATAGAATGATGGCACCTGATTAGTTAAAGGGCCTAAAATCAAAAGAGAACAGTATTCACTTCGTCTATATAACATATCCAGGTAGGGTTTTTTGTTGTTGTTTTTGGGGTTTTTTTGGTTTGGTTTTTTTTATAGGTTTTAGGTTTTTTGGGTTTGTT
>WFKH01010931.1:49964690-50056879 GCA_016163765.1 Magallana hongkongensis
TTTTAGCAAAGGCTTTTATGTTTTTATGTTGCCCCCTCCCCCCTCTTCCATAAACTCAGCTGTAAGCTCGAGGAGCGCTTCAGATCACCAGTTATCCTTCTGCCTATCAGTCCGTCTGTCTACTAACATTTTGATTTATTTTCTAGAACCTCTGGCCCTATTACAACCAAGCCTGACATTAAACTTCCTCTAAGTGAACTATATACATATAGTGTGGCCGCTGATCCAATAATGGGGTATAAGGAGGGGTACAAAGTTGTTATGTTATTTATATGTTATTTTCCCAAGAACGCCTTATGATAAATGTGACCCAGAAAAAGTGTAAATTTACATAGAAATAAACATGTACAGCTCTGGGGAAAACTCTTTACTTGCGAACTATATCACTACAATATCAGTGATTCATGCAATTGCTCTTGCAAGGATCCAAATGTATAGTGTAGGTTTAACTTAGGTGAGCGCTGGTGATTTGAGGAATGTAAAAAATATATATTGACTTTTTAAAGATTTATTGGTAGATTTGCGAGCCTTTCCGACTTTTAAAAAAGACATTCACTACCTCTATTAAACATATGTTAAATTGTTTAAAATCTGATTGAACCCCTTTTTCAATAAAACCAACATTATCATTTATCAATGGGATGATACAGCTAAAAAAATATATTCTCTTATGACAGAAATGATTTCGTGATCATGTAGCGTTGAAATATAACAACGGCAGACTGTATACAAATTAATTTTTGACGACATACTGGGATTTTTAATTTCCAATCTAAAAGGTTGTGATTAGCGATCATTAGAATTGCTTCCGGCAGAAGTGTCGCCTTCAGTGATGAGTCTATAGAATACAAACCACACGCAGCTGTGATACAGGAGCGAGTAGACGTGCGACTTCCTTCACATTTGACAATCGTGTTGGCGTGGCGGAACTCGGGTTTCGTTGCTTTGCATTTTCGGTAGCGCTGTTCTTTTCCAAGACCACAGGTAACAGAACACAGTGACCATTGGCCCCAGGATGTCCACACCCCTAAATAATGACGTAATATTATTTTTTAAAAATCAATGATTATTAATTACTAAAAGTTTAACTATCAAACATAAACTTTATTTTAAAACAAACGATACATTATGATTTTTGATTGTACAATACGCACCCTTGACGACAGTGGGTCCAGTAGGCTTTGGGGGCTTTGGTTGAGGGGCACAGGAACATTTCCTGACCTCTGAACTATGACCTTTACATGCTTTGTAAGTATCTTCATTTACAAAACATGTTCTGCTACGAGTGCTGTATTTTTTCTTGCATTCCTTGGAACATGGACTCCAGTTTCCCCACGAAGACCAATAAGCTGGTGAAATAACATTTTTGTAAAAAAAAAAACAACCAAAAACTAAAACATATCGTAATTTAACAGTTGTATATATTCACTTCGAAAAAATAATTGAAAATAGAGTAAAAATGACATAAATCTCTGATACCCTGTGTGAACATCTTTGGGTGTATTCTGTGCCCTGTTGAATTCATTTTCTTCAAAAGTGTCCAGATCTTTAAGGTCATGTTATGCAAATGGTAGTCGATCTTTTTTCTGTCGTACTGGGGATTAGCTTGTGCTTGAAGTAAAATGCTCTTGGCCATGGTTTGAACGACTCGGGTGAGTCTAGAGAGATACTCGGCGGTCACGTTTTCCTTCAACAGCAGCGTCTTTAAACTATTTCGAAATGCCTCCCCGTAAGGTTCTGTTGACAACGGTGCAAGTACCGAAATTTTAGACACTCCGTTTGTAGTATTGGTCCTACCAATGGGAATCCACCGATTTGAAGTTTTTGGTTTATTATTCTTTCTGTTCGCAATATATTTATGGAGAAAGATTCGAACTTTTAGTGTAAGTTTTTTCCTGGTGCCTGCATCGTTGTGCGTCATTGAATTTGATGACGTTAGGTATCTCATCACATCTATTGCGTCAGCGATCTTTATCTTCTGTTTATCAACAAGCTCTTAATGAAAAAAAAAAATAAAACCAATTCAAATCAATAAAATTAATACGATTTTTGAAAATTGCTCCACTCCAAATATTTTCATGTTTTCTATTTTAAGGGAATTTTTTACACAATATATTTTAAGCCGTGATTTAGTTTTCATTAGGGAATGGTCAAGTAATTCGAATAGTCAATACATCCCAATTTCCTATCACACAATGACATTATGATTAATTGAATGATCGATAAGATTAATAGATTAACAGATGATATATGCTGTGAAACTGTCTAGCATAGTAGTTTGGAGCAAAATCAAATTCTGTTCTACAATAATAGATATTTTTTTGAAGAGACAACATTAAACCATTCAAGTTCTTAAGTATTGATCACACAATATAGATTTGAAATGTATGAGGACGTACGCTTTTGGTACGCTGTGAGGCACTGAGAGTTAAAGAGTCTCACCATAACTTATGTCTGTCTTTTCATATTTAAAAAAACCGAATACTGGTACTATTGCTGTAAAGTTTAACAATTTTTCAAAATACACATACATTTAATTATAAGTACGATCTGCAAATATTAACTGCACTTGCAAAAAATCAAGGGGGTTAAATACTAAGATCTAGAACTAAGTTAGGTGAAAAATCCGCTATTATTGATAATGATTCAACAGTACAGAGGAATATATAAAACATGGCCTAGATGAGGGTGTGTTACCTATAATTTCGGTCAGTGATTTTTTGCTAAAGATAACTGGCACAAAAATGGAACGCCTGGTGGGTTTCTGTTCAGAATTGAAAATAAAAATGCGAGCTTCCACTAAGAATCGATTGCTGCGGAGCTTGGAGTCTTTGACTGTACACTCTTCTTTGTTCCTACATTGGGGATAAGAGAATAGTTTTAATTAGTTTTATAGATATAAAATCAAAACTTTACTTCTATGCAATTTGTTCATCAGACAAAGGGAAATTAAAAGTCACCGGCAATTCAGGAGAATCCGTCTTTCCCCGCTCCTAACGAACCAGTAGATGCGAAAGAATTTTCTTGCGATACATGATCTGATGTTGAGGGTAGCTCTATACTCCCTCTGTGGGTACACATAGTTGTACTGACAACGAGGCTGAACCACTGTTATAGTAGTACACCCAGTGCTTCTCTTTACTGGACCTGTAAGAAAATTCTTTGGAATTAAAATTGTTTAGTGCTTTTCCATGCTAGTACATGTATAGTGTGAAAAAATATTCACTCATTTATTTTATAAATGATAGAATGGGATTGTTTTATATTATCATGTAACAATGCAAATGTAATGCACACGGGCACCTGACGTTATAGATTTTTCTCACAGTGAAAAAAAACAAACAATTATATAGTAATTAAATGAATATGCATGTTATAGTATTATAAGGTAGGGGTGTATTTTTGTTTCTTATGAGAAAAATGTGTAACGTCAGGTGCCTGTGGGCATGTGGGCAGGCCCTACCATTTCGGAAGTCTCAAGTTTTCTTGACGACTCATTTGTAAAAAATTTTAAACACAACATTGGTATATTTTTTGGAGATCTACTCTAAGGCATTTGCAATATATGGAAAATCTTTGGATTTGTTAAGATCAAATTTAAGAAAACAATTATATAAAAAAAAAATATACATCAATATTATGCAAAAACAAATCTGATTATATCAATCTATAGATCCTTTCAAAATGGGTCAAAATGTTGTTTTTCAATTAAATATACATGTATATTGAAAATAAAAAAATTGACATACTTTTGGCGCCTACAAACAACAATATATACATTAAGTGTATGTAGTTTGTCCCAATATATCATTGCATGCGCGGATCTATAGATGGGATCAAGGGGGGGGGGGGGGGCGCCCCCCCCCCCCCCCCCCCCCAAAAAATTGAACCTCCCCCCATATACCAAAGTTACCAAAAATAGGCCTTGGACCCCCCCCCCCCCCTCCCCCGGGAAAAAAATTCGCATCACATTAGATTTTGCTAATATACATGTATATGAATATCCCAGGGCTCAAACGAAGATATATACATGTGTATGCATTCATTTAGTGTGGAAATATCCCCAGATTTTTGTTTTGAAACGCCACCCACTATAAAATAGTTTGTCAGGACAAGGTTGAATATGCAGCACAAAATAAAAATTCTACGGGGGATTTGCATTGCAAACGACATGAGAGTACTCGGATAATAATGTTGAAAATAATGTTAGGTGTTCCGAGAACTTTCGAATGGAGAAAAGATTATGACATTATATTATAAATCCCCGCAAGAGTTTTTTTTTCACTCGTTAATTTCTCCGGGTAAAAAAAGAAACATGTCAAAGAGGAAATATTGGATTTGCTTCCCTGACGTTACATCGATTTCAACTGTTCTTCACTAACATGGATTCTTTATTTTGCAGACCTTAATAAATATCCAAAATAATTGGAAACATATGAAACCAAGAAATACAACAAATACAAAAATACAAGAAAGTGCACGTTGTGTTTATTTTTATTAATAAACAAACATAGGCCTAAACTAAAATTAAAAATAAGAATTTGATTGAAAATGAATATCTAGCGAGATTCAAACTACTTACATTGATTTATTATGCTAGAATGAACTCCTTCCAAGGTAAGGAATATCAGGAACACTATAACTAATGAGAAAATGTTCATTTTCCAGTCGTATTCTATTCATTAAATCCATAAAAGCAAACAACGGCCATATTTGCACAACAAAGACACGTCATAAATCGGAGTATATGACGTCATAAAGAAGAACTCGGAACTTAGCGCACCGAGATTTCATTTATTCAGTTATTGTATAAACTTATTTATACGTTCAAGTTCATATGTTGATCTCAATTTCTACATTTAAGCTTTAAGACCTGTATGGCATGAAAGAAATGCACTAATTAAACAAAAGGCTCATGGGCGACACCGCTCACTTGAGCAACAGTGACTTGTCTTTTGCATTCCTTTCTTAGATTGTATCCTACTTTCACAAATTGAAGCATTGTTACATGCAGTTCATATTAATTTAAGAAATAAGGAATCATTCATTGAGTATTATCAGGTGATAATTTTGGTCGGGGCATGATCAAATCTAATAAAGCCAAAAGGGCTATACGTTACAAATTTGATTCGTCGTGTTATCACGACGACACAGGAAAATGTAAATATGTTTGTATAAAAACCGAAATCCGCAAGAGTAGTAATCAATTTTCTTAACATTGCAAACATTTTTACTCATTGATGTAAAAGTAGCATGACACTATGAATTTGTTGCTAAGAAAAACCGTTGAAACGGAGACAAAATATGAAAATGGCAACTCCTAGTTACTCTTAAGGATGTCGTTTACTCAGGGTTTGAGTTCTCAAAATTAGATTGTTAAAAAGTTTAATGTCATGAGAAAAATTTGTTATAAACACAAAATGTATTTATGAAATGATTTATTATTAACATAACATTAGGTATTTTTACTATATTATGGAATTAAGCTCAAACTAAAATTGACCTATTGCAAAACAGAGGAAATTCGGACTAACTTTTTCAGATTTGTTTTCCGCTAAAACATTTTTGGAAGTAGTATAATATTAAAAGCTAAGATTTTATTTGTTAGTCAATTTTGCATATTTTCTGTTATTTTCATCTCACTTATTCATTAAGATAATCGTATGGCACGCAATGCAAAAATATTGAAAAATGCTTAAAACGATAAAAGACTCTATATCTAAAAATTTTGTTCATTGACCTCCTATAAATTTTATGCCTACATAACAATGTCAATATAAGTAGTTTATTACTATAAATGTTTTAGTATTATCATCATTCATTTTTTTTTTAAATTGAATCAAAATTGGGTAGGGATTTGAAAACTGATAGAGGAAATTCGGACTTGAATATTTTTTAAAATTGTTACTGAAAACTAAATGCTTTGTATCTATTTAGTGCCACCGTCATTCATAAACTATATTTCATTTTTAAAGAGTTAAATTATTCGTAATATTTTCACAATTTAGAAAAAGTCTATCATTGTGTAAAATTTTAAAAGATTTTTCTTAATTTTTCAAAAAATATTCAATGGCCATTAACTCAAAAAGTAGGTCATTGGCCTACTTTTTTATAATTGAAAAATAACACTACAATCAAAGGTCTATAACAAACAATAGATGGTTTTTCATTATCATCAGTTGAATTTTTTTTCATTCTGAGTAAACGTCATCCTTAAGTATATTACAGAAATCACGGCATCAGATATAAGCTGTAGAAAGTTAACTTAATTTGTTAATTTGCTGTCCAGTATTAAGGAGTTTTAAGGTGGGCAAATCAAAAATGTTACCGCTAAATATTTTCAAAATGTGTTGTTGTTTTTTATTTCCGTTTTGAAAAATATATATATAAATTAAACAATATTAGGATGTTTTCATCATAATGCACACATTGTAGTACGCATGTTTGAAATAGTTCATGAGAAAAATAGTTTATTTTCACAATTTGGATTTGCCTTCACCTAAGGATGCTTTGTGCCAGGCTTAGTTGAAATTGACCAAGTGGTTCTAGAGAACAAGTGAGAATGTGTTAAATACAGATGGACAGACAGCGGACGGGCGGACGGATGATAAATGATGGATAAGTTTCACTTGAACCTTCGATTCGGTTCAGGTAAGCTTAAAATTATACAGACTCCATTATGGCTAACAGGATTAAAGGAAAATCTTGAAACTTTATGACGAATTCATCGTTTTTGTTTGTGTTATGCTATGAAAAATTGAAAATCGAAACATTTTTATAAGTAGATGACAGTGGTGTTTGTCATTGAAAGCACTTTTTCGCTCTAGGCCAAAGTCTGCAAATATTTATTTACATGTTAATTGATTCTGGATTTCTTTAATCAAAATGAAGATGTGTCATCTTGTAAGTGAGATTCAATAGGGAGTTCTACATAAGACAGTAACTTCAGCAGATGGTTTTACCTGAGGACACATATCATGGTGGCAGAGACTGAACAGAGACCAGACAAAACAGAAGAGTGAAGCTTGCCTACTCCATTTTACTGCATGTTATATGAGTTGAAGAAAAAAAATAAATTTTCTAAATGGATTCCTTGAGGTAACGCAAACCAGACGACAAACCTTTCTTCTATATTCTAAGGGTTAGGGGTCCGAAGGAGGTTACTGTTTCCAGCAAAGGGGATGGGGGTGAAAGGTCTATATTTTTTGTAAAATATCTGTATGAATGGTTAAATCAAAATTGTTCAGGTCTGCCCGCCCCCAAACTTGATCTGTGCAAGCTGGTGTACATCAAAGTATAGCTTGGTGCTTAAAGGACAGCTCTGAAGTTTAAAATTATTATTCGCCCTGTTTAACAACGCACACTTTTGATGACCCTCGGACAATGTCGTTCGCCGGAATATATTGTTTGATGGAAAATCGTAAAACTTAAGGATGTTTGCAAAGAACTGAGCTCGTACACATGTTAATTATTTTTTTATGGAATAATTCTAGATCATATTTAAATTCACAATGTTGAAAAAAAATTGTTTGCCTTATGAGCATGGTTGTGAAACGTATAAACGAAAATGTGCAATTACTATTCATTTCATTGAAGTTAGTCAACATTAGTGCCTTTGGGAAACAACATATCCAAGCAGACAAACACATACATGTATCACAAAAAATTACTCTATGAAATTTTGAAGTAACTGCATGGATCTTGCTGACAAGTATTTCAATGTAAATTTCCTGACCGCCAGTAAACCTGCAAAGTACCTAGCGTTCTATTTATTTTATTCTAATTTTTTCATTTTTGGGGGGGTGCGGGGGGCTTTTTGTTTTGTTTCTTTTTTAAAGCTAACCCGAATCGATGACTCAATTGAATATTTCAGGTCAAATTTTTTCTTTCGTAATCGTTTTCTGCAGCGTCAATGATTTTTTTCATCTTCTGTGAAACCACGGAGCTTCTATCAAATGAAGGACCAGATTCTCTTCTAAAGGGAGACGTGAGGAAATGAGGAAATTATTGGAAATCGGGTTGGGAATTATAAAAAATTCCTCTTCCCATGAAATGAATTGCTAGTATAATCAAAACTTTACCATTAGCTTCCTTATATCATATAATGGGTGATATAAGTTTATATTCGAGCCATGACTCCGGGGGTCTGGAAGGGTCTCCAGTGGGGGCTCAAATTTCATCAAAGAAATTAAAAAAACAACAACACACATTCAAAACACATGTAGACTTTTGAAGAACAAGGGGACAGAAATTGTGAAATCACTGTAGAGGCTAGCTATTATATTTGATATTCAAGTTTGTACCTTGACCCGAATTGCAACGATTACGATTTTTTTTTTGGGGGGGGGGGGGGGGGAACTACTCTTTTGCAGACATCATTGTTTCATTATTGTTATGGGGCTAATCGGGCTGTAATTAATATACTGTGCTCTGTAAGATGTTTATGCAACACGTTTTCTTAATTTATTCGATATTAATAATAACCCCAGTGTTAAAACGATATTTATTCGCTATAGAATGAAAAATCCCAAGATTTCTCTTTTGAAACGCCCCCTCTATGTACGACGGGCTTAAAAAAAGTTCTATACGGAGATTCAAACGACATGAAAGTACCCGGATGATAACGTTGAAACAATTGTGCGAGGTGTTCCGAGAAACTTCCGAATGGAAAAAGATGTCATATTTTCCCATTATAAATCTCTGTGAAACTATGAATTTAAAAAAGATATCAATGAAGAAATCTTTGTTTACCCTTACATCGATTCTAATGTACTTCTTCGACAGGTATTGTGTATATTCGTTACAAATCGTCAAAAAGTGACGGAAACAGTATAGTAATTGAGAGAGAGAAAGAGAGAGAGAGAGAGAGAGAGAGAGAGAGAGAGAGAGAGAGAGAGAGGGGGGCAGGCTATATTTTGATATGTAAGCTCAAGTTTATCTAAATCATAAACGCTGGGGTGACAGAGTTGCTACAAGTGGGAGAGTACCATTTTACATAGTTTAATGTAGATGTCATACTATACAGTTAAATATTGTAGCTAATTTAAGTGTAATGGGCCCATTTCATAATACTTTTCGGTTATTTCCATTGCTTTATTTTATTTTTTATATTTTTTTTTTTTATCTCTTCTTCGTTTCTTTTCCCTTTTTCGTAAATTAAGGCGCATCGTGAACCCACCTGCCAGAGCCATAATGGAATTTTTAATTGAAAATATAAGTAAAATTTAACTCTCACACAGTGGTATATTGTTGGTTTAAGTGTATGTACCGGAATATAAATCTATTTACGTCTATAACTTAGTTGATATAATTTTCCTACTTTTCAATTAGTAATCAATTAATTAATGATCAGTAAAACTTGTCGAGAGCCAAGCTAAATTGAAAGAGATTTAAAATTGTAAGTCGTGTAAATTTATTTCGTGGAAATGTTTTGGGGTTAAGTATAATAAAGAACTACTTTTGGTATTTTTTATTTTCTGCCCCAAATATCAAAGTAAAAAAAAATAGAACGATAAGATATTTTTATGATTATAATAATATATAACTAAAAATTTGTTAAAATGGAGGCTAAAATCGAACTTATTGATCAATGATAGTCCTTTCAGAAAATAAATGTCACAATGTCAACGTTACTATAATTCACTTTCAATAATAATTAACCAACTTGGTCCATATATTATTTCTCTTTGCAGATACAATCTAAACAGAAAGAATAATAATTTTTGAAACTTAAACAAATACTTTTTGTACTTTTTACAGTATGTATTTGAAATCTATTGATATAGCATTAAATAAATGGATTTTTTAAGCAACGAAAAAAGAAATTATTTTTAAAAACATGTATCCATAAAAAAATTATAATTTACTTTACAGAGTATATAAATATAGTTAAAGTTTCACCAAATGAAAAGCAGACCTCCCTGTAGAGCCCCCTAATTAGAGAAAGAGGAAAGAAGAATTAACAAGAAAAAGTAGGAGTTAATCTGCCACGATTTCAGAAAATGGACAGTTTAAATGGGTTTCCCTACTAGCTACATCGTCATTTTTTTCCTCCTAGACAAACCACACAGCTTGTATTTGGACTAGCCCTGACCTGTTCTGCACTTTATGCTTGCATTAGACTACACAAATCTCTTACTTTAAAAGAGTTCCAATATTAAGTCAAGGACCTCCCAGACAAAGACAAAGCTTGTAAAATGTGACAATAATGAATATCTTAAACCTTGGGCAGTTATACATACTAAAAAATAGCACCTTTTCCATATAATGGGGAACATTTACCTACAAATATCAGGAAAAAGATTGACCTAAATAAAAAAGTGACCATGAATTGTATATATCAACCTTGCCGATATATTGATGATGTTATCTTTGATACTGTATGTCTTTTAGTATCTGATTAAGTATGTTGGTTGGAATTTCAGAAGTAACTGCTCAATAATTAACTTTCTAAAGCTACTTTTTTGTGTAGCGCCATAAATGCAATTGTCAAAAACATAAGTATTTATAACACTGTCAATATTTATTCAAGATAGATATGCAATAACAAAATGTACATTTTTTATTCACTCCCTTAAAATAAACAACACTATACCTAAACCCTGGCCTCTCATCAAAATTCAACAAATATTTCTCTTTACAATATTGCATTACTTTAAAAAAGGTAAAGCAAAAGACATACAACAATGTTTAATGGCAAGGATAAATTGTGCAGTAATTTCTACATTGTGATGTACTCAACAAAAACCATGTCTGACTAATCTTAGACTAATAGTATCATCTACTATCTAGTTTAGCAATGTGGTCCATATATATAGAGATTCGCTTATTGCTCACCATGCATGACAATGAAATTCTCTGTGTTAAAGGAAGACATACATGTACAAGTAAAAGTGTATATGTCCACAACAAACACAATATGCCTACTTATCACTATACCTGGGCATGTAATCCCAATTTGATTGTCATTTCAACATTATGAATTTTAATATCTTGGTCAGTAAATTTTATTGCCAAATAAAATGTGAAAATGATTGATTAGACGTGGTTCTTAAATAGAGGATGTGGCTTAAATATATGGTAAATAACTGATAGATTTATAGGGTTTATTATTTTCAAAAATCTATCAAAAGTTTAAAAAATTTATTCATTTTTGTAAATCAATCTCATTATGATTTTCAGACAGAAATATAATTTTACTACGTACTTAACTGAATGAACGTGACAGACACCATCTAGATCAAAGAAAATCCTTAAAACTAATGGATGTTCCTGAATTAAGTCTAAAAAGGTGAAAACAGAACACACACACAGAATTATTTTTCAAAAATACTCTTAAAAAGACAATCAAGATTGCATGCACCTTAATAGTAAAAAAGACTAGTAAAGTAATATATATTTGACAAATATTAATGTATTTTTGAAAAATGTATTAATTTAATACCTTTTGTTTCTGAAATCTACCCTGGCTATAATTTCATCAACAACAAAACAATCTACTTAAATGACAAAAGTTTAGATAAATAGAAATTATTTTTAAAAGATATTTAAAATATGGGTAATTTATTAACAGTACATGTAATATTACTCTCTCAGTTTTGGTAGAGGTATATTGGAGAGAGAAACAAATTGATTGGCCTTTGGTCTCTTTTTGACTCTACCTGGTCAATAACATATGGAACCCGTGCAACAGAATAGTCTTACCGGTAAATTACTTTAGTCATAGGTCAATGTATAAAATGGCAAAATCAATGTTTTAATTTTTTTTATTTGCCTTTGAATTGCTGTCGTAAGTCAAAAGTTGTATATACATGTATATGAATGGGTTTTTTTATTTGACCCAACAAATCTACATCTTTGCTAGCCAAGGGTATTTCAGACCACCTGCTCTCAATTTATTGAAATTTTTTTATGAAAACCTTCGGCTTAATTTAATAAGGACAGGAACAATATGTTTTTCAGTTAACTCTGGTAAGATTTTGCAACAAATTGATTTCACAAAGCCATTATTGTCTGGATTTTATACCTGTTGTATGTTCCAAAAGTGTCTAGATAATGGCTTGGACAAATAGACTGATGAGGAAAAACAGGGGAATTCATGCTTCCCATAATTTTCAAAAAGCAACAATAAATGAATGAATTCAGAAAACAGTTAACCAAAGGAACAATTAAATGCAATGTACAGGTTGTGCGCAATATATTACTGTGTCACCCAACCGCAAGTTGTGTTACACAAATAAAGCCAAGAATTACTTAACAATTAATGCAGTATTCAAAAATACATATTAAAATATTTGTGCTTGGTTATACCTATTAAAATCCTAAATGTAAAGAAAGAATCGTGCATCTATGTATTGAAAATACAATGTAATACAAAAGGTATTACCGGTACATGTTCAAAAGTGGGTGTCTGAATGTTTGAATATCTTTTTTGTCTTGATCTTGATGAACTATATAAATCAATGATGCAATGCTGACATAACTAATAAGTACAGGTATACGGCCTTTAGGGTAAACACTTATCTATGTAAAAGGTGCATCTATTGTGGGAGAAAAAAGACAAATGTTTCATTAAAATGATGTTTCCACTTTTGATGGCTCCAAAACCACAGGGTTCTTAAAAAATAATGATGTTAACATGTGCATGTACTCTAAGGTTTAAAAAGTTGTGTGTTATCTTGTTAAAATAGGAAATGAATTGTCTAATTTGTATTACTGTGAGCAAAATGAGATTAAATACAATGTCAACTTTCTGCAGGTTGCAGTAGATGAAAGCTTTGTGCGTTGTCTTGGAACCAGGTCTAATCTTCTTTGGTGTTAACATTCCGGATCTGTAGATCAACCTTTCCTTCCCCATTATCTAAAACCTAAAAAAGATTATGGGCTTACAGTATATAAATTACGTCATTTTTATCCAATTTCAGAGATTAAAAAAAAAATGCTTTCCACCCACCTATGATACAAAAGTAAATCCTGTATCATACCTGCATAAGCTCATCTGGAGCACTTTTTTGATGACTTAAATTTTCTGCCATTTTTCTGGATTCAACTAACAACATGTGTAACTTTGTTTCTGATGAAGTTTCAGCCTGAAAAAAAGAAATAAAGTGAGAGTTCTTGATAGGCTTTGCAATTCTTTGACAAGAAAACACCACTGTCACAGATAAAAAGTTCATCTAATTTCAACCTTTTTTTTTTTTTTATCAATTTCTTTTTATTTTTTTTTTTATTTTTTTTTGGGGGGGGGGGGGGGGTCGTTTTTGGGGCTTTTGAAACAAATATTAATAAAAATCAACCTTACTGAGGTTGAAATATCCATGTTTAGAAAGAGTTTCCATGAAACAGCTTCATACAAATGCCAAGACATGACAGCTTAATATAGATGTGATGAAAAGACTTTTTGAAGCCATATATAGTTTGATACAAAAATTCATTCTTTCTAGTAAATTTAAGGGTTTTTTTCTACGTACTTTTATCATTGTTTCCTTGAAAAGATACATACAATTATAGCCTAGGTCCAAAGTGCATACACAGATCACTGGAGTACACACTTGAGTTATCTTTGACAACTGGCATGATAAAGCTATATGCTCCCTAATTTCAAAAGTGCAAACATTTCTACTCTGCAACACTTTCAGCCAGTTGACAGCATTTTAAAGTCAAAAGCTCACAAAAAGGTCAATAAGTTGACACTACATCAACAGATAAGATTTTGCAGTTAAGTAGACATATGCAAATCCATATACATCTATTGGGAAGTGAATATCTAGCAGAAACATCAGATACATAACAATGATAGTAATTTAACACAAAAAATTTGGCTTACCTCTCCAGAAGCTCTGTCCCAGTTCAAAGGTTTATTTCTTCCATCTTCATCATCCAGAAATACAGACAGTTGGTCATCAAAGGTTACTCTATTGTCAACAGTAGATGATAAAGCACCACTTCTCTGCTGTAGATCATAGTCATTAGCTTTCTCAAACTGATAGTCAATAGTCCGCCTGCTAGGAGAAGGGCTGTGAGTTTTTAGTGAACTTTCAATACTGTAGTGTTTAGAATTGTGTTCAAATATACCCTGATGAGTTTGTCTGCTCATTGGTTTGGGGCTCAATGAACGCGAGCGCTGAGCATGAAGAACCGGGGATATTGAGCGATTGAGCTGGTCAGTGTCTAGTGAACTCACTACTGAGGATTTCTCCATTGTTTTCTTGGAGGAGACATTTTGCTGATCTGAAATTGTACTTTTCCACTTGACTGGAGACAAGGGCTTAGAATATCTGTCCATCTCATCAGGTTTGATATCCCAGGAGAAGTCAATCAGATTTGGTCCTTCATCTTCTTCTGGCCAGTCTCCATAGCTGCAGCCCTGAGACTTCTTAATGCTGTCTATCCATTCAGAACTTTTATTCACAAAACTGACCCCATCTCCTGTTGTTCTCTCCCTTACACTGTTTAAGTAATGATCTGTCTTATTCTCTGTTGTTTCACTTTTAACAGGCACATGAAACAAGTTCTTGGAATGAGACGACCCCTTAGAACTCTCTACCACTTCAACATCTTTTTCTGGGGAATATTTAAAGTCTGAAGAAAGCTTACTACAATTACTGCAGTTTTTTGTTGAGTTACTGTAGAGAAAGAAAAGTTTAAAAGTTTTAAATTAAACATAAAAATCATTATAAACTTATTAAATACTTTTTCCAACAATGTCCATACCAAAATAAACTGTAAGCAATATTTTGTTTTACATATTTCAACACACCTTTGCTTATTACTAGAAATAAAATTGTAATTATGCAAGTGGGATATCCTCTTTAGATTAAGAGTAATACAGTGTTCATTTAAGGTATGGTAAATAGAGGAAATCATTTTCTAATACAGGCTGTACTTGTATAAAATCTACTAGTAATTTATTGCTTTTGTTTTGTGTCTTTAAAACGTGCTCTAAAAAATTGATATTTAGTGTATCTGTAGGTATATCCAAGGTGTTGTGATCATCCTAATTATATATATCAAACTAGACAACATTGAGATGGTGACCATCTCAAAGGGCCCCGCTAAATAATGGACAATGGGATGAAAAGAATTTCAAAGAATATTGTTTTGACCTTGACCTATAACTTAGAAATTTTCCAGCTGGCATAGAACTTCTAATTCAATCTCATTACCCCTTACATACAGGCATTTGTTTAATCTGAGCAAGATTAAGCAAATGAGAAATAATCTATGGTCTAAAACTTGTTATAAAGAGAACCGTTATGACCTTCACATTGACTTGGTTCAAGATCACTGCACGCCTGGATTAACCAAAAAGCTCTGTTTAAGTAAGGTATTAGCCAAATAGGGCTAAGTGGAGGGTATATATATGCTCTTAAAAAAGGACTTTTGTGTGATCCAATATGATGTTGACACTTGACCTACAAACATCATTCAAGGTCACTGCTGCCATTTGATCAAAGACACCATGTAGGTGAAGTATGAGCCAGACTGGAGCAAAGGAAGAGAAGATATACTCCAGACAAGGATTTTTCATATAATTCTGCTTTGACCTTCACATTTGACCTTGAAAATTGGTTCAAGGTCACAACACACCCTTTACTCAAAAGCTCTGTGTATGTGAAGTATGAGCCAAATAGGGCTAAGTGGAAAGTATATATGCTCTGAAAAAAGGATTTTTGCGTGGTCCGATATGATCTTGACCCTTGACCTACAAACTTCATTCAAGGTCACTGCACACTCTTTACCAATAGACACTCTCTGAGTGAAGTATGAGCCAGATTGGACCAAGGGGAGAGAAGATATGCCGTGGACAAGGATTTTATAGATAATTCTGCTATGACCTTAACCTAAGACCTAGAAACATGGTTCAAGGTCACTGCACACCCTTTACCTAAAGGCACTCTATGGGTAAAGTATGAGTCAGATTGGGCCAAGGGGAGAGAAAATATGCTCCGGACAAGCGATCTCAGACAGACAGACGGACGGACAGACGGACGGACAGACTGATCACTATAGGGCGCCCGCAGAGCGGGGCCCTAATAAACAATAGATCTACTTGAATAAGCCAGAACTGTGAATTAGACATTCCAAAGGCAAATACACAGTATCTGTGTATGGAATGAATTATTTTTTTAAATGTCACCCTACACTAGAAACTATTAATTGCATTTCATTTTCCAACTTCAAATAGAGTTGGGGTAAATTCACTTTACATCAATTATCAGTGATTGTCTTCAGTTTAGTATTAGATACTTGAATAGCGATTATTTTCTTGTCTTCATAAAAAAAGTCAACCAGAAACAAAATTCTAATAGAATTTAAGAAACATGATGCAAAAATGATGTTTTCACCTGCTAATTTTAACTTTTAATTTTTTCACTTGCATTACTAATGTAATGCATTCTAATCTTGAAATCAAGAAATTTTGAAGCATGAAACAGAATCTTAATGCCTGTAATTACTGCACCACCAGCTCTTATTTCCCTGTTGAACCATACCTAATCTCCTCTAAGCTGCTCTGCTGTTTGTGGATAGTCTCCCTTGTACTGTCAAGGTTAAGCTGTAACAACCCAACCTGTCTCTGTTGTCTCTCGTACAGCTGAAATCAAAATCACAAAATGACAACTCAAGAACAATAACTTGCTCTTTTGTAAAAATTCCACATAGCTTAAAGAAGATAACACTATGTATTTTTTCCATAAAGAGCACAGAGTTGTATCTTTATGAAAATAATGTATTTTATTATTTTAAATGTACATATATTTACATCTCTCTTTAAAGTTTTGTTGACATTTCAGCATAAACGTGCATGACATATATTGTATCATTGATCATTATCCTACATAGATAGAAGATTGATTGATGGGCTGGCAGTACACATTTGACTTTTGACACTTTTAAGATCAAGATCTAGTAAATGAAAGGTGCCTACAGGTTTATGAAATTCAAGATATAAATTATTTCAATGATGCTTCATAACAATAGCTTTGTTTGATAGGGTGTATCAGGGTTTAATCTTTTGGTAAACACAATGAAAAATCATGTTTTAAACTGTCATATATATGAAATATAAAGGAAATAAGTAACAAATCTCGGAGTTTTGTCCATTTTTACAGTCTCTCCAAAAATGGCATTAAACAAGCTCTTGACCATTTCTTTAAAATGATGTCAAACTGAATATAGGTGTCAGGATTACTTTCCCCATTATTTAATTTAGAATGTCAAGAAATTGTTTCATTTTCTACACAATTCCTTTAAAGCCGTAAAGTACGGGGAAAAAATCATCAAATCAATCATGACGTCATAATGGTTTTAGCACCAAAAAAGACACTCTGGAATCATTTACTAGATCTTGACCTTAATATATAAGATATAATCCTGTTATAGATTTGTAGAAGTTTGGTAGCTATGTATGGAATTTGTTCCTTATGTACAATATTTAGTTTTACAGTTTATTGCTAAATTAAAATGATTTATTTTCAGCAGTTTATAAATAAATTGTCTGGGAATTTTCTGTTTATAAGAATTATTCTTAATGAATAAATTTATTTTTTCTTCTATCTTTCTCTTCTTTTCATCATAACAAATACTAACAAAAAGCCATTATGACTGACATGTGGTTGGTAAAGTATGAAAGGTAGTGAATTATTTGCCTTCCTTTTTTAGAAGTTATACAACAAAATTGGTTAACTTATGTACGTAAACATCTTTCACATAAAAGCTTTAACTTTTATTTTGGGATATGATTTAACAAAGACAAAAAATATAAAGATATACCAGAAACATTAATAAAAAAGAAATATGCTTAAAATTCACAAGGAAATTTAAATAACTGCATGAATAAGAATTGCACATACAAAAAGTTGATGTCACATAACATAAATATTCTTTAAACTCTGACTTACTTCCCTTAGTTGTCTAAGCTGATGATCTGTTCTGGATTGCTTTCCTCTCAGAGATTCAATCAAATTGTCCTTGCATTTCTCTCTTTGGCCTGTTGAATAATATAAAGATTTAAAGACCTCTCCATTATTTATTTTCAATGAAACAGATTTTACACTCAGTTTCAAAAGGGTTAATAATTTCATGCATAGATCAAGAAATTTTTCTTTTTCTTCTTAAAAGGGGAGGTCCATGGCCTATTTTGGCATTTTGACTACCTGAATTTAAAAAGTTTTAATTCTGAATATGCACATGATCATTTGTTTCTCTCTATATATATTTATGTATTATATTCACTCTCACCTTTGAACAAATTTCAGTTGAAAAATTGTGTATTACACACATGAAAAACTGTCCCTGAGCTTTTGCTTCATTTTTATAAACAAGGCTTGAATTTGAATCTTTAATTTTGAAGATAAAATTCCTTATGCTAATTCACAACATTTTGGATACAAACAAAACCATTCTTTACAACCTTGATATATGGTTTTTTTGTTTTTTGTTTGTTTGTTTGTTTGTTTGTGTTTTTTCAAATTTACAATCTAAAATGCTGATTCGAACTTTTGGCAAAGAATAATAATTACACCACTTTATCAGATAAAAAAAATAATTAAAGTTCAAAGAATGAATCTTTGAACTATATTTTATCCAAAATTGACTTTCCTATATTTAAATACAGTACATATATATTAAGATAGTCAACAAAATTAAATGACTTTTCTAATCTCTACCCAGACAGCATATTTCTGTATCCAGTGAATATAATTCTTTTACTGTTCACAGTAATCAATTTTGAAATTTATTAATAGGACTTCTCTACACAATACAGAAATGTTTCCCATTTTAGGGTATTTTTTACAGAGTCATTTGCCCTTAGATGCAAAGTATTCAAATTGTGAATATATGTGTTACTCATTTCATTGAATAAAAAAACCATCAAAACATTTCTTTATGCATGTAAAATGTACACATACTATATATCACTTGTAAACTTGCATTCTTCTTTTGTATACTTAAAATATGAATTTAACAAGTTGGATGATTTCTTTTTAAATCATGATTTAATTGATTGTGTACCAAAACGAATATTCTTATGACCTAAGGATGAAAATACAACATATCATCCATCTTAGAGCTTTTTCATCAAATACATTTTCCTTAGGTTCTAAAAATAAAAAAATATGGGTGTAAAGAGGTTCTTTTATTGGAGAATGCAAAATGATTGACAGCTGTGGACTTACTGAACTCTTCCTGCACTAGGCTCAGCTGTTGGCGAATGTTTGTTGCAGACACCACATGCTCCTGAAGGTCAAGTTCTTTCTTCTCCAGCAGAGCTTCAAAGAGACCAAAAAAACAGTTTTAACTCTTAGTTTTAGCACTAGCTGTTTTAATGACAGCTAGGGTGTAACATACATACCTTTGAAATAACTAAATGAATATTACAAAGCAAGTTTCAGAGAACTTGATGACTTTTAACAGTCTGTTTCTTGCAGGAAAAAAAGGCTGCAAAGCAATATTTACTGCCAAAGGTTCCGGAAATATTATATGTCTAGTCCTCTAAACTTGTAATTATAGTATTCAGACATAATTTGTTACACCAGTACAATCCCACATTCCTATTTTGTCTTTTTTTTACCCTTATATAAGCTCTAACATGAAATCAATACTTGCACAAAAAGTGTCTTGATCAAATCAAATCATCAGTGCATTAACAGAGTGTTTCATTTCTCAAAATTATAATGTTTTATACATAAACATTGTATATTCTAGTACTTAAACATCAGAATATGTAAAAATGAATATGCCCACAAGGATATGTCAAAATTATGACTTTCATGTAAATTATACAAATCGTTACCTGTAGTTATCTTCAATTTCCGCTATTTTAAAAATCCTGTATGTTTTGATCAAATTGAATTATCAGTACACTATCTATTAAAGTGCTTCATTTCTCAAAATGTTCTTCTTTCTTTTAATTACAGGGTATTAATAGTGTGCAGATTTTTCTATCCAAAATAAAAACTATAAGTTGACACCTATATACCACCCCCCCCCCCCCCCCCCTTATTTCAGCGTCAAACCTGAGATATTAAAAACCAAAGCAATTATACTTTTACATTTTATACATGTACATGTACTATGTATAAATATTTTTCATCATCATAAGTAATTAACAACTGCTGAAAACCAGATATTAGTAAAGGGGAATATTGTGGAATATTTTAAATGCATGCATATGGGAGCCAATTTTAGTGGATTGCCAGATTTTTACAGGTTAGCTCAGGGGCAATTTTTCATGGATCCATTCCTATAAATAATATAAATAAGATCAAAATTTCATACCACTAAATTGTTGAGGATGTGAATTTGTGGGTGGGGGTACCCACAAAAAATTAAGCTACGAAAAATATTAATGATTCCATCATATAGTTGTATACTTTGTAAAATGTTCTTTGCATTTTTTAGATTGCATGAAGAGTTTATAGAGACTCAAGGAGAGGTAACTCTTTTTATCAGCAGACCAAACTCCAGTAATTCTAGTACTTGAAGGAATTAAATCTTATCACAACTACCTTTGTGTTCCTATAGTTATTAATTAAAATATGGATACATATGTGATATATTCATTATTTTGTGTACATATGATCATTCTGATAAAATGATTGTAGAATTGCCAAGATCTGTGACATTTTGACTACACTTAGAAAAAGATTTGATAATGACAAAGTCCCTTAATGCATACCTTTAGTTTTTTCAAGTTCTTCTTTGACCTCATGATATCTCTCTTTCCAAAGTGTGGACTGTTTTATTGCATCTGTCTCTCTATCTATACACTGCTTGTTTCGTAGATCTAGTTGTTTCAGACGCTCTCCTAGTTCTCTCATCTGGGTTGTAGCAGATACCATATCTTTTTCCTGAAAGATTTTTATAATAAAGTCTTACACAACACAGTTAACTAATCATGATATACAGATTTACAATATCTGAATAACAAGTCATTAAAAAAATCCACAGATTACTGTAAAGCAGCTTTTATTCATAGAACTACATGTACTTCATTATTTTCTAAGAGCTTCATGATGATAAATTTTTACTACTGAGACTCCTTTACAATCTGTATTCTCAACCAAGAGGTACCAGCAAAAGTCAAAAATGTTTCTTGCACCAAAATAAAAGTTGACTTTCAATATCATTTTAAATGTGTGAACATTAAAGTCTGTTGTCTTTGGGAATTATCTGATATCAACAGATTCTTACAAAAATTTTAATTAGCATTATAAACTTTCATTGTTTTAGAGAAGAATACCTTCAGCCTGAGAGCGGTGCACAGTTCTTGCTCACGTCCCTCTAATTTTCCTATGGTAGAAGACATTTCTTTGATTTTTTCAGCTTGACTCTTGTATTTTTCCTGGTAAGTATGTACATGATATATATAAGAAAATCAGCCCCTCAGAATTTTTGATTTATCAAACCTATAGCAAAATACATGTAGATCTTTAGGTTCAGTTCAACAAAATACCAGCTTTTATTTCTAAATCTGGTCAATTATTTTTGCCCTCTTCACCTCTCACCTCTAATTCCTTAATATGGATGCTTCTGTAGTCATTTTCCTGACACAGCTTTGTTAATTGTTCATGTGTTGTTTCTAATGTTGTGTTTTGACATGAACTCTCATTGCGTAGGGTTTTCAATTTTGTTATTGCCATTCGCAGCTGTTTTGTTCTGTGTTGTGTTTCATCTAAAATTTGAAATTTTAAAAAAATCATTTTAAATTTCAGAAATTAAATTTTCTGTTCTCACAATACATGCCAGTACACACAAAAAACTGATGTTTGACAATATTTACATTAAAAAGCCTTTCACTGCTGAAACAAACATTTTTATAAAACTTTTCTCACCTTCTGCCTTTGCCAGCTTCTGCTCCAGTACAAGGATCCTGTGTCTATCTTGTTCCCAGGCCACAAGCTGCTGCTGATGTGCCAGCATCATTTCATTCAGTTCCCTATCCCTGTCCTGTAACTCACTAACTAACAGCTGTATTTCATTTCTCTGCTTGTAGACTGTGCTATTCTGATTCTCTCCAGATCTCTAAAGATGAAAACAAGTTTATAATGGTTGTATTTGTCACTTTTTCCTTAATATCTATTCTTAATGATTTACTGGTTTAAAAAAGTAAATATTTTAAAACCTAAAATAAATATTAACTACAGTGTTTAAGCACAAAACTCACTGTAAAGGATTTGCTATGTGAACTGTCTTTCCTTTGATTGGAGGTTGAAAGTAGGTGCTGTTTTGTTCCCAAAATGCTAGAGGTTTCCTTTGTTGTTGAGGAATATGTGTATCCATCAGAATTTGCTACACCCTTTGGTGAATATCTTGCTCTTGCTTCTACTTCACTATTTCCACTGCGTCTAGGTACAGAGGAGTTATGTCCCTTTTGTCCACCTCTTTCCTCATGTCGTAGCTGTTCCACTCTTCGGGGGGATCCTGTTGGGGAAGTGTCTTGATACAAATTTTTACCATAAGATGAACCAGCATTTTCTCCAATTGTGCTGAATGCTGGTTGTGGAACTGTCTGAGAAACTCTCTCAGAATATGATAAAGTGTTTATATCCCTGATTGTTGAGGGCATTGCTTGGGCTTTCTTAAGAGCTCTGGGCTCACTTGACAGTTCAACTCTATGACCCAAATAATGTGATTCTAGACCCTGGGGGAAGTCGTTCTTAGAAGCACAGGGGCCTTTCCCATTCTCAGCCTCCACGGCTAGTCTGCTGCTTTGTGCTCTCTTGCGTGTGGAAAATGGTGGAATGGATGACTACATAAAGTAAACATATAACGATAGCGATATGATAATAAAACATACCAGTACATGTTAACTGAAATATTATCATGGAATATATAAGTTATCTTGGACAAATCTTTACACGTCTTATTGATTGACACATTCTTACTATTACAATTAATATGTAAAAAGTTTGATATACAAGTAGTTAGAGTTTATTCCTAATATCAACAAATTCATGTACAATAAAAATCATACAAATGTATTTACACTGTATAAGGAAATTTCAAATTTCTTTATTCTAATTTACATTAAGCCAAATGAGAATTAAAAGTTATCTGCAGAATTTTCATTGCCTATCTTTTCACTTAATAAAATTTTTCAAAGAAAATTCAATCAAAATTAAAATGTAGACATACATGGAAGCTAACAGAAATTACCATATAACTTCACAGTTCTATAATAAAATTATCATCACTAATCCCAGTGAGAGTTATTTCTCTTGTCAGAGGGCCATTATACCATTAGTCTGGTACCCTTCCCACAATTCCGTTCGCAATGTAGACAGTGCGCGAACGGAATTGTGGGAAGGTACCAGACTAATTGTACCTTTAGAAACAATTTCCCATTATATTCATTCCATACAAAAAATTGATTTACCTTGATAGGAGTGCTATGTACTGGGATGTCCTCGTTTGGTATCGGTAAAAATTCTGTTTGAACAAAAAGACTGGTTTATTGTTTTCAAATAAAGATGGCTGTTAATTAACATTGTATTCTGAATATGAATACAACAAGAATTGGTGCAACTACTGCTCCAAGATATTATAATTGGACTCTGATTATCTTTGAGGTTCATACCTGAATCATTCATCCTCTCATGTCACCTTTCACATTATCTGTTGTTCATGATAACTGCTCTAAAAGTAGACTAGATTAAGAAACAAATTGTTTTCTGATGACAAATTATTGAAATGTAAGTTCCTAAAACTAAATTAAAATCTAAGTAATGTAAGAAGATTAAGATGGAACAAATCAGCAATCAAATTTTTGGTGAAAATCATATTTTAAGCCAAGTGTTTTTAGTCCACTCCCTAAAATTCTGGGAGTATTATATAGACAAAAAGAAAGAAATGGCTTGCAAAGATAAATAAAAATTAATTGCAAGAAAATATTAACTGATTTTATTATCTTGCACGTACATATATACTGTTAGTGTAATATGTTTTATCATTTTCATGTGATCAGATAAGTTAAACATTTATAAGTTCTTACTATTTCAGCTGATTGTTCAGCTCATATCCAACAGAGTCTACAGTTGAAAACAATTAATAAATTGCAGAGTTTCTAAAGGAGAAAGAGCTTGCTAGCCAGCTTTGGGAGACTAAGATTTTTATGCCAGAGGACCTGGGTTCAATCCCAGCAGAGGGAATATTAATTGTCTCTGATACATTTGGCTCTAACAATAGGAACTTGGTTATTCTCTGGCAGGTAAGAGCAATCGTACCAAGACTTTCGCCTCACAGGTTTTGTGACTTCGGAAGAGTCAAAATATTTTCTCTATCATCAATGATGATCATGCAGTTTTAAAAATGTAGACTTTTTCAAAGTGCATGATATATGATGATAAAGAAACTCTATGGTATGAAGCATGATCTAACAGCAAACCTATAATTCGCCACTTGAGATAAAATTGTATATGCTAGTTGTTGGTTTATTTCAATTGAGACTCAATTTTGAAATCAATCCTTTCGTTCATTGTTAAAATAAGATGCGCTGGCATGTGTATACAAGTTTAAATACCCATCAGGACTTATGAAATGAAATTGCAAATATAAATTGTAAATCAAATGATATATGCATTGGTCCTTACATTGCGTCAAAGAATCTGCAACTGTTCATCCCTTGAGGTATCTTTTTAAGATAAAAATGCTAAACCGTAGCATCGGCTTCTGTAACAACGGTTTCACGCTTTGTTTACAAATCCCCACTTCCGGTCATGGTTAAGTCATACCAATAAAGTTTCGTTTTATTAATTCACAAAGTACTTGAATAAATGACACCTAATACTATATCTATCAATGTTTAGTACCATCAACAGAGAAAAATAACCCATATGTTAATAATAATAATGTGTAATCCAAGAAAAAAAATTGTGTCATCCATGTACGACATGGCCATCAAAATCATTCGGGACTTATCGGGAAATATCCATGTGGAATATATAAATCCAACGTGGGTTAAAAAAATATTTTCTAAATATATTTATCCTATAAAAAATCGTTTGTATGCAATTATTCAAGTTAAGATTTTCTTATTGGTTACCTAAATCCAGTTACATGTGATTTGAATTGCTACGATTCCTTGTTGGTTCGAATTTCCTCGCAGATATGGCCAGAAATTAGAAATTATTGTGACTTTTACCTCTTTCCATGTAACCAGTAACATTGGTTACAATGCTTGATAAATGATATACAAACTGCTATGTATTTGTTACAGGTTACAGTGGTTACCGGTAACATTGGTTTCAAAATAGGGTTAGTATTTTAGCATGGTAAGGGTTAGGTTTAACTGTTTAAGGTTAGGTTAAGGGTTAGTTAGGGTTTAATAGTTATGGTTAGGTTTAGGGTAACCATTGTAACCAATAAAGTAAGATCCGCTCTGAATAAGGAACATGACTGGCACCACTGTTACCCAGTGTCACCAAGATAATATAGTTGTAAGGCCTAAAAAAAAATATTGTGTGTTTAGAGCAGAGACATAAATAAGAGAGATTGGCAACTCCTCCATTAGCGTGTTTTGTGTTGAAAAATGTTACGGGACCGACCTTACTTTGAGAACTACTTTTTAGTAAACTGAGATAATGATCTTAAACCAAAAGTATACTGTTTTTATGAAAAATAGGCATAGGTTTTAGACATTTTCGAAACAAAAAAATGAAAAATAAGATTAATATATAGAAAATATATTGGCCAGCTATAAAACATCGGCGAAATCGCGGACGACGGGTAGCCAACTGCCTTCTAAAACTCCTCTTTTAATATTGTTTATAAGACATTAACTCATGAAAATATAATATTTTGAATGTTTGGTAATAGGTTTTAGCTGTTTATATTTCGATATAATTGTTTATTTGAAAGATATACTGATTTAAACTGGGAACACTTTACAATAGGGACAGTGAGATTTCGATCAGTTGCCAATCTCTGTTATTTATGTCTCTGGTTTAGAGTAACCCGACGTAACCTACAAAAATGCCCCGATCCTACCATTTTTAGGTGTCTGTTTATATCCGATTGTGATTTTCATGTTATTTCCATTAAAAACCAGTTTTTAAATATGACACAAACAAACATTCTGAGGATTTTATATTTGTATTTGCACCCTCATGCAAAAAAAAAAAAATATGATAAAATTAAAAAAATCCCTATCTACCTAACCTAATTTTTTCATCAGTTACCCTAAACACACAATTTTTTTCTTAGGCCTAACCATTGTAACTGCTACACAGGAAAAGTTTTGTTACATTTGTTACCCTTTGTCACCAAGAGAATATAGCAATAACCATTGTAATCATTGTTACCAAATAAACAACTCCGGCCTGCTTAAAAGGTATGTCACAACTGTTACTCTTTGTCATTAAGAGTCTGAGAATACAGCTGTAACCATTGTAACCAAATGAAATGAGATCCCTGCCAAACAGAAAAAAGGTCTGTCCTTTGTCACCAGGAGAATATAGCTGTTATCATTGTAACTGGATAAAATAAAACCATCCAGTTGGATAGAAATAATTAACTATATGATGAATTCTATTTTTTATATATTTTATCATCTGATATTGTCTTGATGTGCATGCAAATTTGTATTAATTTTAGTGTGATATTAACTTATCTGAATTATCGCAGTGAATTAATTTGGTAGACATGCAATTAAGTATCATTTTATGTGATTTATTTTTCATTGATAACTGTATATGTAGTAAAAAGGTTTTACCGGTATATATATATATAGGAATGATTGAAACCATACCCATAGGCCATAAGTGTTTATTACTGGTCCGTTTCATAAGGCCTTGTGATAATTAATGCTCCTAAGTCGTGTTCAGACTAGGTCCAGGTGGCGTATTGTGTCACTTCCTTTCCAGTTAGAAAAAAAGAAACTTAGTGCAGTGTCCAGTTTTGGACATAAATTGAATGGATAATCAGGTTTTACCAATGTGGTAGGATGTGAGTAGTTTTAGTCTACCATTTAATAATCCATGGGCTGCCTGCAACAAATTGAGGAATTCTGGGTTAAAGTGAAATATATTTTTGCTTTTTATATTACAGAGAATGGCAGAAGTTCAAGAAAGAAACTTTTTTGAAATAGAAGGACCAAAACCAGATGTAACCTATCCAATGAAAGTCAAATATTGTGGAGGTACAAATTTTACACTTAATTTTACCTATCAAATTAACTATTGAAGGGATGCATTTCTTTAATTTTGTCATTGTGCATACATGTGTTATACGTACATGTAGTTTGATTAATGATAGGTATGCTGTAATAAACGGAAATTAAAATAAATAAATCAAGATGAATAAATGTGAATAAATATATATTTCAGCCTTTCCCTTACACATGTTACATTGAATAACCTATTACATACTTTGTTAATACCAATAAGTTATTACCATAGTTGCATTTTTAAAAAGGGCATATTGAAGCTAATGATGCTGACATACCCTAAAACCTTGAAAATTAGCCGGATTTAATAATGTCAGCCGGTTTTGAAAATATGCCACCTATTTCTTGCGTTGAAAATTACTTGAAAATAAGCCGGTTTTGAAAATACACCAGTCATGACAATGCCATTTAGGAAAGATTTTAAACTAAAAAGTGTTTCTTTTTCCTACATGCAAGATAATGAACACAGTATTATTTAAATTATTTTATTTCATTATAAAAATTCTATGACATATTTGATTAGATTCAAAATTAAATGTCTAAAACTTTGATAAAACCATAAAAATTCAACTTAAGTCCTGTATTTAGTTTAAAAATTATTTTTAAAAAAAATCCTTAAGCTCACTGTTTTAAAAATGGGCTCCCAAAATTGAAGACACTTGTACATATTTCATTTAACTCTTACAGAGAGCATGACCTGCATACATATGATAAGTTGAACACCCAAAACTGTACAGGAGCATTAAAAAAAACTGGAATTTGAGTGAAAAAAATGTACACTGCCCATCAAAAAATGGTACAAAAAACGGTACATGTACTAAATATTGCTTAAATTCTTTTGATAAGATACTTTATTTCTAAACTAACAAATGTATATTGTTGCAAATGTCTTATTTTAAATGTTGCCATCAAGTTTTGCATGCTTTAAACTTCTTATTGGGTTTCATGATTACAATTTTTCACGAATTGTATAAATTAAGTTAGTTTAGATGATAGCTTGTTTACCAACTTTGGTATAACGTGAGAGTCGATTTCTCCAATTTACATCTTGTTCATAATAATTATAATATATACATACATCAACAATGAGAAAAAACAGCCGTAAATGCAACCTTACATAAATTTCTGCACATAAAACTTGAACATAAACATGTTTAATCATCGTACGGAGAGCTGGGTCAGATTCATGTATAATTCTAAAGTTGGCTAAATATTTTCTGTCAAGTTACGAAACACTTATCATTGACTTTTTGATAATAAGCCATGATTATGCTCTCGTCGCTTACCGGTTTTTTGTTTGGATAATAAGGTGTGCTTTCAAAATAAGACAGTTTTGAAAATAAGCCCCCACTTTCTTACCAAGACTTAAAATAAGCCGCTGCCTATTTTCAAGGTTTTAGGGTATTTTGGTCTGGTTTTCAACATTGTGAAAAATATTAAACAACATATATAGATTTAATAGTGTTGGAAGCATGTTAAGCCTCAATTTGTGATTCTTTATAATATATTAATATATACCTTTGTTGTAAATGAATTTAATCAATGAATTTTTTTTTCAGAATGTACTATGCCTTTGGAGGTATGTTGATTATTCAAGAGAATATTTACTTCTCTTTTTTTTTTTTGGAAGAAAAAAAAACAAAACATTTTTTTAGTAAATTATGTTGCATTTTGATCCAGGAATTATATGATAGTCTTTGTATTTTCTTTTAGTATTGTGAATACTACCCAAATTATGAAAAGTGCAAGCAATGGTTAGAGAAAAATTTACCTGATGAATTCAGCAAATTGATGTGTGACAAACCAGGTAGGAATGATTTGTAATGCTAACATAGGACCTAGTAAAACCTAAACAGAGTTCAGTCTTCATAAATAGGAGCCACAGTAAAATTTTTAAATACACAATGCAATCCCAATTCCTACATTTTAAGAGCCTGTTAAGAAATGGGGGTATTGATTATACATGAAAAATTGAATAAGGATGTTTAGATGTATGTGGCAGTGGTACATCTCTGTACTATTTTGTTTTTGGAATGATGTTATGTCTTTTGCCAAAGTGCTATAAGAATTTATGTTTGCAAAGAAAGATAACTTGCCTTTAATTTTGGTTACTGCAGAGGATGAAGGAGATGGGGATACTGATAAGAAAAGACAGAAAAGAGGAGGAAAAGGACAGATAAAAACAAAGAAGAAGTCAGAGCCTAAAGGCATCAGGCTGGGAACGGCAAAGCGGGGCAAAAAGAAGCATATAACAGTGGTCATAGGGCTAGGAACATATGGTTAGTAGCTTAATATCATCTGTAGAATCCTGTCTGTATGGAAAGCTGCAGTTTTTTACAAGATCTTTTCTTGGCATTTGATAAAAAGTATATTTTGTTGTATGACACCTAATATTTATGAAAATATATTTTTAAAATATCGTATGGTTCATACCGTTATTTCTTGGTTTAAGGTGTAAATAATGTTTTTTAGCTCACCGAGACGAAGTCGGGGGGAGCTTATGCTATACCCTCGGTGTCGGCGTCGGCGTCCGGACCTGGTTAAAGTTTTTGTTGCAGGTCCTGTATCTAAGTTATTACTAGTCCTATCGTCACCAAACTTGCATGGATGATGCATCTGGACCTACTTATGGACTTGAAAGACTTGGATGCTGAATCTGGGCCATGAGTTTCAGATGCTGGGGGAGGTTAAGGTTTTTGGAGCAGGTTAAAGTTTTTGGTGCAGGTGCCCTTTGATAGCCATTTCTAAGTTACTACTGGTCCTAAGTTCACCAAACTTGCATGGATGGTGCGTCTTATGATACTGATGCACCAGACAGGCTTGAATGCTGAATCTGAGCCATAGGTTTCAGATGCTGGAGGAGGTTAAGGTTTTTAGAGCTGGTTAAAGTTTTTGAAGCAGGTGCCCTTTGATGATTATATCTTAGTTATTACTGGTCCTAACTTCACCAAACTTGCATGGATGGTGCATCTTATGATACTGATGCAACTGACAGGCATGAATGCTGAATCTGAGCCATAGGTTTCGGATGCTGGAGGAGGTTAAGGTTTTTGGAGCTGGTTAAAGTTTTTGGAGCAGGTGCCCTTTAATGATTATATCTTAGTTTTTACTGGTCCTAACTTCACCAAACTTGCATGGATGGTGCGTCTTATGATACTGATGCACTTGACAGGCTTGAATGCTGAATCTGAGCCATAGGTTTCAGATGCTGGGGAGGTTAAGGTTTTTAGAGCTGGTTAAAGTTTCTGAAGCAGGTGCCCTTTGATGATTATATCTTAGTTATTTCTGGTCCTAACTTCACCAAACTTGCATGGATGGTGCATCTTATGATACTGATGCAACTGACAGGCATGAATGCTGAATCTGAGCCGTAGGTTTCGGATGCTGGAGGAGGTTAAGGTTTTTGGAGCTGGTTAAAGTTTTTGAAGCAGGTGCCCTCTGATGATTATATCTTAGGTTTAACTGGTCCTAAATTCACCAAACTTGCTTCGATGGTCAGTCTTATGATACTGATGCACCTGATGCTGAATCTGAGCCATTGTTTCGGATGCTGAATGAGGTTTAGTTTTTTGGAACAGGTCACATGTTTAATAGATAATAGTACTATTTCAAACTTGCATAGTTGATTTAACTTTAATATAAATGAATCGCAGAGGTAGCTTCAGATGCAGAGCCTGATCTCCATTATCAAGGATGCTAAAAAAATCTCCTACCTCACTTAAACCTGCTTGATAGATGTGTTTGTTTTAAATGATATAACATGATTCCTATGATATAGTATTACATGTATATGATATGATAGACTATTGTTTTATATGATACAATATCATATTGTAAAAAGTTATATGATACAATATGATATTGTATCAATTTTTTTGTACATTATGATATGATATTGTGTCATGTAATTGTTATGTATAGTGTTGTGTATTATGATACAATATTGTATAATATGATATTGTATTATATATTTAATATTTTATCACATGATATTGTTTCATATGATATTGCAATATGTAATATTGTATCATATGATACGATATTGTATAATATTTAATATTGTATGATATGATATTGTATAATATGATATTTTGTTTATATAATATATTATTATATCACATGAATTGTATTATATGATATTAGAATATATAATATTGTATCATATGATACGATATTGTATAATATGATATTGTATTATATAAAATATTACTATATCACATGATATTTTATCATATGATGCAATGTTGTATCAAATCATATGATACAATATCATATTATATATCAAATATGATACAATATCATACAATACAATATCATACTATATTATACAATAAAATATCATATGTTACAATATTGTGATGTATTATGTGATATGAAATTGTATCATGTAATACTATATTGTATCATATATTATATAATGATATTGTATTATGTGATCAAATACAATAATGTATGACATGATACAATGTCATATCATATGTTACAATATTATATTGCATCATTATTTATTACAGTAGCATATTGTATTATATGATGCTATATTGTAAGTATCGTAGGATGCAATATCGTATTTTATATTATTGTATTGATAAACATTGTATCTTATAATACCGTATGAAATGAGCACATGATTATCATACAATTTTTTAACATATGATATACAATATTGTGTCAAAACAGTTTCCATGAATATCCAAGATCATTAACTATGATTTTCATATAATATGATAAAGGTGGTCTCATAAAGGTGATGCCTCATAAAGGTGATGTCTCGTCTCGGTGAGCTTTGTAATCTGTGATTACCTATGTTTTTATATACTGTAGGTGCAGAATTTTTCTTCAATGGGGATAGAATTTTGTTGTTTTGTGATCAAAGATGGTTCCATTTAAGATTTAATGTCCTTGTTTCCAAAATAACTTTTACTTTATTTAAAACCATATAAAATATTGTTGGTTATTGAAATTGATTGATAAATGTTATCAACAAAATAATTGAAAAAAAATTACCAACTTATTTTACTGTATTACATGTATATTTAAAATTACATTATATTGTCAAGTTCGACATGCATAAACTGTGACATTTTTTAGATATTGATCTGAAGGAAGCCAGCAAAGTGTTCTCCTCTAAGTTCTCCTGTGGATCATCAGTGACTGGGGATGATGAGATCGTGATTCAGGGGGACGTGTCAGACGATTTGTTCGACTTCTTACCAGAAAAGTGGCCTCAAGTAATTAAAAACAGCGCAAAAATTCATATCATCAGGATTAACAATTTAAAAAAATTTCAAGATATGAAGTTTCCAATTTATGATATATAAATATACAATTTTTGATCTGATGGGTTTTCTGATCAATTCCTCCTATATCTGGATATTCATGGGGGTTTTTTTTTAATGTAAAATGATAAATTGATGGTACATGTATATGTTTCTTTTTTAGATTGATGAGGATGATATAGAGGATGTGGGAGAGATGAAGAAATAGAAATCTTAAAACAGCTGTAAATGCTCTGTCTGGTATTTGTAATTTATTAAAAGAAGGATATCATCCTAAATGTTGTGAAAGTGCATAATTCTGAACATTTGATGGAAAGCAAACAATTATCAAAAAGTGAATTGCAGCAGAAAAATCTTGTGTCATCCCATCTGACAACAACTAGGTTTTTTAATTTTTTTTTTGGGGGGGGGGGGGATGGATTCCGTTTTCAGTTTCTGTAAGTGTGTGTGGATGGAGAAGACATTCCTTTCATATTCCTCTTTTAAAATTTCATTTCTATATGGGAAAGTAGGTCAATATATCAACCATTTTTGTGATGTTTGTATCTAAATAGCTCGATTTCTATTGTACAGGATACATACAGATATTTATGGATACATTTTTAGAGGTTTTTTGTCAGAGATCTATTGTTATGCTTGTGATAGAAATGAAAATGTCATGAAATAAAGGGACGCACGGTAACCAGATACTGGTGTATAAACTTTTGTTTGATGTGTCATTTTACGTTTGGATGGATTGAGTATCTGTGAGGAATGCTACACTAGAAATATAAATTGCTAACGTGCAGTACCAGGGACGTATACGTCGGACCCAGTACTTTTGAAGTAGTCAAATTTAAATTCTTGTCCTGCGATGTCTTTGGCCTACATTTGACGTAATGACTCTTAACGTGCTGAATCCTCTTTGCAACTTGTATTGCAGTCAGTTTTACAAAGGCCGGTGTTTATTTTAAGTATTTGACCCTAGCCAATGAAAAAAATACAAACAGTAATGTATGCTTTAACAAGTTACAATCGATGTTTGAAGAGTGAAAAAGGGTTGGTTTCTTCGAAGAATGGGTCTTATACCTTACCAAGAATATTCCGGCTGTTATTTAATACCCTGTAATTTTCTTGGAAGAATGGGGCCGGTGTTTTCTATCATATTTTGATATAGAGAAATGCGATCGTTTTACCCCACCATTTAATCAGGGTTTGGATCAATTAACCCGATACCCGCCGAGTTGTTCGAGCGAGACTATTGTTGTGGAAGTGGCTAAAGAGAAAAGGTTAATATGGTGTCCTGATATTGTGTTCAATGAGATAAAAGAAACCGTTTTAGAAGTTAGACCACAAAAACCTCTACTTAAACGGTACGTACCCAACGCTACTGTGAACATTGGATTTGCTCGAGTAAGGAATCTACAAATACTGAAAGCGATTGCACATATTTGGATATAAATCAACAGCGCAAAAAAAAACATGAAGAATAGGAAACAGATGGTTTATAAATTAGCAGAAGTACAGAAAGGAAAGGGGGGTACCGGACCGGTTGAAAACGGCGGGGGGTCGGGCGCCGCCTGTACCCTCGGGGTGTCGACGTGCGACTGCGGCTTGGATAAATTTTTGCCGAGATGGACACACTGGGCGGTGCTCTTGTTAACTGTGTGTATCAGGATCTATTACATTGGTCAGCCACAGAGCATGTGGATTCTGCACCCTGATGAAATATTCCAGACCGTAGAAGGTAAGGGTAAGGTTGCATGCTAGAGTAGAAGACAATTTTACGCTCAATGCACCCTTATGAAATATTCCAGGTGGTGGAAAGTAACGGTAGGAGTGTAGGTAATTTCTTGTGCACTTTCTTATGGACACGAATTTATAGCATACTTGAACGGCCCTGTGGTATTAATACAACAAGGGGTCCTATCTTTCCAGTTCGCCAAACACACAGAAAACAAAAGTAATATTTGTGTTGGTCAAAGTTATGCTATTTAATGTTCATTTACGTGGTTAATTCAACCGGAACGTTGTACACAAAGTGTACGGGTATAATTGGTCATATTGAACATTTCGGTGTTAGATCGATATCCCAGGTCGTTCCAAAGCATGCATAGAATTCAAAATCTTTGCAAATGAATTGATTTTGCCAGCACTGCTATTAAAGATTTATTAAGTCGATATTTTTGAATAGTTCTTTTGTGTTTTGAAATATACTCTTCATGATGAAAGGGATGTTAGAATTAGAATTATGTATTGTTTTACCAGGGGAGCTAGCTGTCAATACAGGCTTTTTAATCGATAACTGCCTTATCTGAATAAATATACAAAGTGTATATATTTAAATTATATCAACATTTTCCTTTGTCTTGTATAGGTTTTAAGAAAAAAAAAGTAAAAAATAAAAGCTAGCTGTACTGAAGGGAAAAATCAATTAGTAAATTTCGATCGTAACTTCCATTGAAGACTGTTTTTATGACAAAATATCATAAACTGAATAACAATATATATAAGCGTCACTGTATGGGTCATTTTGATTTGTAGTTGCTTTTTCGGAGTACCATGGCTATGGCTTCCGTTTCTATGACTACCTGCCTCCGCCGACCAACGCGACCCCTGTCGAGGAGCAGGAGCTGTTGTCAGGGATGTTCAGCCTGCGCTCCTTCCTGCTGCCCAGGGTTTATATGTTCATGTTTGCAGCAGCCGACTTCCTGTCTCTCCAGCTACTGCCACTGGCGGTATGATGAACATCACAAAACAGATTATATAGAGCTGCTTTATACCTTATAAATTTTGTGACGTCCATCGATAAAACTATTTAAGAAATAATTAAGGAATCATTCATTGGGTATTATGAGGTGATCAAATATGGTCGGGATGATCAAATCCAATAAAGCCCGAAGGGCTTCAATAAAGCTTGAATGACTTCATGATAGATTTGATCACGCTCGACCGTATTTGATCACCTCATAATATTCAAAGAATGATTCCTTATTACGTATATTTATCAATTTTTAGCAATTGTACGATTAAATATTAAAGTATTGATGAAATGTATTACAAAATCGATTCGTATTGTTATCACAGAAAAAGACAATGGAAAATGTAAATATTTTATAACCAATATGAGAAACATCTTGCTTTTAAAAACACTTAGTAATTTTCATACTGATCAATAAACTATAAGAAATTGTTCACATCATTTGTTTTACGGTTTAGCACTTAACTTTCAAAAAATTGTATTGGAATTCGTTTTCACATGGGTTTTTTTCATTTATGATTATATGTTATTAATCAATCTGATACACTAGTAGTAGAAACAAAGGCAAAAAAGCAATTAAAGATATTTTTTAAACCTTTTTCAGATTGCAAGAGCAGGTCATGTGATTGTGACGTCATTTCTACCCATAGCTGTATATTTCTTAACAAGGAGACTGTATCCATGTGTGTTGACTAGTCAATTGGCTGCCATATTCACTGCATGCTCACTTCCTCTGTCAGTGCTTGGAACGCATGCGCTGGACATTAGTCTTTTGAGTCCCTTCGTAGTCGCCTCCGTGACACCGCTAGTAGGTTTCTTTCTGGACACCCGGTACAACCCAACAGCTGATATGTTGAAATCTTACGTTCAGAACGGAAAAGATAGTGGTACCAAGAGTGATCAATCTAGTAAATCTACCGATGAAAAGGTTTCAAACACCGAGGCCCCTAAAGAGACTCCAGTGTCTAAAATATCAATACTATTCAAGACTCTGTCGTATTTTATGAGTGGGTTAGTACTTGGTATTGCTGGTTATATTCGTGTCGATACGGTGCTTTTCGTTGGTACCCTTTTGGTAACCTTTCCATTAATTTTTATCCACTTCAATCAATTACTGAATACAATTCTAATGACGGTTGTGGCTAGCTGTGGATTTGTCGCAGCCATTTTGGTGGGTGGATACGAAGACCAGTACTGGTATGGCAGCATGTTCTTATCTCCTCGCCAGTGGTTAAATTTTAATATGAAGAACAACTTACTATCTGTTTTATTCGACAACCAAAAACCGTTAAAATTCCTTTTAGAGATTTTCTTTTCAGACATTTTCACCTCCTTATTCACCGTTTTAACTTTGATTGGATTGTGTGTTGGATTTTTCAGACAATCGCAGAAAAGAACTGCGACTCTTGAGAATATCATTACAGTAGTCCTTGTATTTCTAACCGTTATTCAGTTTGCCTCTCAGTTTCTCATGAGGCAACTTGAGACCAGACATCTACACAACGTCATTGTCCTAGTCCTTATCATATCCGCCTGTTCTTTTCATCACATTCTAGCTGTGTTGAGACGCAGCATACTCAAGGAAGAGCAGCTAAAAGTGTTGTTAGTGCTAATCCTCGGTCTGTATGCGCTGAACTCCTATAGTATTTTCCCGTCGCCGTCCTCTTCCTCCAGTAACCCTTGGGCCTATCCGAGAATGAAGGAGTCCAGAGACGTGAACCTGTGTCTGGATTTCGTCAGCCGTCAGTGTGGCGTGAGCGGCGTGTTTGTAGACAGTAGTTTGTACCTCACCCACGGGTACACCATTCTGAACCACAATGTCCCGTTACTGATCCTTATATATAACGAGTACCACGAGTATAAAACTAGGATCACTCTCCTCATTCAACATCACGAGAAGCACATCACGGAACACATCCGTATGATGAACCGCTTCACAGACTTCATCTACAAAGATAATGAATTCTATTTAAAGAAAGTTTTACTTAAGAGGACAGAATATAACTATGTCATATGTGATAAAATTAGGGCTCCGACATTCATAGAATTGGGATTTCATCATGTATACTCAACGCAAGGTTTTGTGGTTTTAAGTCGTAGTTTGAACGAAAAAGAAGCAAAGAAGAGTATTTCTTTGTCCAGGTCCATGGTATCGGGGGAGAATGCGACACTCTTGGAGTACGAGGGAAGCTGGCTGTACACCGCCGGGGTATTTAACGTTGCCGCTGAAAGGTTGGAAAAATGTATAGAGACAAACGACGCTCGCTGGCGGCCATATCAACTGCTGGGAATGTCGTACGTCAAGATGAGGAAGTGGGAATTGGCACATGACGTGGAGAAAAGATGTCTACAGAGACACGGGGAAAAGACTTGCAAACAAAAACAAGCTAGACTAGTCCTGGACGAAGATCGCGGCCATATTGGAGGTGTTTGATGTCGTTATCGGCGGCCATGAAAAAAATGACTATATAGCAGGGACCACATGGGGTTTAATATTTAACAAAATTAGTGCCAGTCAAAATCTAGAAAAAATTTTATACAAAAATACAAAATTTTGTTTATGTATTTATGTAATATTGGGACAATCTGTGAAATTTTAAAGCAATAAATCTTGTTTAGGAAAGTTTGAATTATTTATGACCTACCCCTTGTGGGTACCAGAATTGGACCACAATACGGGATCAACAGATTTTATGTTTATATATATCAACAAAAACCTAATATAAAACGTCGATACAACAATTTTTGAAATCGATATTGCAATCTAATTAAAATGAGACTTGTTAAACCGCTCCTCTACGATACGCTATACAAGATTTTGTACACAGCGTATCGTAGAAGTCTAATTTTAATAAGATTGATCGATATTTAATCAAGCTATTACAATTAAAGTCGCCTATAGGGAACCTGGATACCAATATAAGAAAATTTTGGCTAAAAGGAAGCTTTATTTCTTTTCCTCATTACTCATATTTTAACAAAATTTATAAAGATATAAATGATTTTGCTTGCTCCTGACTAAGGACTTCCTTATAAGCAAATTTTACTTTATCAAATATTTCTTGTAGTTTTTTTTACATTACCTATGATGTAATGTTTATATACTTAGTATTAAATTTTATAGGAAACATGTCTGCATAATATGATGGCCATTGAATTTTAGTAAATAATCAGTATGAAAGGGTTACAGAAAAACACTTGTGCATTTATATGACTTCTTTTATACTGTATTTGATTTCGTTCAGTTCAGTTCATTTATTCACTCAAAACCATTTTAAAACATATGGTACAGGAGGACAAATATAACATTAAAATATACATATAAATTGGCTCAGAGGTACAAAAGTATAAACATATATAATTATAAGGTTTATAAAGTTGGAAAAAGTTATATAAGTTGAAACTCATGGAGGACAGACTACCGCGTATATCTTTGTTATAAACATACACAATTTTCTCAACAATTTCATATTACATGTTGTCATAAGGTACGAACATTTTAGCACATTTGGTCTAGCCGAAAATGTTTTATCTATAAACTTGTTCCGGACTTGTGATATTGCATCACATTCTAATATATGAAATTCATCGGCTATACGTTTTGTGTTACAGAGAGAACAAAATCTTTCATTTAATGGGTTACCTTCCCATCTTCCCAGTTCAACTGGTAGATGGTGATTTGAAGTACGAAAGTTTACAAGAATTTTTCTAAATTTCAGGGGTAAAATATCTAAATATTTTTCAAATCCAAAATTTGTTTTAAAAATTTTATATGTAACTCATTTTGATGAATTATTTATATCAGCATGCCAATTTTGAATAAATTGATCTTGAAATCTGTTTAACTGCCGTTGAAACCCATTTTTGGTTAACAATATTTAAAAACTGACTATGCCAAACATTTGATAAACCACATGAGTTAAAAATATGACGTATACAATCAATCCAAGGGTTAGTACTGGTTGTATTTTCAGTCTGAATTAACAAGTATCGGTATAATATATTTGGGTCGATTTCAAAAAATGTCTGACTTTGGGATATTAAAAAAGTTCAAAATTTTCATGTGTATATTTTGTTGTAAGCATGTTCATAGTAAAGACTGATTGATAAACTGCATTAAAGAACAAAAAAATAAAAAAACAAACGACTTCATTCCGTAGATACGGATGATTTTACATCGGATGACCGAAAAGTTTGTCTCTGGTGTTACCACAACAAAATCAGAATTAATTCAGAATTGGACTTAGTTTTTCTTCATTTTATAACATAATTACATTAAAAACATTAAAATTATGACATATCAAAAAGGGTTTATTATTACAAGCAGTATGTCAGATTTTTTTCTTCTAGAACTGACTTTGGCTCAAAATATGCAAAATATTACTTCACAGTATTCTGCATTTAAAGCCTTCCTGTGAACTTGCACAGAGGAGCTTCGCATTAATATGTCAAAAAAGTTTATATTACAGACCATGAATAAAATACGAGATGATTAGAGACCAAAGTAAATAAAAAAAATAAAAAATATTGATTGGTAACAGGAGGGACATCAGTGTAACACTAAGGACAAGAAGGAAACAGGAAGGACAATTCTGATTTGAAGGATCCTAAAACATGTTAAATCAACAGTATAGAGTATCCTGTATTTCTCATGGTCATCAATTCAATCAACCGACCGAAGATGACAATCGAATAATTATTATTTACTTTGCATCCCTCTTCTTGTTTTTAAAGTAACATGAAAGACATTAAATATGAAGGAATAGCCTTAAATCTACATAAAACATAATTCAGCATTCAAATGACACTTTTTTCTCTTAATAACTATTTAGATAAACTATTTCTCAGTTGAAGATTTTGGCATTTCTTCATCTATAACTTCGTATTTCAAGTTCACTAGCTGTGTTTCCTGAGTAACACGACGGACATTTTTTTTTACTTTGTTCACTGCAAACATAAGGCTTTCATCTGGCATTAAAATCTACAAATTTTAGTATGATCACTTGGGTAAGTAATGGTGTTATAATTCATATGATATTAAGACATGTTGTCGAAGTTGTTTATAAGTGTTGTTTGTCCGTTATGTTACCAATAAAAGTCCCTCATGTTACTATAACGAGGAGATCTTCATACTAATCAACTGTGTCTTAAATATATAATATTGAATAGCTCAAAGATACATAGAATATTTGGTTTCATTTTCATCACAAGTTGTCATTGCAAGCTTTAGTATTTTCCAAGAAATTATCTAAAATCCATGTTTATTGTCTCTGATGTTACATGCTGGTTTGGTAACACGACAGACAATAACATCACGGACATACGCCATATAATTTGACCGAAAAAGATAATCACCGGCCTTAGATGACGTGCAACTTTTCCCCATTTAAAATGATTTTGTAAATTAACCTGAATCATTATAATTTTAAATAGATTGTAGCATTCTTAACACATTTTTGACCGGTAACACCAAGGACCTCTTCTTAATATACGGAATCGTAGTGACTGAACTTTTTCTCTGTATATTCTATTATTTCACTTTTTTAAACTTTCCCTCGCTTTTACTTTTCTTACCAGGAAATGACGCAGTCATACGGCATTAAACTGAGGTGCACGAAGGGATGTATAGTATATTTATTACACATTTTATGTAATGGTAACACGAAAGACAAAATTTTTAAGACACACTTCATATGTGGGAAAAAAGTAATATTTAGGGAAAAGATTAAAATTTAATGGATGATTTTTAACAGCTATATATCAGATCTTTCAAACAATAAAAATGTTTGGCAGGAAAGACAACTTTATCATGAATATTTTTGACTTGATATCATAAAATTTTGATTTGGGACATGCGAATATTCGCTAAAATTGCATCTAAATGTTTGAAAATATCGATTGTTATAACAAATTATGTTTTTTCCTACATGTCAAACTAAGTTCGCACAATATTTAACTCAATAGATTATTCAAAGCCTCAAAATTAGTTTCATTTATTAAATTATTACCATGACCGCAAAAAGACGACATTTTTTGAAATCGACCCATTTGTAATGCTAGTATTAGTACTAGAAATTAATTTACACCAGTATGATACCATTCTAGTAAATACAATTATAGATAAAGGAAAACGACCTGTTTCTCCGTAAACCATAAAATTTGGAGTACTACTTTTTAAACATAAAATGTGCTTTAAAAACTTTAAGTGAACACATGTTCAATACTATCAAGTTTTTCAAAACCCCATACTTCGCAACCATATAGCAATACAGGTACAACCATTTTATCAAAGAGTTCTCACTGACATGTAACTGGCAGATTGAATTGTCTAATTTTTTTTAATGACACCATACATTGCCTTTTGGGCTTGGCCACATAAATTTTGTTGGCTTTTAAAAAAGAGCCAGATCTTGAAAATATAATGCCAAGGTACTTAAATTCTTTAACATTTTCTAAAACTCTGTTGTTAAAATATGAAACTCTTTTACACATAGGTCCTTTGGAAAAAAATCAATACTTTTGTTTTATCTATATCAACATTTAATTTCCACTCTTTACAATAACTTTCAAACTCATTCAGTGCGTTCTGCAAATCATCGCCAGACTCCGCCAAGATAACACTATCGTCTGCATAAAGAAGTACGTCAAGCAGTTTTATATATATACATTATTCATTTTCTATTGATGTGGTAAAACTTTGCAGACCAGCAATATTTTTTCAACAAGGTAATTTTCTAAATAGTTGATGTACAGTGAAAACAAAAAAGGTGATAATTTTCTCCTTGGCGGACTCCAACATTATACAAGAGAAAAAGTCGGATACCGTGCCATTCATCTTGATGAGTGATTTAATTCCTTTATACATATTTGTAATATATTTAAAACATTTACCATTGATACGATAATTTAAGAGCTTGCACCATAAACCATTTCTCCAAACTGTGTCAAACGCTTGTTTGAAATCTATAAAAGCACAGAACAGCTTTTTCTTACACTTCATCAACGTATCGGATAAAAAGTGTAGAGTAAGAATGTGGTCTAAAGTAGAAAACCCTTTCCTGAAACCCGCTTGGTTATTATGAATCAGTTCTATCTCTTCCGAATACAATTCTAAACGCTTACTTAAAATGGACGTAAATAATTTACCCAAACCGCTTAGTAACGTAATGGGTCGGTAGTTTTCCGGAGAAGTGGGGTCACCCTTGTTCTTATAAAACAACTTATAAACTCGTAAAACAGTTTGTATCTGAGTTAAATAATTTTGCCATTGTTGCTAAGTGAAGCGATGTGGCCCCTGATCCTGTAGTTTCTTTTGATGAATAAACTAATTAAACTATGTAGATGTCTATTTTGTTTAATTATGTTTAACAAATTTCCCTGAATGTTTCTTGCATTTATATATCATGTTGTAAATTTTGTATATCAAAAGTTTACAATAAGACACATACATGAGATATACAAAATGAAAGATGACTTGGATTTTTTTATTATTTGGGCGGTCTTCTATGGGAGAATAACATATTTAAAATACTGGTAGCTTACCATGCGCAGAATTAGATTAAACTGTTGAACCACGAGTTGGAGTTTTTATACTGTCAACGACCCTTAGAATGTAAGCAGTTCAACGTTTGCATAGCCCGTGATCTCTAGGTCTCGTCTCACCCTTTTACATGAAAATCTGAATGTAATTAGGTAATGATTATAAATATAAGTTTAAAAAGTTAAACTAATTAATATCCTTTACTTTTAATCTGGTTTCTGTGTACATGCAAGAATCGTGCACAAGGAAAACGGGAAATATTTATACGTCTCTGTCAAAACAAACCGTAAATTCTTCATGCCTTGTATACGTCTCTTTCTTAATAAGATACTTTCAATTCCCAACCATGGACAATTCCTTATGCCGTTAATTATTCTCTGATATATTTTCAATTCGTCCTATATTAATAGACAACGTTCAGAGATTCTCCCTTACTTGTCCTGACTTAAGATTCAAGACATAGATCTAAAAGACGCAGGCACGTAACATCGCTACAAACATTGTACTTAAAATTACATAGAAAATTGAATAATTTAAAAAGGAGATGCTCCTCCTTTTTTGCTTGTTTAATCTGCAATCCCCCCACCCCCTCCCCCCACACACATATTACACACTTTGAAAAACGATGCTGCGTGCCTGAGACGGGCACTCGAAGTTGTTAATGTACAGGTCTTTCCACTTATTGATAATAAAGCTTGAAGAATAAACATTAAAACGTTTTAAATATTTTTATGTAAGTAAAGCAAAAATATCCCTATAAATGATTCTAGTGTGTTGCAAGAAAAATCCGGATATTGTGTTCGTTCTAGTTCTGAATATTACTTATTAATCAGAGGACTTCCGAAAAATTTAAGATAGGGGAAACATCAAAGAAGTAACGAATGTGTATATTCGATTGTGACGTCACTCGGTCAGCTTGCTGCTACACAGAAGGACATTATACGATCCAAATTTGCGAGCATAAAACAGCAATAAAAGGTATGTTTTTTAACAGCAACATCGCAGCAATTTAGCTTCCGATTTGATTTTATGAACGCTGAATTTTTAAAGTTTGCAAATAAAGGGAGAATACGAGGAATACGAATACGAGTACACCGGTTGTCCTTGACATATTCACGACTCCACTTGATGAATATCTTTCGGTAGTACGTGCCAAGGTTGTTTCAAGGAACTCTTGTTTGTTAATTTGCATACTTCTGAACGTCAAAACTCAAAATTGCAAGGTATATGTCACCGATAGCCAATTTTTCTTTTTTTGAGCAAGTGTCATGCTGATTTGATACAATCTGACAATCAAGGAAGATGATGACTGTGTCTTAATCATTTTTCATTGATTTCCTGTTTATGTTCATGCATCTTCTTCTTTTCCAGAGTAAACATGCCTGTTTTCCCACAGTATTTAACTCCTAAACAGGAGGAAGAGTTGAGAAACATTGCCAATGCCATAGTTGCACCAGGCAAAGGAATTCTTGCTGCTGATGAATCCACAGGTATTTACTATCCTGTAGAGATCTTAAGTTACAAATTGAAATAACAGAGAGTGATTTGTTTATTGCCAGAAGTTATGTGTTAGTACTTGAACAATATTTACAAGTTTTCATTGCCACTACCTTTACAGTAAATTTGATTGATTATTATATATTTGTACAGGTTCTATTGGGAAAAGATTTGCCCCCATAAATGTAGAAAATTCTGAAGAGAATAGAAGGCGCTACAGAGATTTGCTGTTTTCAACTGACAAAAGCCTAGCAGAAAACATCAGTGGGGTCATCATGTTCCATGAAACATTTTATCAAAAGACCAAGGATGGAACACCATTCACAAAAGTTCTACAAGATAAGGGCATCATTCCAGGAATAAAAGTGGATAAAGGAGTTGTTCCCTTGGCTGGTACAGAAGATGAGTGCACTACTCAAGGTATGTGAGTGCAGAATACTAGTAAAATCAGGATTCATGTATACACTTAAAATTCTTGTATTAAAACCATCTGTTTGACAGCTCACAACTTCACAGGAATTTTCCTTGAATGGGAATTTTGAGTCTGTTAACCCCTCCATTCATTTACCTTTCAGTAATGTTCATTGAATGGGTATCTTTGGTCTGTTACAAATACCTGTATACCTTACCTCTGATCAAAATTGTTGCTGAATAACTATACTTGTATAGAATGGTATAAGGGTTTTACTAAAATTTTCTTGCAAAAGTTTGTGGTATGTCTGCCATAAATTGTCAAATACATGTACACTGTATTAATTGGGTGGTTTCTTCAAAGGTTTGGATGGATTGTCAGAAAGGTGTGCCCAATACAAAAAAGATGGTGCTCAGTTTGCTAAGTGGAGATGTGTTCTGAAAATCCAGCAATACACACCTTCCTACCAAGCTATGTTAGAGAATGCCAATGTCCTGGCCAGATATGCCAGTATCTGTCAACAGGTGAGATTTTAATGTGTTGCAGGTGTTATATAGGTAATTTTATCCTATGAATAAATGCCAAGAGCTGATAGTTGAATTTCAGATTTAGGCCATTGATTTCAAACTGTTAAATTTATATACAAGTTGTTTGTTATTTTTTAAATGCATGTACCGGTATGTATTCATTCATCAGATTAAATATTTTCATTTGGTTGCGTTTAAAAATGCCTTTGATTTCTAATTCAGAATGGTCTAGTACCAATTGTAGAACCAGAGGTCTTGCCTGATGGAGAGCATGATTTAGAAACTGCACAGAAAGTCACAGAACAGGTATGAATATAAAATTTGGTAGAATTGTCAAGTTCATGGCAGCAAAGATTGAAGCAAGAACTGAAAAACAGTCTCTGACATACGCAAATTTGTCATATTGCATCATTGTTGGCATGTAATCAAAACTGATTCTTCTGTAGCATGTGTGAGCTAATTTTCTCTTATGTTGGTAACAGGTACTTGCATTCACATACAAAGCCCTGGCGGATCACCATGTTTACCTGGAGGGAACTTTACTCAAGCCCAACATGGTCACAGCTGGTATGAGCTGCCCCAAAAAATTCTCCAAGGAGGACAATGCAAGGGCCACCATCCTTGCCCTGAGTAGAACAGTCCCTCCTGCTGTCCCAGGTAACCTTCATGTATGACTCTTGCATTGTGTTATTTTTTTTGTTTGAGAGGGAGAGGATTATCAGTAATGATTTAGATTTAGTCTAGGGGTGCAACGATACACTTGCCTCACGATACGATACGTATCACGATACAGACAATATGATACGATACGTATCGTGATACTTTTGATGTGCTTTTAAAAAATAACAAATAAACAATTTTGCATACATTGGTATTGTTTGATCTCCAACTTTTAGTTACATACTTTTTTTCCACATATTTTTCTAATCAGCTGTATAAATGTCAGAATGTCAACATGATCTGCATAAGGTAAAAATCTAATGTTGACATCAATATCGTTATTTCAACACAGACAACAATTAAATTATTTATGCTCTTATTATACATGTAATGAACTTTCTGAAAGCAAAATATATAATGACTAGGATGACCTTTAATTTTCATTGCATTTTTGCGCATCTAGGAATGTGGCATTAATTTCTTGCGACAACAGACAAATGCATGGATAATGCTGTTTTATACGAGGTGCAATAAGCATGTCGTTTGTTTGTAGGAAAACGTCTGCAAAATAGTGCTTGCATGTAGAAACACTCAATATGGGAACTTCGTTAACCAATTTCATTTATCCTACAAAACCCAAAATGTTACCATATCGAAGATTTATGGAATGCACTGTAGCAGGGGGCAAAATTAAATAATGCGAAACACGTTTTTCAACACTGGAAGCCATTTTGAAAATATAATTTTCAAACCAAATCGGACGGATAAAAATTTTCCGGATCGAAATACCGAACCGCGGTATAGCCTACAGTATCGTGACATTGAACCGTAGCATATTTTTACAGTGATATACCGTCTCACGGTTTATCATTGCACCCTTATGATTTACATATTAGAATTAATTTTTATTACAAAATCATAAATTGAATTTTCATATGTCTCATGTGGAAGTCATTTTGTGATCAAGTCTACAAAATATGCTGAAATTTAAGGCCAAAGGTCAAGTTTGTTTAATTATAGGTCAAGGTCTGTTTTTATTCAGAGCTGACAAATAATTTTAATTATTTTGGTTTCATTGGTTAATTTACTGAATTCAGTTAAAAGCAGATACCATATTTTTAAGAGGAAAAGAATGAATCCTTACTTGTACCAATATATGTAAGTATTTCAGTCTATCTCTGTTAAGTATATTTTACATTATCTGTTTTTCATTAGGTGTCACCTTCTTGTCTGGGGGTCAGTCTGAGGAGGATGCCACACAGAACCTGAACCTGATTAATGCCATCAAGGGCCCCAAGCCCTGGGCTCTCACCTTCTCATTCGGACGAGCTCTGCAGGCCTCAGTCCTTAAGGTGTGGGAAGGCAAGGAAGAAAATGTGGCAAAAGCCCAGGCAGAGCTTGTTAAAAGGGCAAAGGTGGGCTTTTTCAAAAATTTTAGTCACAACAAAAAATTGAGTTAAACTTTATGTTGATATTTTTATGGAGTAAAATTTTTATTTCATTCATGTTGAGGTTATTTTTGTTGAAGTAAAGAATGCACAAATTGTGTTATATTTATAGTACAGTACCATTAGACTCACCTATTTTTAAAATATTCAAAAGGAGATAAATTTTGCAAAACTAAATACGCAAATATTTCCAATGTTTCATGGTATTGACAGTAAGTAAACCTGTTAAAAATCAGGAAATCTTAATTGCTAAAGATATTGATGCTGAAACATGTAATTCAGTTTGTTTCCAAGATACTCTTGTCTTATATGATTATTGTATATCTGTAGGCTAATGGATTGGCTGCTGTTGGAAAGTACCAGGGGGGTCTGGAGAGTGCTGCCGGGGGACAGTCCTTGTTCGTGGCCCAACACGCTTACTAAATACTCGTGTGTTTCGTGACTCATGTTGCAAAAGACACTGCAGTCAATATTTAGGATATTGTTAGATCTGATACCATTTTTCCTTTTTACATGTTGTGGATTTACAGAGTTTTATTTATTGTTAAGTGATTTTTACTGACACAAATGCTACATGTATATGTAAATCTTTTTTTTTTCAACAAGCATATTATATCTTTAATAGCATACATTTACTGTATATTAGTTTCAAAGCAAAGCTTCTATTTAACATGTGAAAGGTATAGTCTTTTTTTTTTATATAAAGAATAGTCATCATTTTAGCAAGATTGCAATCAGCTTCTCATCTGCTTTATTTTTGAAAAGCAAATGTAAACTGTGTTAGAAATTATATCTGCTAATATACCTCATTTTATGGATCAAATCAGTTAAATTATCAATATTATAGTCAAAGTAATAAAGAGCGGTACATACAGTGTACATTCATTTTGGAATGTTCAATATGTTGTTTTTTTATTGATATCTGCATAATATAATAAAAAAATAACAAATATTTTTCTTTTTCCATCATTGATTGTTTATTTTATAAATTAAAACATTTTCTTTCTACACAATTGCCACATAGAATTTAAATCTTACATGGAACCACAGGGGCATCGTATGGGCTCTACTCTGTATGACATATATTATTTATATATATGTCATAGAGAGTACAGCGGATACGATGCCCCTGTGATGGAACCCTAAAGCAAGATCAACAGTATGTTATAGTTTGCAGATCTTCCAACTCTTTTGAAAGTACATGTGTTTAATAGGTGATTACATCTGTAATTTTCTGGAAATTGTTTGATGGTTAATACAAGCCAAGAAAAACCTCCGGGAAAATTATCAGGGCATCATTGCAAGAAACAGTTTTTCTGTACATTTTACACAAACCCATGTGACAATGTTATTGGGGTGAGATCAAAGTCTTTTGTCGGATGCAAAAAATAAGTTCTTAAAACTGGGTTGGGGTTAAGAGCCCAGAGGGTGTTGCCATCCAACATATGATAAGCCAATTCATTGGAAATGACGGTATATGATTTAATTTTTGTTTTACTGTTGTAAATACCACTTTAAAATTGACATCAATTTTTGAAGGTAGAGGGGAGGGGTCTTGACAAAAATAATTGACTTTGTTATACCCTTATAAATATTCTTCTATATAATTCTTACTAAAAAAAAAAAGTCCAACAAAACAAATACGAATTCAACCAGTTTAGCAAATTTGATGTTGACCAGTCTGCTGGTCCAACAAAAAAATTGTGAGACCTCTAGGTCACAGCTAATTAATATTTGTCCGATCTTGGTGGAATGGAAGTAGCCAAAGTGGTGCGACATGAATGGCTGGTTCTTACTTGAAATCATACTTGCATCTGTTCTGAAGAACATAACAAAACAGTTGTTGACTAGGTATGAGGGCAACATCTTATTTGTTGGACATTCAAGCAGAAATGCTGTCCTCGGCCTTCAGCCTTGGGCAACATTTGTGTCTTCAGGCCATCCAAATAAGATGTTGCCCTCAGACCTAATGAATAATTATAAATTGTCCAACATTGAACTAACTGATTTAACCCCTAATAGACTCACAGAGTAAAATTTAAACAAGAGGCCCAGGGGCCAAATCGCTCAACTGAGTAACATTAATCATAACTCTAATCAGCAAGCAGAAGCATTTGGATTATAATCAAAGACATGCTATCCAGTCTAATACAAACAATGGAATCTTAGTGCACAGTGTCAATCTATTTGTTTCAGCTGATTACAAGCCATCAACAACTTTTTAACAAAGTTATTCCAGCTTTTTCATTCTAGTTTAAGGAGGCCGATTTGGGTTTTTTTGCGGAAAAACTACAATAGCAAAACTCTTTATTTTTTAACCATAAGCCATTTAAACCAACTCTAGTTTATTTGCGAAGTTTCAAGAAAATCGACCGTCTGGTTCTTTTTAGGGACCATCTCAAAATAGAGGTATATTTACTATAGGAATATATAGGAAACTGTCATTTTCCGCACATCAAAGCTGATTAAAAAAATACTACGACAGCTTTTTTTCTCAAATTGTTATATATGATTAGTAATATCATTCCCTACCTTATATATAAAAAATACTAAATTATACCGTCTGGTTTTTAGTAGGGGTCATCTCAAAATATTAAAATGCACCAAATTTTGATATATATTTGGATCATTACGAATGGAGATTGGTATAATGGATTCATTAAAAAAATAAGGAAAATGTCCTCGATGATAGCATCATTCTGCATATAAAATTTCAACCGCGTACAATTTTTACTTTTTCTTTTATGTTATTTCTTATAACGTACTCTTACACAGCTTCATTTAATCATAACGTCATAAAAGCGCAATGGCAACGCTCCCCTACCGCACAACAGAAAAAAACGTTTAAATTATAAAAATTCCCTTAAAAAATCTTAATATTTTTATCTGTATTTTATTTATTGTGTTCAATTTTATAAATGATATCGAAAAAAATTCATAAGAAGTATAAATCAACCGGGTTATACTAGAATGCGCAAAAACATGCGCAATGAAAACTAAAGTCGGCCTCCTTAATTCAATTTAATTGTTCTCTTTGTGCACCTACCAAAAAGAAAATTCAATTTGAGAAAATATAACTTGCAACATTATAATGTAAATGATTCCCCCAATATAGAGGAATAATAGAATGGTTCCCTGTCATTAATTACAGGGCGCTTGCACTCGTAATCAATGACAGCAAACCAGTTTAGTCAATGTTTGAACATGCATATGAAGATTTTGATCCTGACCTTAATTTTACTACAGTATAAAAAAAAATGTGTTTTTAAAATTTCTAACCTATTAATGTATTTATTTGAAATAGATAATACATGCAACACTAAAAATTCATTACAAACCCAATTTACAAAAATCTTAAGCCTTGTTTAAAGGGGAACTGGCCATTCATTTGAACAAATTTGAAAACTCTTCCCCCAAGGAAGTTTTGTGCCAAATTTGGTTGAAATTGGCCCAGTGGATCTGAAGAAGAAGATATTTAAAACACCCAACCTTATTTTCACTTTTTCCTAATTATCTCCCTTTTTAAGGAGAACTGGCCCTTCATTTGAACAAACTTGAAAGCCCTTTCCCCAAGGATGCTTTGTGCCAAGTTTGGTTGAAATTGGCTCATTGGTTCTGGAGAAGAAGATGAAAATGTGAAAAGTTTACAACGATAATGACAACGACAACAACAACAATGACAGACAACGGACAAAGCTCACTTGAGCCTTTGGCTCAGGTGAGCTAAAAAAGAAACATAAAACCTGTTTTTTACAAATTGTATTTGAATACTGAGATGATGACACGTTTAAGAAGCATGAAATGTGTGGACAAGCACTGTGGTCGATTGCATTTGAGCAAATATTATAATACCGCAATATAGATATACATCTACAATTTAACACTCTGACATATATGAAGTTTTTGTGTTTTTAGTAGCTGACATATAGAATATTCATATGGAATATTAATACTGAACATCAAGTCAGTAGAATACAATGTAAATTATATAAAAATACCAGCTTTTTGTCTCTGACAACAGGAACCCAATTCAAAGATCATTTTGAAAATACATGACTGTACAGTATATAAATATGAGAGCGTCTACAGCAACTAGTACATTGCAAACTCTTTTTAATTTGTCATACATTGATAAATGGTAGTCTTGGACTAGTTATGTATTAGTTTTGAACAAATAAATCTATGAAAACATTAAATTATGTCAGTACTATGGAATAACAAAAATTCACATTTTATGCAATTTTTTCCATGATTTTTGCACTCACTAATTTGAAAATACAATGCAAACCTTAAACACTCCTGTCTACCTTGTAATGATAAACATTAAGCATTAGCTTGCTTTTATATCACTCATTCAATCATTCATTCGTCTTTAATGGGACTTGAAATTTCTCGAGTCACATGCATGAACAACAGCTTTGAACAACATGATTGCCAGTTGGCCACATCCATGCATGTATTTGTGATTTTTGTCATGCAGTGATTACTTTACAAAAACTATCATGTTTTTCACTTCTGCTTTTTCCTATCTTTTTTCTGCTTAATCTCTTGCCTTGAATTGTTTTTGTAATACACTGCTACCAAAAGGACAGCATTTGTGATATAGGTTGACAGACAAACAATACAGATGTCTTTCAGAATAAAATATAATATATATCCTAAATAAACAGATGCCACATTGGAGAAGGCACTGAGGTAAAGCTGTGTGGAAGCTAGTCCTGGCGAGGAGGAGAAGGCTGAAAATACAAAGACAAAAAAGAGTGTTATCCAGCTGAAATCAAATTCATCACTAGTGTGTATTTTTTAAAGATGACAGAAATGTGGTACACTGGGTTATTATAAATTGGCAGGTAATATTGTTTTCAACTTCTGGGGAGCTCGGTGGAAAAGCAATTTACAAGTGATGCACTAATAAATGTACAGCATCGGATTGGACACCTTGCACAAACAAATAAATTTCAAGATTCACAGGATTGTCATAGGCTCTAATACTGCATCTAAATTAAATTTCCATGTTTATACCTAGAACTAGGTATACATACAGTGTCCGGGTTGCCAATTCTGGTCCATAAAAATATTGCTTTGAACATTCTTCCTTAATCTGTGATTAAGGAGGATTAGCAAATTTGATTATAAACCCCTTCACAATAACAGCGGTACTGCTTTCTTGCAGAGCAAATTGATATACATGTACTAGCTTTGCTGGAGTTCTATTAGGTAGATAATTAACTGATGTAAATAAAACAAATAACGTTACATCATATTTTACAAAACTATGTCATTTTGCCCTGCAAACGAGCAGTACCGCAGATACCATGAAAGGGTCTATGGAGAAACATTTTATGACTTAAACAAATAAATATAATTACAACCAAGACATGTGTTAATTCTCTTCTGAATAATACCGTCTAGACACACATACTTACTTAAGGCGATTTGAAGAGCATAAAACACAATTCCAAATATACTGTTGGGCAAGTTCAGTGGGTGGTCATCTCCAATTACAAGTCCAATCAATCCAAACCCTTTACCCCATCTGAATAAAATAAGAATAGTGTTTTAATAATGTTTGTTTTTTAATTTAGAAATCAGTCCAGGAATAGTTTATGTTTGTTTTCCTTTTTTTTAATTCGTGTAATAGTTTGCTCTATACATACATGTAGTGCTCTTACCTTGATTTAAAGACCTTTGAACAACTGATCGTTGCACTTATGTCACAGCTGGCTCGGTAATTTTTGTCATTTTCCGCATGTATCTCGACATGCAGTGCATACGCAGACAACAATGTTCCTATAGCACAGCACAACAGAATGACAGTTTTCGATATCTTAACAGAACCGCCACGCATTTTACACAATTGTAGCCTCACAGTTCACGACTTTATTTCGCGTCTTTGCCGACGTATCATTCAAAGTGAAAACGGAAGTTTTGTAAAAGCCCGAAGTGTTCCAAAAGATTTTAAAAGGAAATTAAGTAATACCATAATTCATTCGCTTTATGGGGAACTATTTGTCTTTAGCGCACGTGAGATTAAAATTTATTTAAGCTAGAATTGAAAAGATGTAAATAATGCTATATACACTCAGGTGCCAACATATGTCAATTTTTATCCTTTCAATGTACATACAATGTACATACATTCAATGTACATAGTTACAACTATAATACATTTTGACAACCAACATTTTTCAAAGAATTGTTAAAAGTCACGATTTTCAAAAGATCTAGGCGTCTGGCAAAATAATTTTCCAATCTTCTTTTTCTGAGATTTGAACTCTGAAAAATTATCATAGTGTTTTGTTTTCACGGAAATGCCATGCAAATTCTACAAGTGAGTTGACAACTTGAAAAATTATTTCAATGTAAATCAAAAAGTTGAAAATGAATCTGCAATAATCAATATGAATTTCCTCAAAATCTGATAAAAATGACATCATGCAATAATTCTTGTTTTCAATGAAATGTATAGGGAAAAATAATTAAATCTCATACTTCTCTCTCTCTCTCTCTCTCTCTCTCTCTCTCTCTCTCTCTCTCTCTCTCTCTCTCTCTCTCTCTCTCTCTCTAACAAACATGCTAGAATTTCCCCGTTTTGCTCATATTCCTAGGTACCGAGGATTTTTTTTTAAATTCATTTATACTGGCAACTGCAACATATTTTTTTTAAAGTGGATTCTCCGAGAAAAGACAATCTGTACATAGCGTATCAGAACATCTGATTTTAATCAAATTGCGAGAATAAAGCTAGCAGTCCAGTGAATTAAACCATTATTAGTATTGTTTACCTGGGGTAGTTCAGCTACTCAAAGAGAAAATGAGGCGAACATTATTCCTTATCGCCCGAGCTGAAAGCTCAAATGAGCTTTTTTGATCCGGCACTTTTTGTTCGGCGTCTGTCCGTTCGTCAGTCCGTAGACTCAAATTTGTTCAAATCATGATCCCTGGAAGTAGGATGGGCTACAATGGGAGGTCGAATTTTTACATAGGAATAGAAAAATCTTTCAGAATCTTCTTCTAAAAAACCATTTGCATTGAAAAGCTGTAACTTTAGTTAAAGCATCCTCAGATAGTGTAGATTCAAGTTTGACAAAATCATGATCTTCGGGGGTAGGGCGGGGCCACATTGGGGGTCCAAATTTACATTAAAAATATTAAATTATTGTCAACTCATCTTCACTTGTTGTTGATTTTCAATTGTTTAGACTGTGGCACCTGGACAATTCTTGGGCTCCACATGGGGTTCAAAGTTTAATGTAGCATTATATGTTGAATCTTTTTGAGAACTGCAATGCTTAATATGTGATGTGACTATAATATCATCTTGTTATAAAAAGGGCCCAATGTTTCACATAAGAATATCTGGAGAGAGAAAATTTAAAATCTTTTCATACAGGATCTATTCTACTACATTGTCCAGATATTTTCATATAAACCTTTTAAGCTGATTTTATCATGGTTATTGTTGCTCAGGTGAGCGATGTGACCCATGGGCCCCTTGGTATGATAATTGCAATACCTATACTTTCATTTCAGTCACGACGTCGTAAAATGCTTGTCGTGTGCAGATGTATAATAAGTCGTGTAAACGATAAAATTTGTCCTGCATACGAGATATATGCCAGGCGCACGAGACTGATAATTTTTGCATTGTATCGTTGAAAAATATTTATTAGTCCTAGATATACCAAGTAGGTACTGAATGAATAAAAATAATTCTGATTAAAAAAATAATGATAATATCAACGAAAGCCCATTGAGCTCATTTTCGTAGGTAAAAAAAAATATTTTTTTCACGAATAAACGCGTAACTTTCGCGATTTAACGCGAAACTTTCGCGAATAAACGCGAAACTTTCGCGAATAAAAGCGAAACTTTAATATAAATAATGTCATTTCATACAAGAACCCGTATAAAGCACAATGACTGAAATCAAACACATCTAGTTTCAAATGAAACAAATTAATCTTTTTTATATATAGATATAAATAAATCTGATAAAACTTGATACAAATTAATATAAATTCAACGTGGGAAATCTTTAATTTTCAAACGACATAATGCATCGCGCTTCTCATTTTCTCAGGAGCGCTGTATTATAGAAAATGAGGCATCAACATTTGCATTATAACAATTTTAATTTGAAATAAAAGTTTTATTAAATATCATTGTAAAACTGAAAGGATATCATTGTTCAAAACGTTATATATGTTATATCGCCGCGACATAAATTAACGTCTAGTTTGACGGCTTTATATCAGAAAGTCAAGCTGTTGAAATAAGTTTAATCTGTACATTTTTTTTAGCTACTGTTCAAAAGATAACATAAATTCATCCTCTAAACTTATCACATATGTCGTTTGAAAATCAGTACTAAGATTTTAAAGATTTTCCACGTTTGAATTTATATTAATTTTAGAAAAAGTATAATTAATGAGTGCCTGTTGGAACACAGGGTCGGCGGTCTACCTCCTTACCTCCTTATCTACTTGGAACATCTAAAATCTAAACATCTAACAGTCTTATGAAGTTTTATCAGATTTATTTGAATACAAAAAGATAATTTTGTTTTGATAAATCAACGGAAAACGGATGATATAAAAATAATAAATAATAAGTATCTATTTAAAATTGAAATGTGTTCGTTTTCAATCATTGTTCTTCATAAGGGTTCTTGTATGGATGACAATATTTATATTAAAGTTTCGCGTTTATTTGCGAAAGAAACGCGTTAATTCGCGAAAGTTTCGCGTTTATTCGCGAGAGTTTCGCGTTATATCACGAAAGTTTGGCGTTTATTCGCGAAAGTTACGTGTTTATTCGCGAAAGTTACGCGTTTATTCGCGAAAAAAATATTTTTTTTACCTACGAAAATGAGCTTAATGGGCTTTCGTACATATCAATGTACATAATTCAACAGAAAGTTTCTTTCATTATTTGTATTTCAAATGCATTTACTTATTCATACTTGTATACAATAATAAATTACACATAATTATATGTTAAAAGAAATCCACTGTTGGACAACCCGACTGTACATTGTATTATTTTTTCATTACAAATACATATAAATCTGCTTTTCAACTTTGTAAAAACCCTTTTATCTTAAATAATTCTTGCTCTTCACATAGATTTTGAATATCTTAATAAATCCTGTTTTGTTTGTTGTTTTTGTTTGTTCTTTCCAATAATTTTCGGACTCAGCCTAGTGTGTCTCGGCTAAAGCCTGGCTATTTCAGATTTTAAAGTACTCTTGTAAAGGTCATGAACTTTGTACACTATTTTGTGACCTTCATCGAAAGCCGACCCAAGTCTGTCCTTGACACGGGAGAACCACTCTCTGATCCTGTCATTTTGATGCACGATGTTGGCCTCGTCAACAACATGCAGCTGCATGAGCTCACAGACAGCTAGTAGATCAGCAATGGAAATTTCGCTCCCGCACAGGAAGTTCTTGTCTTTCAGGAAGTACTGATCCAGGTGGCGCACAACGGCCTTGTTCCTCTCTCTACAATCTTCCGCTTCCGCTTTATTGACTGGTTGATTTGTTTCTTGTGGTAAACGGAACTAAAAGATTAATTATAAATTCAAAGCGACTAATTAATCTGAGTCAAATGTGTTATTTGTTAAACTACAACCAGAAATCGAAACTAGAGGAATACTGACCAGAATTCTGAACAGCATGGTACCATGTAACCGAGTATTTGCATGCTGCCAATTTAGGTACTCCTGTACTCGTGCATGCGTTTCAGGAATAGCAAGAGGATACCAATGCTCCGCCAATTTGTATTTCATGCAAAGATATTGTAGAATAGCTACACTGTGAAAATAAAAGCAAAAAAGGTGTTTGATAGCTTAAATAAAGAGACTGTATTGATGAGAGAGAGAGAGAGAGAGAGAGAGAGAGAGAGAGAGATACCTCTCGGTTAAAATAAATCCGTCGTCGTCGATGACGGGCACCTGTTGAAATGAAGTGATCTTTGTGTACGCGGGCTTGCGATGTTCACCTGAAAAATGCAAGTGAGCGAAAAGGGAAAATAAAAAATGTGATTTATAGTTTATCAGTTTTTTGTAATGGTTTTAGTTCAGCCACTTTGAATGGAAAAGACTATCAAAGTGTTTTATATAGAAACAAATATATGATCTATGTAAGTTTTTTGCTTAAAGTAAAACATTCAAGACAGTCAGGGCTTTATCTTATACACACTCTTAATTTCCAATTCTCCTATTTTCCTCTGAATTTAATGCATAGATTGCACACTTATTCCTCTATTAAATATTCTTCTCTCTATGAAATTATGATGAACGTTGAATAGTAATTAGATATGTGTTTGCATTATGTCATCTTAGAATAAAGCGGTTAACGTAGCCAAATAACAAGTAAGAATGAAATAATACACCTACCATTTCTGATGGCGATTTGAATAGCTTCAAAAGGAATGTTGTTTACCTTCAGAAAAATGTACACCGCTCGAGATGGCTGAGACATAAGATCATAGTAAAGCTTCAACTTGGCCATCCCTACAGGTATTGAACTATGCCTATAGTGGATGACACTAGCACAGAAAAAGTAAATAAATATACATGTATGCACAATCTGTGGGTCCTGCTATCTATATATAGTCAGCCTTTTAATAAGGATGACCTTGACACCTAGACAAGGGATTCTTTATCATCAAAGGTTTAATTTACTAGTAGATCTACAAGGTTGCTTATTTTCATTTATTGCTATTCACAGACAAACAGACGAAGAGATTAAATGCAGGTGTGTGTATACATATTACAAGTATGAATATTATGTTGTAAATTTTCACCCAGGACAGTGATCACTTGAGTATGTACGTTAAAATGTAGCATCGAGATGCGTGGTTGTAAAGGCGGTTTTGAAAAAGTTATTGATTATATCTAAATCACTCTTCAAATCTTTTAAAGTGAGTAAATATACTCTAAATACCGACCGAAAATATCTCCCCCATAGATATCAAATAATGATTCCTTTTCACATTTATTTACATTTTTTAATCATTGTACGCACAATTGACATTATTGATATTTTTACATTGTTTTCATTATGCCAACCACAGTTTCTTGAAGAAAGGACCGAACCCACTTCCACCCCCCACCCCTAAGTATAGACCCCCGGGACTAATCTTTTTTGAATTAATTTTTTAATATTTACATTTTTCAGTGTCTTTGTCTGTGATAACACTACGAATCGATTTTGTACTGTACAGTATATACAGAATAAATTCAAATGACGTATTGTTGGGGCGCAAGCAGGGTTTGCATAATTAAAAGAAATGAAAATCACATAAACATATCAATGTTCTCATATTTAATCGTACAATTGCTAAAAATTATATAAATATAAGGAACCATTCTTTGAGTATTATGAAAATCAAAGAATGATTCCTTATTCCTTAATTAAATTATCCTTTTATGACATACGTATATATACATGTATATGGTATACATGTATTTATAGATGGTCTGATTTATTTCAAATGTTTGTTTTGGGTAATTTTTTACAATGAATGTATAAACTAAAATATATTATAAAAGGATAATTTAATAAAAAAAAAAAAGAGTAAGGCCCCGGTGGTCTATACTTGGGGGTGGGGGATAGAAGGGGGGGGTCGGTCCTGTCCTCAAGCATCTGTGATGCAAACCCCGTTCATGCCACAATTAACAGCGTACGCCAATTGATTTGATGTCACAGCCGCATTTAGATGTAATAACAAGCTGCTGGGTTCTTGAACTCGAATATATTTTTCAAATTACACAGAATTATGGTGATCGAAAATGACAGTAGTTTAATATCAATTTTATAAAATAGATGATATATTTGAAGAAGGAGATGAACTCTTCCTTTCTCTCGGCTGTCTTGGGGTGAAGTGTATTAGTTTTGGAATTTGGCGCCAAGCATGCGCACTTAGTCTAGTCACTTGTAAAACTACTCATTCACTAAAATAACAACCAATCATACAACTCTCACATGACCCAAACACCTTTGACCTTTCACACTCCAAACTCAACCAATGAACATAAAACACCATGAATATGAATGAAATGAAAACGTAGTAAATTCCAGTGATCTGTAATTCACTATGTCTTGTAGATGATGATGAAAATGATGATGATATATACGAAGTAGTCGATAAATATCAATATATTATAATAAATATTTCATGAATAAATCACCATGTGACATTGATATATATCGATATTCAAGTAATACAAACTTTTTATATACATGTACAATGCGGCACAAAGAAACCACGTGATGCTGTTGAACACGCCAATTCCATGCCATGTTCCAATGATGGAATTATCGAAGAATAGAAACGAAATTTGATTTGTAGTTACATGTATTAAATATATCATTTTTTTAAATTATTCGTATTGAGCGCAAGTGGGTTAAAGTTCATATATGAATTATACAATCGTTTATCGATCATCTTGTAAACTGTATTGGAAGTGGAAGAGCCCGTGTCTTTTGGACTGACACCTGTCCATATATATGTGGTCATGATATACAGTTAGCTTATTGATTGCTTGATAATTTTAACGAGTTCTGTCTGGAAAGACACTTATGGTTGTATAACGGCAATATGCTGCTTCATGCGCAGATCTAGAAGGGGGGTCGGACTCCCTCCCCCCCTCCCCCCCGGAAAATTCAAACTTTATAAATTCCCACAGTAAAATTACCGAAAATAGGCCTCGGACACCCCCCCCCCCCCCCCCAAACACAGTTATCCATTGGATCCCCCGGGAGATAGAAAAAATTTCTGGATCCGTGCATGTGCTTTTCTTAAAAATAACCAGAGGATGTAAATATTGATATTTAAGGCTTGCTTTTACATTTCCAAATTTTTGTTACGCTTGAAGATAAAATGAAGTCTCAAAGAGAATGTTGAATAGGTTAAATTTTAATTCAAATTCAAATGAACAAGGTGTTTGGGTTGATGTTAAAGGTCAAGGTAATTTGATGTTAAATGAAAGCCTGATTTTGGGAGACATGCAGTGTTTTAATTATTCTGTGCTGTTAGGTGAACATAACATCTGGCCTTGAACTACAGCTTACTAATGATGCATACTTATTTTTGACTGATTAAAAGTTGGTCAAGGAGATAAGACTGAATTAGGGCAAGGAATGCAGAGATAGTGTATCTACAGGTTTAAATAAAAGTACACATAAAGGTATGATTGATTAGACTGTTGGTCTTCCCTTATAGTTTAAAAAATAAGAATACAATAGAAAAAATGATTTTATTAAATAGAATAGTTTTATTCTGGACAAAATTGTAAATTTATAGGATCATGATCATGCTTTTTCCTATGTACAATTTTTGTATGTTATAACAAAATGCATTTCTAAATGATCTAATTTTACAAATTAAAATCATAAAATTATGAGTTATCACAGATTATATATAACACAATCTTTCTTAACTACAGTTTGGCAAAGGATGGGGCAATAGTGCTCTTGTACAAATCTCGCAATCGGTACACGATCTGATGAGCCTCATCAAACTCGGGACTGAGTCGCTTCTTAACTCGCTCAGCCCATGCCTTTATTTTGGGATTTGACTCGTAGAGCTGTTCCTCGTGCACAGCGTTAAGCTGCATCAACTCACAAATACAGAGGAGATCGGCAACGGAGACCTCGGAGCCACACAGGTACGGCTTCTCCTTCAGAAAGGTCTTGTCCAGGTGGTTGACCACAAAGGCCACTCGCTTCTTCATCATGTTCACTTGTTCCCAGTCCACTGGCTTCTTGGTTTCTCTTGGTATTATTACCTGTTTATGGATTATGATGTTAACTTATGATAACTTATGGTAATGATAATAATGATATGCATTTGTACTTAACAATGACATGCTTAGTATCAAAAAAAAGAACATATGAGAGTAATGCTCTCTTTCCATTCTAAGAATCAGTGAGAAGCTACGTGTACATTGTATACCAGTAGAATATATCTACGAAGAACAAGAGGCCCATGGGCCTCATTGCTAACCTGAGCAACAATAGCCATAATAAAATCAGCTTTCAGGAGTCATATACAAAATATCAGGACAATGTAGTAAAATATATCCTGTATAAAAAAATGTTCAAAACTTTCTCCAGATATTCTTATGTTAAACATTGAGCTCCTTTTGTAACTGGATGATTCCAAAGTCATATTACATATTGAGCATGGCAGTTCTCAAGAAGATCTGAAACAACTGTTCACATATCACCTTCCACAAACTTTGCACCCCTTGTGTGGCCCAAGAATTGTCCATGGGCCACAGTCTAAACAATTGAGAATCAACAAATGTCAATATGCTTGCATAAGTTTTTGAGAATAATTAAATTTATTTCCTATGTGAAAATTTCCCCCCCCCCCCCCCATGTGGCCCCACCCTACCCCCAAAATCTTGATTTGAACAAACTTGAATCTACACTACCTGAGGATGCTTCCACACAATTTAGAGCTTTTCTGGCCGATTGGTTTTTGAGAAGAAGATTTTTAAAGATTTTTCTCTATATATTTCTATGTAAAAATTTGACCCCCTCCCCCCCATTTTGACCCAACCCTACCCCCCGGGATCATGATTTGAACAAATTTGAATCAACACTACCCGAGGATGCTTCCATACAAGTTTTAGCTTTTCTGACCAAATGGTTTTTGAGAAGATTTTTGAAAAATACCAACAAATTTTCATTAATTTTTAATTATCTCCCCTTGAAAGGGGGCGTGGTCCTTCATTTTAATAAACTTGAACCCCCTTCACCCAATAATGCTTTATGCCAAGTTTGGTTGCAATTGGCCCAGTGGTTCTGGAGAAGAAGTCAAAAATTTGAAAAGTTTACAGAAGGACAGACAGATGGATGGATAGACGACAGACAAAATGTGATCAGAAAAGCTCTCTTGAGCTTTTAGCTCAGGTGAGCTAAAAATGAAGCACTTATAATTTTGCATATTTTTTAAATTACATAGCATCATATCACCAGTAACAGTCTGCTCTTCATCTGCTGTGGAATTTTTTTTTCAGGGGGGGGGGGGGGCAATTTTTGTAGATTGTAGATGTCTACTCACCAGATGCCTGAACACCATGGCACAGTTCATCCTAGTGTTGGCATGCTGCCAGTTGAGGTACTCGTTCACTTTAGCTTGAGCCTTGAGGTCCTTCCTGGGGTACCAGTGTTCAGGAAGGTCATACCTGCTGCACAGGTACTGAATGATGGCCACACTGAAAGAATGCACCAATACAGTCAAGAACAGATCTTCTATATTAATAACTATTACTCTTTTATTTTGCAAACTGAGAATAAATTAATGCTTTAACATTCTTTAAATCACAAAATCTAAACAAGCTTGAAATTCAACCATACCTAAATTTTTCCATTTCCAAGAAGATTAGTTCTTTTTTTACTCAATTATGAATAAGTGCACACAAATTACAGATAGAGGTTGGCAGATATTGTAACCCTATTATTCCAAGGGATGAAAGATATTGTATTAACTGTCATACTGTTGTTGAAGATGAACATAATTTTTTATTTATATATCCTCTTTATAAACAACTATGAAGTGAATAATGTTCACTTTTTAATAACGCATGTATATCTTATAAAATTCTTAACCCAGCAGATGTTAAATCAACAAGAAATATTTGTAACTTCATACATGATGCATTTAACATAAGAAAATTCATGTACTAATTATATTTGTATTCTGTATGTATGACTTGCACCACATGTGGTTTTTGTCAATAAATTGAATTGAATTAAAATTTATAAACTGTAACTGTTAACATTAATTATAACAATGGTATAGTTGGCTTATGGAAATGATTTTGTGGTAAAAGACTCGATCTCCACCCAAATCCTCTTGCAAATGCTCTCCATGAACAAATATCATTCCACGTAATATTAAAGTTCATGAGAAAAAGGTTCTGAATTACATGCCTCTCTGTTAAAACAAATCCACCGTCGTCAATGACTGGAACAAGTTGGACAGGGTTTATTTTCGTGAATGCTTCCTGTTTATGCTCTCCTGTAAAAATGGAAGAGGGAAATATAGTTATTAATTTGACAGAGAAAACAATAATGTAGAGTTCATGAAACCACATGTTAAAAGCAGGGGAAAAAAAGGCATGCATGCTTTTTGTGATTTCAAGATGTCCATTAAAAAAAGTATAATGAAATGAATCCCCTGATATTGTGTGGTATATGTATTCAAATACACAAATTTTCCTCATTGTAAAATGAGAAATTTCAACAAGGGTTTTTGCGGAATATCGGTAGTTCAGACATAAAATACAGCGCAGTGTAGATAGAATGTTCTATCGCTAAAATGACAGTTGTCCTATGGACCTGGTTTAACTGAGCCTAGCCTGGTCACGTTAAGATCATTCTTTCTAAGCGCACTAGTGTATTCGGTACAAAAACGAATTATATAATATGTGCTCGTAATTACAGTTTTATTGTAAATTCATTTCAACAGTATTGTATCATAAAAATTCAACATTGAAAAATATGTGATTAATATTGCATACTGTGCAGAGCAAATGAGAGCTCAGGTATGCCAAAAAATATAATGTTCATCAATAATTAATTTAATAAGCTTTACTGTATTTAAGTTCATTTACCTTAATCATGTTAATGCAAATAAATCAGTGTTATTTTTTTACATATGGGGTCAGAATGTAGGATCATTTTGGGGAGGGGGGATTCTGAACATCAATATTTGCAATTGCATAAATAAGTAGATAATTACCACTTCGTAGAGCAACAGCTTTGTCCTCAAAAGGAATTTTGTTCAGTTTCACAAACATGTATAGCGCCCGTGAGGGCTGGGACATAAGATCATAATATAACTTCAGTTTCGACATCTTGACAAAGTGAAAATAGAAAATGTAATAGTTAGGTAGAGTTCCGAGGGGTTACGGATGCTGGAAATTTACGTACGACTTACTTTGCATCGCACACGAGAAATGGCGGAATTTTCAACTTAAATTCCAAGTATCAAAGTAAGAAAAGCAAGTTATGATCGAATCTGTGTGTTTGATTGATTGTTTGAGAATACATTTTTATATACACGACACCGACTGTCACCAAGAAATCAGAAGCTCTTGTTCTGTTTTCCCTGAAGGTTTCATATTTCTGTCTTGCAATCATGACAATCAGTTGGTCATAAGTAATAAGTAAGAAAAAAATATTTTCCGCCATCTCATTGTCAGCAACCCACTTTGTGAAAATTAGGCCTACTTCCCTACATTAGTGTTTGATGTCTGTCATCTAGAAGGTTCCACTGACGTATTATAAGAAAGTAAGGAGGATGCATAATGCAATCTTTCTTGTGTAACGGGATGGAAGAAATAATGACGGACCTGACAAACCCAGGCCCCCTGAATCTCTAGTCAGGTGCCAATTTTCGAACTGGTCTGACCGTCACATTCCTCAACCCTTAAATTATCTTCGCCCTCGAAGATCACCTCAGGCTCTTCCCCTGGCAGGATTATACCTGTCAGTTCTAGGGGTTGGCATAACACCAAATGTAACGGGATGGGAGAAATAATGACGAACCAGACCGGGATCTGAACTGGGGCCCCCTGAATCTCTAGCCTGAGGGGCTCTACCAACTGAGCTATTTGGCGCCAGTATTCAAACCGGTCTGTCCATCACACTTGTAATGTTGCAAAGAGCTGAATTTTGGTGATTGAGGTCACACGTATGTTCAAGTTCACAGGACATGGAGCAAAATAATTTTGAGCTTCAATGTTATAGCTATTAAAGCCTTTTGTCTGTACTTATTTTTGTTTGTCCAAAAGACCGAAGTTCTGAACAAAATCCTAACTCTTGAGTCAACATGGTCAATAACTGACTTTTTGTTGTATACAAAATAATCTTGAAATTACAGTATATGTTAAACGAATTAAAAATATTAAAGTTAATCTTAAACAAGAATTTTTGTACCTTCTTTAAAACAGGACAAAGATAGAATTGCTGGGCTCATAATACAGTTCATAAAATGGAAGATGATGCGTGCCAGGGGCTACACAACTTGTCCATTAGTGAGGAAAGTAAGAAAAATCATTGGGTTATAAGGAGAATGAAATCCAGAAAAAATTCCTACTAACAGATTATAAAAAAAAATTATTGATAAAAATATCTAAAGAATATCATGTACATTAGATATTTTTTAACTTAAGTACACATAGCTTTTAAGATAATGTAAACCAACTTTTATTCGCGGCGACTTCATTTCATGATTTACTTTCGATAAACTGGTTCGTGACGACTGATGTTTGTGACCAAGCCTTATTCAGACTCGTATATTGTTATAACAACCATACGACAGACTGGTTTGCAGAGAGAAATATTCGCGACGACGAGGCTCTAACGAACCTCGCGAAAATTTCTCGCACGTGAATAAAAGTTGGTTTATAATATACCTTTAAAACAAATTAGTGAAAATTAAAAGGTTTTGTCACAATTTTAGGTACACTTGCACAGTGTATTCAAGAGAAGTACGCCCGACTAATTCTACAATCAAAGGAGTTGGTCTCTGGGGGAAAAGTTAGAGAAGCTTTAGAGTTAAATCAGAAGGCCTATAGGTTGTGTCCCTCGGACAAACTACTCAGAAAAATCCAGCGTATGCAGGTATCTGTTTATTCATGAAAAATTTTATTTTCCTATTTTAAGCATTTAATTTTAACTATTTTAAGGCTGTGTTTGTTGTTGTTGATCTTACTCTCTTGATAGTGAAGTTGGTTTAAGAGAAATGTTAAATTAAACTGTCTTCTTAAATACATTTACATGCAGCAAAAATAATATATATACAGTGTATACCGGTAATTAAATTAAAGTATTAAGATTTACAGGTAATTGCCTCTTTGAAATCATCTGTTAAATGTTTTTATTAAACACATAGCAGTACTTTTGATGTTTTTGTTTTATAACTTTAAACACTATCTTTTTATACATTGTTCTATCATTGTTAATTTTTTAGACATATCTGAAAGAAAATTCTACTCAATCCCAAAAGGAAGATGAGATTAGTGGTATGCAATAATGGTTATAGAAATATTGTAAATCAATGAAATTTTGATGCTCCCCTTGTTCCTTTCTTTGCATTGTGATTCTAAAGAAAGAAATTTAAACTCTTGTTCCTCTCTTTGTTTCAGAACCAACCAACAATCCACCAGCTATTTCTTCAAGAAAAGAAAGGGCATCTTCAAGTTCACCAAGCAATGGAGTCTTACATGTACCTCCAAAAAAACATTCCTCCTCTGTCTCCTCTGACACCTCAGGTGTTGCCTCCCCCTCTGTACAGGCCCAGCAAAACCTGTCCGAGGAAGACCAGGTTAGGTATGCTATGTTGATATCAGAGGCCAAACAAAGAGTGGATGAAAAGAACATCCCTATGGCTCTGCATCTCAACAAGCAGGCCTTGAAGATCCTACCCAGCGAAAAACTGCAGCGAAAGATTCAACGTATGCAGGTAATTTTTTGTGAATAGGTTTTGCTGTCTAAGTGAAGGTGATTGCAAGAAAGCAATAATTTGGAACTCAAATTGACCACTATCATTTTTTTACAGGCATATATGCTACAGAATAATTTATCTGAAGTTTCAGATGGTTTGGGTAAGTAATGGAGACCATTTTATTAAGTTGCAGATCAGAAGCTGTTTTATTAAAGAACATTCTTTGACATACATAATGTACATGTATCTATAAAATACTACTATTTTCAAATTTTTACTTGTAATGCTATCTTGATAACAATAGAAATAGATTTTGTTTATTTTTTCTTGACAGATGAACCCAATAAAGAGACAATACTAGAATGCAGAACAGGTTCCACATCATCATCAGCATCAGAAGATAAACCAGATGTGGATGAAGGGGAAGATGATCAAGCTAAATTTGCCAGACTGGTCTCTGAGGCCAGGGATTTGACCTCAAAAGGTCAGGTGAAAGAGGCCCTAGAAATGTACAAAGAGGCACAAAAAATTAGTCCCAGTGATAAACTGTGTCGAAAGATGGAGAGAATGGAGGTAACACAAGATTTCATTAAGAATTGTTAAGTGGTAACTGAAGATAACTTTAAATATCAATGTCAAAAATATATTTTTCCTGAATTTTTAACAAGCTGATTCATACATAAACATGTTTTGTGCAGGAATACTTAAAACAGAATGAGTGTACGAGTGAAAATGCTGGTAAGTCTGTTAATATTATGTCAATTAGATTTTACGTACAGATAAATTGCAAAGTTATATGCTCACAGATAATTGCTAACGATGTTTTGTTTTTACCCCACTAATATCATCATTAGACACAAAGGAAGCAGAGAAAGTGGAATCAATGGAGTCATCCCGTCCCAAAGAAATGACAGAGAGTGACGAGGGGACAGAGAACCAGTTTAAACAGCTGGTCTCCCGAGCCAGGGACCTGACGGCAGAAGGACACGTGAAGGAAGCTTTGAGTTTGTATCGGCTAGCAGCGGACATCCAACCAAGCGACAAACTATCCCGTAAAATGCAAAGAATGGAGGTAATGTGCACTTAATTATTGGATAGCAATTGTTGCTAAAGGAATTGATTTTAGGAGTCAAAGTTTTTTAATTTTTTTTTTTTTTTTGGATTTAAGATTATTAATTACTTTTTATAATATCACTAATGCTAAAGATAAGGAATAAAATACTTACATTTATACAATATACCTATGCATATTTTACAATGTACATGCCATTCACATTGCATTTTAAAACAGTACCTTATTGATATTTTCAGGAGTATTTAAGAGAAAATGGAATTCCAGTTGATGAGGATTCTAGTAAAGGTAAAAAAATCAAATCCAAAAACATATACATATTGTCATTCATATATATATGGTACATGTACTTGTATTTGATTTTTACCATACTAAGTTCGTTTAGATGTTGAGGGATCACTGTACGATATGTGTTTTGTGTATGAAAAGAAATGACCATGTTTGTCGGCATTTTAAAATTATTTCTCTTGAAATTCAAATTGTTCCAATGATAACAGGAGAGACTTTAGATACAGAGATGGAATGTGACAGACCAGAACAGACATCTGACCACATTGCCCCTCCTCAACACAGCCCCACTCCACAAGACCAAGCCCCTCCCCCAGGAACCACCCCACCACAAGACCGCGCCCCTTCCCCCTCCAGGGACAGGGATGTCACAAGCCTCAGTGAGGAGGACCAGATCCAGTTTGCCACCCTGGTGTCTAAAGCCAAGGAGCAGATGTTGCAGGGAGAGGCAGCCGGGGCACTACAGTCCTACAAACAGGCTGCCCAGATCTACCCCAGCAACAAACTACAGGCCAAGATCCTCAAGTTAAAGGTAGGGTCCACTGATAGATGACCAACAAGTCTTATTATGGAGACAAACTTATTCAGCCCCCTCCAAACAAAGTTTGGGAGTACTGTGGAATCACAATGTCCATCTGTCTGTTAGGCTGTCTGTCTGTAGACACGATTTTGTCTGGATCAGTTCTAGTGTTGTCACGATGATCGATTTTTAGTCAATGATCAGTTGGAAAGGTCGTCCATTTACGACAATCGATTTGAGATTTTATTATCGGTTATAATCGGTTTATTACATTAGTACCATACTTATCATTTTGTTTATTATTCTGTATTTTATAAAATTAAAAACTGTTGCATATTCATGTGTATCTCCGTTTGGCTAGTGTTTTTGTCAGCCATTTTGAAATACTAAAGTCTTCTTTGTTACGGTAGAAGGATATTGTTTCGGATCAGAGCAATGCTAGAATTTCAAACAAAATAAACAATGAAATTTAATAACGTCAAGATCTTTAATTTTCGATATAAATAAAAACAATTGTCAGTCATTATTTTGATGGAAACTCCTGTTTTATTTATTACGGAATTATTCGGACACGGTTTCACGTTTAAAAAAAAAATGGCCGAAATTGAAAACACACATGTGCCAACACTCTACAATCATCCAGGCACAAAAACAAAGTCTGTGGTGTGGAAACACTTTGGATTCTTTAAGAAAATAGATGCAGTGGGGCCACCGACCTCTAATAATCTTTAATCAGTAAATGTAAATAGCACTTGAATATTTTAAAATAAACAACAGCTTAAAATTTAGTGCCCCATTTTAATGAATTGAATACAAATTATTACCGATTCGATTATGGGCCGTTCATCAGTTGGTTAGAGTTAACCGATTCTACCGATTAATCGATTATGATTTTCAACCGATTTAAGAACACTAATCAGTTCTAAGAAACTAGTGCATGGATTTTTTCTGAAAATTTGTACACTTTTTATTCATGGTATGAATATATGCACCTGATATTTTCATAATGATTGAACAATTTTTCTTAAGTTTACGGGTGCTTTTTCACTTTCTGAACTTATTTATTTCTTTGGAGATTTTGTTATGACACTGTACATGTATCTCCCAGAGACGTAAGCAAAAGTTTAGAAGGGGGTAAAACGGAGTCATCATGTCCACCTGTACTCTTACATGTACATACTTATATGATGATGATGATATTTTTTGTATTACTGAAAAACTTTTTGATTTCAGAATTTTCTTAAAGAATCACAGATTTCACAAGAAAACAGTAATGTGAACAGTGTGAATTCCCCAAGTAAGTTAAAAATCTGTATTCTGTAAAAAAAAAAAATAAATTCTAAACATAGAATAGAGTTTTTTTATAATCATGGACCTAATGGGGGGCATAACAAAAACACGAGTATGATTTGTGGACATAAAAAAGACATCAGTGAATAACTACCTGTTGATAAAAGAATGATACATGTACTTTACTACATAGTACTGTGTAATGCAGGAAGAATCAAAGAGAACACTCCTATCAGAAGACCGTCTGGGAACAGCCAATCAGGAGCTTTGTCTGTGGATCAACAGCGGAAATATAATGAGCTTGTAATGAAGGCGAAAAGACTGGCCACAGACGGAATGATCAAAGAGGCCCTGGAGTGCAATAAAAAGGCCCTAAAAATCTGCTTCAGTGACAAGCTTGAAAAGAGAATACAGAAAATGGAGGTAAACTGAAAATTTCTGGGATTTACACAACATGTACCGGTATTTGTCATTAGCTAGTTACATGTACCTCAAGATTTGTGTGCACCATGCATAAGTAAATAAAAAGGAGGATGACATCAACTTTACGTTTGCTTTACACCAGTTATCATTAAATATTTCTTATGGGTATCATATTCATCCATTTTCAAATTCAAATCAGATTTCATATTTCAAATGAATTTCTCTACTTTTGCAGTCCTACCTTGCCAGTAATGATGATGATGTGGAAGAGGAGGGTGAGAATGGAGGAATGGTTCCCTTGGGGAAGGGCTTCTACCTGTACAAGGACCTGGAGAAGAACCTGTACGCCCACCAGAAGCAGGGAGTGCTGTGGATGTGGGGGCTTCATCAGAAGCGTAAGGGAGGGATCCTCGGTGACGACATGGGGTGTGTAATAAATGATGATCCATTGCTGGTTAGAGTATGAAATTGATATAGTGGTTTGCCAATTTAAATGCATTTCAATAATTTGTTACTAACGCAATTGGGAGTATTGTCTTCTTTACTACATAATATGAATTCCTGTTTTAACTAAATTCCCTGCTTTTTGCAAATCCTAAAGAGTTGATGCATATAAATCCTGAATTAAGCTACTGTAGCTATCATGAAATTGAGTTACTTATCCTCTAGATGAAAAATGATTTCCAATTACATGTATGTATTTTACCGATACAAGTACATGTACATGTATATGAATTTATTTGTGAAAACAATCTTTGACAAACTAGTTCTCTCTTTGACTGAGATACAAGGTGCTGTTCTTTGGACTAAGCCTAATGATTTACCTATGACAATATGGGTAGATATCATCACTGACCTCTGGTGTTTGTAGGTTGGGTAAGACTATTCAGGTGATCTCATTCCTGTCGGGGCTGTTTGATATGGAGAAAGTGCACTCTGTGCTGATTGTAATGCCAGTCTCTGTCATAGGAAACTGGGAGAAGGAGTTTGGGAAATGGTATGGGTTTTATGAAACTGGATGATAAATTTGATTATAGAAATTTGGTACTCTTACAATTCAATTCAATTCCCTCATTGAGCAACTAGATGGTTGTATATGTACAATACATTTATCATACATGTAGATTAATTATTTTATGCCATCTCTTAAGGGCACCGGGCATTAAAGTGGAATCGTATCATGGGTCTAAGAGAGAAAAGGAGAGATCATTGGCCAAGATTCGAAGGAAAGGAGGGGTGTTACTGACCTCGTATGGATTGGTGGTGACCAGCTGGGAGATGATGAGTCAGCAAGATGGACGGCCATTCAGATGGGTAATCTATTGATATACAGTACATATACATGTAGGAAGTTCCATTTCTTCCAAGGTCTGATGCCATGAATCTTTTGATAGGTCTGAATTTTAGTCCAACCCTAATTAAAGTCAATTTAATACCTGCACTACTGGGTACATACATGTACAACAGATTGGTGTGGGGAGTAAGCATTTTGTTGACTGTTTCGTTAGTTTTCTGGTTCATGTATGATGCTGGTCTACATGTACATGTACATATACATGCATGTAATGGTTGTATGTGTAAACCTGCAAGTGATTACATAGTTTTGTGAGTGAATTCTTGTACATTTTATTTTTCAGGATTACTTGATTCTTGATGAGGGTCACAAAATAAAGAACCCCACAAAGACGACGAAGGGGGTCCATCAGATCCCTGCTGGTCACCGAATCCTGCTGACTGGTACCCCCATACAGAACAACCTCAGGGTACGCCAATTTTATACAAGTTCTATATCTGTATACAGTAAATGGTGCTAGTTCCTTATCCTTCTAAGAGTGAGAAATGATAACCATACAGTGTATTATCATTTTAATATTTGTAGTATAACAGTCATATCTACTGTACTTTATTTCTACTTTATTACTTTCTGTTCTGTGGTTTTTCAGGAAATGTGGTCCCTGTTTGACTTTGTTCATCAAGGAACTTTACTAGGCACTGCAAGAACCTTTAAGATGGAGTATGAGAACCCAATAACCAGGGTATGTATTCACTACATTGAACATAAAAAGGGCTTTGTCAAAAAAAAGCACTTTGATACAAAATATGGCATCTCTTGAATAATTTGAGCTGTGTATGCCCATTTCAGTCACATTTGGGTTTTTATTTGGCACAAATAGCAAGTACAAATGTTCATGTATATTATCATGTTCTATGAATGTTTTTTCTCATTCTAGGCAAGGGAAAGAGATGCCACAGCCAATGAGAGAAGACTTGGAATGGAAATGGCGGAAAGCTTAAAACAGATAATCTCCCCTTACTTCTTACGGAGGACCAAGGCTGAGGTTACTGACAATGAGGCCAGGGAGGGGCAGAATTCCTCCTCATCAACCCGGACCTTGAAGTAAGTTGGGGGAGGGGCTTAGCTCAATATTTATACGAAATGATTTTGAAAAGTAAAATTGAGGCTTTAAATTGAACAGTATTTAAATTTAAATAAAAAGCATTCTGAAATATTGCATAATCTAAAAATTTTGCTCCAGCTATTGCACAGACCTTAAGTATGTAGAAAAAGTTTTGTTATTTACATGGAATTGTTTTAATTTTTTGTTTGTTTTGTTGTTTTTATTTCCGTGTTGGATTAAGCATCAAGTAGATGTACAGATATACAGCTGGACTTTTACAAATGCTATTGGTCTTTAAACAGAGACCAATAACATTCAGTACTTAGAGCCAAGTAAATAATACTGTATATAACATTTTTGAATAAGTTTTGTCGTTAAGTCACAAATGAGATAATTTTATTCCTATGCCCTAAAAATTGCTGAATCACACCGGAAATAGTTATATTACCCTCCCGGAAACAGTTATATTTCATAGGAAATAGTTATATTGCCCTCCTGAAATTGTTATACACTGTACATGTATCACCCTTGCATGCAATAATTCTGCATATTAATATACGTCGGGTTCGAAATTTAGCTAAGCAACTGTAAACAGTTCCTTGAAAATCAAAATGTCTGGACAGCGTCTGCTATTCAGAGGAACTTACTTTAATTGTTTAATTTGAAAAAATTATCATTTTTACTGAAAGCACCGATCGATTTTTTCACAAAACATCTTACACTGATTTGTAAGATACGAAGATGTGTTAATAAAATACACTTGTTAATGAGGTAAATATGTTCTCAAACTGATCTTGATTGTTTAAAAATGTCATATAACATATATTACATGTCTTCACGGGTGACTTTACCAGAATATTTGTCCCTCGGTGACCAGAAAGCCCTGAAGTGTTATGTCGCCCTCTGCCAAGCCATGTAATATATGTATAATATAAAAGGGTTTTCATCCAAACCCGTTTTGAAAAATCTAAAACTGGACAAGTCTAAATTGATTTTCATACCAGTGATAAAAGTAATATATGGGGAATCTAACCCTCTATATAGTTCATTGTACTGGGTTTTTTCTTGATTGGGAAGTACTTAGGAAATTCCTTGATCAAATTTTTAGCTAGACAAATAAATTAAAGTACATTTACATTTATTTCTGTGTAATGAACATTGTCATCCTGCCAAAATGAACTTTTTAATTTTTTCTACCTCCAGTAAGATATTGATCTTGTTTGCACATTCCAGTATCTGAGTGTTAAATTTCTGTAGTTCAGTATTATTTGATCAAAATACAAAGGCCTGTTAGTTTTGATGTCTGATTTCTTTAATGTGATCTCTATGTTTAATTTGAATATTTTGATTAAGAAATATTATGTTTCTTCAAGGTAGTCGCAAAATAAGATATTAAAAAGTGTGACTATTAAAATTTAAATACATGTATTCATGTACAAATATAATGTTCTGATGCATTGGATTGCTATTAGTAATAATGTGATTTCAGTTTAATCATTAAGTAATGTAATACAGTATTGATCTAGTTAGTCACAAGTACAAGTACACGTAGATGTTGGTTATTTGACATTCTACTTTTCCTTCCAGAATGCCGACCATGACTCGTAAGAATGACTTCATCATCTGGCTGTTCCTTACACCTGACCAACAGAGGATATACGGAGACTTCCTGTCCCTGGATACTGTCAAAGAGGTGAGGGGGTGTGGCAATTGTTGAAGTTAAATGTAGGATGGAAATGATGTTGAAAATAAAATCCTTAGTTTATCTGAAATTAAACATTGGAAGAGTCAAGTGGTTTTCTCTCATTTATAATATTTTTTCGAGGCATTTCTCTAGCATTTTTGTATGCATATGTACAGTATATGTATTAAATAGTGTTGTTTCTAAAGGATCATTTCCAGGTCCACATTTTCAATGGACTGTCTTGAATAATTCTAAAAAATTAAGTTACATGGTTGAATTGATTGATAATCTGTCAATTGGCATGCTACTGGCTAGTTTAGCCAAATTATTACAGTTGGGCAACTCTATCAGCATGACCTGCTTTGAAAAAGTGAACTTTTAAAATTATCCTATATTTCTGTATGACTAAAGACTTTACACTATGTATAGCCTATGTGAACAGTTAACTTTTTCTATCACATCAGTGTTGTTGACTAAACAATGATGGAGTGTCCTTGACCCTTTCAGCTGCTGATGACCAAGAAATCTCCGCTGGTGGCACTGACTGTCCTGAAGAAGATCTGTGACCACCCCCGCCTGCTGTCTAGGAGAGCCTGCGCCCAGCTGGGGCTGGATGGAGAACATGGGTAAATGAAAATCATGTAATGCACAAATCTCTCATCACATCAAGTAAGATATGGATCATATGATGTGTGGTACATTGATGATGTTTTATGACCAAGAGGTGCAGTTATAATGTTTTGTTACCAAGCATTCGTATGCATTGTAGATGTGTACAACAAATTGTTTAATATTTCTTAGACTTAAAGATTTTACCTGCTTAATGCATTTATTACTGTGTTTTCTGATTAAAATGTATTGAATGTACCGGTAAACAAAATTGTACAATATTCCTTTGAATTTTAATACAGTATTGAAATACATGTAACTGTTACTTTTTATAAGACTGCATTCATTTGTTCCATGTGTTTATAGTTTGAATGACTCGGCCCTGGAGTCAGAGGAGGGTTATCAGTGTGCGGCCAATCAGATCAAAAACATGCCGGACAATGTCCTGATCCAGGAGTCTGGGAAACTGATCGTCATCATGGACCTGCTGGACCAGATGAAGCGGGAGGGACATCGTTGTCTGGTGTTCTCTCAGTCCAGGAAAATGCTGGACATCATTCATCAGCTGATCACCAACAGGGTAAGGTCAAGGTCAACATACCTACATGTGTAGGTACTAGTAGCAACTAAATACACTTACAAACATACAGTGTAGGTATAAGAATCATGCTGTCAATATGTACAGTGCGTATAGGTTAAGTTAAGAATATCCTCTTGGTTAGCTGAGTTAGAACTACCAGTAACCTAAACATAAAGGAAAATGTTCCCCATTTTATGAAAGTTACATGTAAATGTTACATCCAGCTATTTACTCCTTGAAACACAGTTTTAATAGAACATTTTTGATAAGTATAAACTTTCTTAAAAATGACAAGTGTTATCTTTTATTAGAACTAGCAATAGTTTGTGATTGACAGTGCTATATAACTGTGATGTTGTTTGTCTTGTGTACACACTCTGACTTCTGACAGGGACACAAAGTCATGAGACTGGATGGCACCATTACTCAGCTCAGCGAGAGAGACAAACGAATCGCCACATTTCAGGAGGACATGAGTTACTCTGTGTTTCTTCTGACAACTCAAGTAATTAGTCGAATATTAGTCAGTTAAACTGATTGAGTGTCATGGACAAATGAAGTTAAATTTCATTGTTTTAGAGGCATGAAATATAAAAATTCCAAATTTTAAGTAAGGGCAGTTCCAACTTCTTGTTTTTCTTTGCTCTAAATTATATAGAATCTGTGATAAAAAATTTAGTCAAATTATCATTGACTGAAATAAAGTTCATTGTTGTCAGACTGTAATTTATTGTGGTGCTGTAATTGGACAAGGAATGATCAATACACGTTTTTAGGTGGGAGGCGTCGGCCTGACCTTGACAGCTGCTGACCGAGTCATCATTTGTGAGTATAAGCTCAATTAAACAGGTTACAGAGATTACATGTACCTTTTTTTTCTTTAGGTCCATCATCTATCTGTTCACTCAAATAAAACTTTGCTTTGGTCATTAGGATTTTTTAAAAGAAATTTAAATTATCGTTGAAATGCATTCAGCATACCTTATGGCACAAAATCTGACAGAAACTTCCTTTTGACCAATCATAATTATAAAAGAAGGAAAGTCCTTGTTATCCTTCTTATTAGAGGGTCATTGTACCTTAAAGCATACATTTTACCAAATTTTGTCATAAGAAATATCCATTTTGATTCGTACTTGTATATTGTTTTTTTGTCGTAATTTTAGGTAATTTTTTTAAAAAATCATTGTAGATGTAATAGCATTTATATTGTCAGTAAATATATCACATTTTAAGTGAAACTACATCAGTCATTTGATCATCCTTGTGTCCTACACTAGATGACCCCAGCTGGAATCCGGCCACTGATGCTCAGGCAGTGGACCGGGTGTTCAGGATTGGTCAGGATAAAAATGTTGTCATCTATCGCCTCATCACTTGTGGAACCGTGGAGGAGAAAATCTACCGCAGACAGATATTCAAGGACTCCATCACACGCCAGACTACCGGCAACACCAAGAACCCCTACAGGTAATCCATGGTCACTGTATGGGAGTTTATTAATGATCCCTCCCATATAATAAATGCAGGGTTATGGCCCTTAGAATATTCAAACTTAAAATCCTTCTTTTCTATATTTTTTGCATGTATTTTTATCTTTTCTGGGGCTTTATGGCTTACTTGCACATATAGTACTCTAATATACCCTATCTAATTGGGTAAGACATTTGTGGTATACTGACAATTTTACTTTCAAATGTTTAGACTAGAACCCTTTTAGCCTTTTTAATCAAGGTCATTTAAAATCATAGATATCTTTATTCCACCTGACTTAACTACACCCAGAAATTTGGTATATAACCATCTGATTTTGATTCTTTCCCCTATCTATGGTATTTATTCTGTGAAACTAAGACAGATTATCTGTCCCTGTTTTTCAGACCAAATGGTTGTAAAAAGCAGTTGTAATGATATTTATTTCATGAGAAGAGCTTGTTCCAAGTATGTTTTTTACACAAATACATAATACCAGAGTAATGTAAAATGAAAATAGGTCATGAATTGTAAAAGAAAAAGTAGTACTACAGGTACTTTCACTTTGTTCCAGAAAAAGTGTCACATAAGGAGAGCTGAACAGCTAAATTCGTATCCATGATTGATACTATATTTTATTTCATCATGCAGCATTCAATTTTCATCGACGCATTTTTTTTTCCTTTAAAGAGACTATATATAGCAAATAGAAAACTAGATAAAATACCTATGAAATTCAATTTACAAGACAATAGTGTGAATATTTTGTTCTGCTATCTTTCCTTTTATTTGTTGAAAAATAAAATAAAACAAGATTGGTCATATCAAAAGTTCTGTATTGCTTATCAATGCATACTTGGACTGAATTTGTTTTTAGTAGAAAGTTTCCTCATCAGATCCCCAGCATCAGTAAGTGCTAGTACTTGATGACACACAAGCACATCACTGATAGTGGGAAGGTTGGAGGATTTAAGCTCCACATCCTTTAGTCATTAGATCATTAGCAGAGAACATGGAAGGAAGGGGAAACAAGCAAAATGATAGGACTATTAGTGTTTAAATTGTTAAAAGAATTATGTTTCTACTTTCCCAGCATCTGTAAGTGCTAGTTTATTTTCCGACTGACCAGCACATTTCAAATACCAGGGTAGTAAAAACACTTATTCCTGGCCTCAGCTTATACTATAATATAGGTTAGAGGAAAAACTGAAACTGTTTTGTAGAAGATAAATTGATGCAATCAAAAACATGGATCGCCTGGCATCATATTGGTGCAGATATAAAGCTGTAGTCTACACACAACATTGTGCCAAGGGTCCACATTTCCTTCATTCATCTAAAAGAGCAGATAAAGGGAGGGAGAGGTGATAATATGATGAAATATGGCTTGTCATAGATCTGGCATTAGTTTGGTGCACACTTTTCTGCTGGATGTGACACCAGACATAATGGCAGGATATGACATGGCCCAGTAAGAAAACAGGGAAACAAGATGTCAACAGACCAAGATGTCCCTCTGGCATCTCATTGGTGCAGGGTCAAAGGTCAGCCAACACCAATAAGATGACAGGGGCAGCTTCATCTTTCGTCGGAAGTTTAAAGAAAGAGAAGACAGTTCTTAGAAGATAGAAAAATTAAGAAATTCTCCATCTGAAAAATACAAAATATGGGATGAAAAAATTTAAAAAATCAGTTTGTTATAGAGGATACCTCTTTCAAATATCAAAAGTATTTTTTTTTAAGTTTGTCTTTTTTTATGTATTTAATTTTATTACTTCAAAAATTTCACTTTCTATATGGAGATCATTGCAATAAGATGTACCTGTATGTGTATGTACAATGTATATGCCCCCAACAAAGAGGTACAAAATTGTTTTGGTTTTGGGAGTTGTTTTTTTTTTTTATTTCATAAAAATGTAGTTTTTGAAGGTTCTTTGTTCGATGCCTTGCAAGTGCCCCAGCATTGATAAGTGCTTGTTTTACTCTCAATACATGCACTGCACCAATACTAAGAGACTAATGCCTCAGCAAGTCTTTCAGATCTTTGAAATAACCTAGATTAACTAAAAACTTTTTAAACCTATAATACTTAACCAATATAAACAGCATGTCTTAACTAATTGAAACCTGAAGCTGCGTTTTACAAAAGAATTTACGACTTATGACCAAATTAATGAATGCTAATTATTCATGAACTAATTAATTTTTTTTTGTTCTATTTACTGTAAAATAAAATTATGATAAACAACATAGTTGTAAATAAATGGTTTTATATAAATATTGTTCATTAAAGGACATTCCATGAGACTAAAAATATTTGGGACTTTGTCGTAAGTTCCTTTGTAAAACGCAGTCCAGATTCTCAAATTATGTTTATACAATAACCACTGGAATGTTGGAATTCTATTTAAAATAAGAAATCTTTTTAAAAAATTGATAATTTTTTTTTAAATAAAAAAAATTCAAATTTATTTTACTTCTATGTTTAACATGCAATGAATAACTAAATTCTGCAGATTCTTTTATATAACTCAAGTATAACTTCTTACTTCTATATCTCTTGATGCTTAGACCCTAATGCCATAAAATGAGAATGGACTTAATTAAGTCAGTATATGACATTTTGTTATAAATTCAGAAAAAAAATTTCCTTTTTGTATTTGTATGTTTAAATATGAAATAGCAGGTAAAAATTTAATTCACCAAAACAGTTTTTTTATGGTCAACAGAGGTTTGTTTAATAACAAAGGTTGAGCAAAAATGTGTGGAATGTGAAGGTTGATTTTCTAAGAAATTGTTAAGTAAACGCCCACAGGCTTAATGCTAGACTGGCAAATATCTATTTTATCAACTGCTGCTTTGATCCTATAGAGAAGAGTTTACACAGGTGTTCTGATCAAGCTTATCACTTACAAGAATGGGCTATTGAGACAGCCCTAGATAAAGGGCCTGACTCCCTGAGGCCCCATGCAGGGCAATTTGCTGTACATGATGTCAGAGTAGTGATAAAATTCACAGCTTGCTCCCTGCAAACACCCCTGTGTACATTTTGACATGTGTTAACCTAACAATGCTGGCAATTTTATGATGTAAAGTGTCTGGAAAATGGAAGTGTCAAAACAAGTAGATATTTAAATTGAAAAAAATGTAAAACTGAAATAATTAAATGTGCAATAATTGATATATAAAATATATATATCAGTTTGAGTTACCTTTAAAATTAAATTTAATAACATTTTCTTTTAAAAAGAATAGCAAAGGAGACAGAGATTCTCCCTGTATAATGCCTTTAATTTTCTTTTAAATGACTAAGCATATAGTGCATATACAATACTTTATATCGTCTGTGATATTACACAAAATTAAAAAAAAAAATTCAATCTTAATATGCTTTGATAGTACATGTTCATCTTTTCCTATGATGAATCAACATCATTAAACAAGTCAGTTTTGATAGTAAATCTTACCTTGGGTTTTTTGGCATAAAAAACATGTCCACATCTCCAAAAGGAACAAACACAAATAAACTTGTTGTGCATAGAAAGAAAGGGGTAGGGGAAAAACCTTGAGTAATTTTAAAACAAGTTTGAGCAAAATGGTTTACCTTTCTCCTTGTTCAATCTCCTTTGTCCTCTTCTTAATTCCTTGGGTATTTTCTTGTGCATTTTCTTTGTAATCCAAATCAGTCAGCCCAAGCCCCCATAAAAAAATGCTTGTTGAATCCAAAAACAACTTAATTATCCCCCTTTGTGTTCAGTGGCCAGACAATAGTGAGATAATTGCACAGGTAGGTTGTTGCCATGGTTAGCTTAGGTCTGGCCAGACAAAGCCTTGCAAAAGTGTCAGTTCCCATAATCCCATTTTGTTTTGACCAGTCAGAGTAGCTTGGCTACATTACCCCCAAGCCATACTAATTGAATGGAGAAGACAGACCATGTAATGTAATTAGATTGAGGCCCACATGGGAAGTAATTTGTACTGGCAAATTTGCATATCCTATGGTTTTACTTCTTGCATAGTACCAAAAAATCATATCATATAGAACAGAAATGAGATTCATTATTTAAGAATGTATTTTAATTATAAAAAAGTTATTTATTTTTCTTTAAACACTTTTATGTCACTTCAGATATCCATTATGGGAGAGTATTTGCCCTTTTGCACAATTTCAAATCAAAATTACATACACACATTTAAATTGTTTTGGATTTAAAAAGGAAAAATCATATTCTTGAATAAAACAAGCAGAATTGTATATAAATTAACCTAGATGAATAATAACTGCTTACCCTCTTTTTGTCCAGTTGCCCCTTCTAGGCCTCACTAAGGGAGATACAAGTATTTTGTGATACATTGATAGATAAGGGGCTGTTTTTTCTATACTGAGGATGTTGTTTAGGGTAGATTTTTGTTTTACAAGCACTCTGACACTTTAACACAATGTGTCATAATTATCACTCATATGTTAACATTGCTTAAGAATAAAAATTAATATGAGCTATAACTATCAATGTCATGAGTTACTCAATTCATCTAATAAAAAACTAATAGAGATAATGAGGTTACATATAATTAAGTCTGAAAAGTTACTTCATGACTTAAAGAGGACAAAATATAATAAAAATCTTGAATTAAAAAAGTTTCATAATGTTGCCTACCATTGCATTAGACAAGGATAAAGGGTGTTTGCTATCAAAGTCTTTGAGTTTTTACTTTTGTGTACAATGATGTAACATCCAATCCCTCTGCTGGTAAACACTCCTACTAAGCAGCTTAGACAGGATTATCATTAGATACCATTGAGAACCTCCAATGCCTTACTAACTTGCACTGATATGCTCAGCCAAATTTTGTCAGGTGTAGATTTGTCAATTTCATAGCTTTATTTGCAGTTTAATGATTAACATGAAACTGAAAATAAACACAATATATATGTGCAGAATAATAATCTTTTTCCATCATATGCCCCCAAAAATAAATTTCAAAAATATGTCATACATTAGTATATGTATTGTGTTTTCATTAATATTCATAGGCATCATCAATTTGTGTAGATTACGTGAAAAAAAAAAAAAAAAAAAAATTTTTTCAAGGAAACATAAATTTGTGGTCAATGTGATCCTATCAATATCAATACAATATGTTATTAAAATAGGAACCTTACTTTTATGAACATTTAATTTGGTGTGTCAACTCAACAATGAAATCCACAAAAATTGGTGTTCAGTGAATATTGAAACCACAGTATACAGTTTTTATTAAAATTTACCGGACGAAAAATTTAAAAAAAAAAGATATTAGCCATTCTTAAGATTGTGGTAGAAATCTCTTCAGTTTTGAGTAGAATTCACTAGAATTGTAATGTAAAAAATTGAATATTATGTAGAAATTATATTTTGTCATATTATTGCACAAATGAGACATTTTTCAATACATTTAAAGATTAACTGTTTAATTTAAAGTAGTAACCTTTACTGTGTAATATTTCATAAAGATTAAGTCTATGATACACTGTAATTTAGTCAAAAAATAATGTTCAAAATTATTTGTATACATGTACAATGAGTTGATAAAGATTTGTCCACATTAGACCCACAGACCATTCTTTTTGTACAAAGCATTATTAGATTTTTAATTGAAATAAATCGGGTGTACAATTTGATGCTCAATCACATCAAAGGTCATGGTCAGTGCATTGCTGTGTCGAAGATGTGGTTGAATTTTGTTTTTGATAATTTTAATTTAGTTAAATTCCCTCTTTTATTTATTTACTTTATTCCAAGATGTTTATATATATGCATCACATTTTGCTTCATTAGAGAGCTCTATTTGATATCTATAAATACCTTAGGATTTAAATGATATTCATTCATAATTCGAAAATATCCACAAAATACCAAGTTTTGAAAACACCCTCCTGTTACTTACATTATATAATTGTCAGGGTGAATAGTGTGATTATATAAATAAAAAGAAGTCTGAGGGGATTTTGCATTGCAAATAAAATAAAAATATCCAGGCAACAATGTTGGAAAATTGTGTGAGGTGGTCTGAATGATATCAGGTTTTCCCAATGTAGATATTTTTGTTCTTGATGATATGTCTGAGTAAAAAGAGATGATTTGTCATTGAAGATTTCAATCATATTTCACTGACAAGTACATGTACATGAATGTATATTGTATTAAAATATCTTCAAAAAGTGACAGAAAACATGGGATATTGTATAATATTTACAGAGCATTTATTACTTTGAATTCTGTGATGCATGCATTCAATATAAATTTGATTTTATAACATGTACGGTATACACTTTATGTGCATTTCAGAGTCTGCTTTGGTAGGTTATTTTTAAACAATGAGATACTGAATCCAACTTAAATTGTAGGTATTTCACAAAACAAGAGCTGAAGGAGTTGTTTACCCTGGACAATCCAAGGGTCTCCAAGACCCAGCAACAGCTGGAGGAGATGCATAGCCAGCAAAGGAAGACTGACTCCTCCCTGGATGCTCACATCGCATTCCTGTACTCACTTGGTCAGTAAAACAATGAGTGTGTGCTCACATCACTTTCCTGTACTCGTGCGGTCAGTAAACAATTAGTGTGCTTACATCTCCTTCCTGGACTCACTTGGTCAATAAACATTGAGTGTGCTCAAATCCCATTCCTATACTCAATGTGTCAGTAAACACTGAGTGCTCACATCCCATTCCTGTACCCACTGGGTCAGTAAATGAGTGTGCTCACATCCCATTCTGTTCTCACTGGGTCAGTAAGCAACGAATGTGTGGTCACATCGCCTTCCTATACTCAGTCGGTCAGTAAGCAATGAGTGTGTGCTTACATCGCCTTTCTGTACTCACTTGGGTCACTAAGCAATGAGTGTGTGCTCACATCATGTTTCTTTACTAGCTGGGTCAGTAAGCAATGAGTGTGTGCTCACATAGCATTCCCATACTTGCTGGGTCATTAGAACAATGTAGAATGAAAACTAGCTGAAGGAGAACAATTTCTATTTATCTTTTCCAGAATTCCCAGAAATAATTTAGTAATTTTTATGATTCATGATTTACATGTAAAAACAAAATTCCTATGGACATATCCAGTTTTGTGTGCTGTAGATATCTTTGGGATCAGTGACCATGACCTGATGTTTACTCAGGAGAAGTGTGACTTTGAGGACGAAGGTGAGGCTGAAGTGGACCCTGGGACAGACTACATACAGCACAGGGTGGGTATCAACTGAACCACAACACAACAACGTGTAGAGAATCTCGTGTACATCACGATGTAGTCTATTTTTTTAGGACTCCATATATTTCTGTATTAACCCTAGAGTCTATATAATGAATTTAACCTTAAGCTTTGAAATGATTATCTGGTCCTTGAATATTTTTGCATTGAACAATATCATGTCAGAATGCAGCATACAATACCATTGATTAATATGGTATTCTTCTTCAGAGACAGGATATAAATACTTGCCCCACATATAGATACATGTATTATTAGAAGTATTCCTGTATTTAGATTCTGATAAATGTTCTGAATTGATTTCAAGGTACAAAAGGCGAAGGAGTTGCTACAGATGGAGTCAGATTTGACTCAAGATTTTGAACAAAGAGCTGGTAAATATCCGAGAAATGTTCCCTCGGGACCAGAGGAGTCAGGGTCCCAGAAACCATTCTCCCGCCCCTGGGGAGACTGGAACCTCCAGGGCACTGTCAACACACAGGAAGAGGGGGAGGAGGATGTCAAGGACGTACAAGGTCAGTGTAGGTCAAGGTCATTGATACATCACACAGTGAAAGTATGATCTTTTATCAGAAATGAGTTTTCAGAATCTTTGGTGGAAAATATTTACATGCAGTAGTTGATAAATGATTTTAGAATTGTATAAAGTACCTGACATTTGGATGTTATTTGATCCTTTTTAAAAATATCTATGTAAAATATTTTTTAATTTATTTTAAAAAGAGATTGACCTTGATGCAGAAAATGATAGTGAGGAGGATGAAGAAAGTGAAGAGGAGCAAGATTTAAGGGAAGTGAAGAGGGAAGTGAAGAGGGAAGTGATGGACACCAGTCATATTGACCTTGTGACCCCTGACCCGACCCCAGTTAAAGCGAGCAAAGTGGTGGATCTAACATCTTCTGCCACTAAACCTGGTGTAAGAGTGAAGTTAGAACCAGAATCACCTAAGGTGGGGTCAACTTATTAGCTACTTTAATAGTTATTTTGTTACTGGTGGTTATTTGGTATATGTATGTAATGAGTATTCAAATAGTCTAATAGAAATCTTATGAATTTGGTAAAGATGAAATTAATTTTACATCAATAAACATGTATATTATTGCAAATCTTGCTTGAAAGTATACACTACAACCAATATAGGGATGTGTTGAGTGATGACACTGTTTGATGTAACAGTTTTGAAACAGGTTGAAACACTGGTTGCAATTTATAAGACAGGCATTTTAATTGGCCAATTGGGTGCCTGCACACTTTAACGCTATATTTGATATTTAAGCTCTAAATACATATTCCGTATCTTTGAACTTTGCACTGTGTGGGGACTGCAAAACTAGATCACTGCCATGGTTAGCCAAGAGTTCTCAATGATTGCTCTCTTTGTTTTTGATACTGAAAACCACACTTGGCGTTGAAACATGTATACTGTACATGTATTTGATAAATGGGTGGGTCTATAAAAATGCGCCAATAAGAATCTTTGTTGCAAATCGCAACTGTAATATGAACTGATTTGAAAGTTTCATCATTATAAAACACATTACTATTTAGTCGTAGTGTATACTTTCAAGAGAGATTTCTTATATGTTTGATATTGTGCTATGCCTTGAAAAAAAAACTAAAGAGACAAATTAACACTACCATTTTATGGTGACTAAAATGTAGAATAAATGTTAATATTGACCATTTTAAAGAAAATCACATAAAGCAAGAAGTCTAGATTTCATGATTTATTTATGTAGATTGACATGGAGAGTGAGTGTTATAATAACAAAGAAATGAAGATCGAGGTTTTGAGTCCAGATCATCATTTGGAAAAGGCTGAAGAATCAGATGAAGAAGTACAGGCTATTGAAAATATACAAAATCTGTCTATTCAAAGGAGTCCCAAAGGCACTCCTAGGCAGGGAAAAGACAATGAAATGTTACAGCATAAAACAGACATTGAAGATTTGAACTCCAGTTCTCATGCAGATGTTATTCAGGTTGACAACCTGGAAGAGACAATGGAGGACGGAGAAAATATCAATGATGAATCTGTTGCCAAGAAAACAGGAAGTGATGAAATGGAGGAGATCGTTGTTGATTCAGAAGATGAAGAAAATAAAGAAAATGTTCCTCTTTCACAGATTCTTGCATCAGCCAAAAGATCGTCTGATAGTTTTAAACTTAACAGATCCATCGATGGTCAGCCAAGATCACCTCTAGCTCCTATCATTCTGTCCCCGGTGGTAACTGACTCACCTGCCAAAAAGAAACCAAGAAGAAGTGTATCTGCAAGTCCTTGGCTGAGAAACTCACCGGTGAAAAGAGTAGAAAAAGTTGTAAAAGAAGAGCAAGTGTTTATATCACCCGACAGATTCAGGCCATTAATGGGAACTACACCAAAAGGCTTTAGTGACAGGGTTAGAAGTGGGAGTATCTTGAATTCCACCATCCTATCTGCTTTCTCTGATAGTCCACAGATCGCAAGGAAGGAGTTGGACATGGACTCACCATTAGATGGAAAGAGGACCATTTCCAGGCTGCAGGAGACTCTAGTTGAGGAATCTCCAGATCGTCTAGGACTTTCAGATGGACTTCATTCAAGTTTTGTTCCCAATTCTTTAGAAAACACACCAAGTGTTACTCCTTCCAATGACATTTCAAGAAATAAAAGTATAGCTATTGAGGAAACGGATGAGGAATCATCACCATTAAAATCAATGTCAGTCTCCAGAAATGAGAGTGTCATGGAATCCAGTATCCTGAGTGATGATGAAGGACGGTCAGAGGAAGTGTGTGACAGTGACCCTGATCAGTCTCTTGTGGAGATAGACTCTGACAATAGTTTACCGTGTCTTTCTTTGAAAAAGAAGCCTGTTAGAAAAGCTGTTATTGTGAGTGATTCAGAGAGTGATGCTGAGGATTTGAGTACAGAGAAGGAGAAGGATGTGGGGGAAGCAGTAGGGAGTGATCAAAGTGAGAACAGGAAGAAGAGGAAGTCTTCAGAGTCCATCAGTTTGCCACAGTCCAAGTATGCGATGTTGTCCAGTTCTGACAACGAACAGTCTGAGGAGCAGGAGAACATAAAGAGTGATGAAGATGATGATGATGAAGAGGAGGTTGAAGAGGAGGAGTCAGAGAGGGAAGAGGAGTCAATAGACATTGGTGTGGATAGTGAAGATGAAGGTAACAAGAAATTATTGTAAGTAGGGGGGTGTTCTAAGATTAATGATTTGTTGCCCATGTACTAAAAAATTACCGCAATCTTTTTTTATATTTCAGTTTATTTAACTACTGTAAATAGGATTGGATCCTCTAGTAGATTTCTCTATCTGCTTTGAATTAAGTTTGATTATCAGATCAATTCTTTATCATTATAAGTTTTGTTGTTACAAATATCTTTTAACATCAAAAATTCATTCAAATATACCAGAAGATGTTATCATTCATATAGTCCATATCATTGTTTTGTTCAGAGCATTGTAAATGTTAAAAGTTACATCTAGGTTATATTTTGAATGAATATGTGAAGAGAAGGTTTCTTGTATGGTAAATACATGTACCTCTTAATTCATTTGTGTAGTGTTTAGGTTGTCATTTCTTTGGGTAACATAAACCAATTTCTTAGGAATTATACATATGCTTATTATTTTCATTCTTTTAGATTTTCAAGAACTTTCTGAAGAATTGAAAGAACAGTATCGTGTTGCCACACAGAGAGCAAAGTAAGAACGTTTTCAGAAATTTATTTAATTATGATGCATTTAATAAAAAAATCCAAAGAAAACCATTGTTGATTCTGAAAACAAAGAAGTTTTGTTTGGCATTTGGACGCCTTTAATGTCAGTATTCAAGACATGAAGCCCAGGGGTTTTTTCTTGATATTTTATGCAAGAAAATTTATTTTGTGGTTAAAAAATTAAGACTACTCTGAAGGAGCCTTATAAATGATCAGTGTATCCCTCCATCCATCCAATTTAACCTGTGTGAAATTAAAAAAAAAATAAAACCCTTTTGAGTTAAAACTCTTAGTCATTTTTTTGTGGTCCACTTTAAGACAAGTTCATGGATGAAAGTCAATCTTAAGATTTGAGACAATTTCATGATCTTGAAGCCTGGCTCATTATCAATCAATAGAATATTCATTGTTTAATGATATGCATTGACCTTGAATCAAATTTTAGATCAGCAGTCAAGGTCATAGCAGATTTACTGTATAAATCCTGAACATATTTTTCTGTCCCCTACACCAATACTGGCCATATACTTTAAAGAGTATCTTGAATGAAATATATATGTAATAACACCAGTTAAAAATAAGATCCCTTGACCAAAAAAAGAAAGGATTTTCTGTCCTCTTTGTTAAATCTGGTTCATACTCCAACCAAATATTGACCATGAGGAAGGCTGTATGTGACGTTGATCTAATTTTCCAAGCTCAAAGAACTAGGTACAATTTCTGTCATATTTTGCCCTGTTTTAGAGTGATTTTTAAAAATATCACAAAAAATTGAAATATAACATTTATCTACACAAGAATACCCATAAACTAAGAATCTATAAATAGTTACTTGATTAGACTTTCACAAGGGTAATTGTGATGTCACAAACAGTGCATTTTCCCGTAATTTTCATAAAATGGAGCAGAAGACAGCAATTCCTCAGTGGTATTTTGAATAGAAAACTATGTCTGCAGCCGTTGCCCACAATGAAACTCACATTATAACTTTATCTTGAGATAACACATAAGATAAATAATTTTGTTGTGGGCGACGGCTGTGGACACATTTTCCCCTTCAAAAAACTATGATTTTAACAACTTTTGAATTTTAGGGCAAATATGAAAAGAAACTGTACCTTCTTCTTTAAATTAAGGTTCTTTCCAAGTTCCTTTCTTCTTAATATTCTCACTCACAATCTCTGTGATGTTTATACATATTTATTCATATTTTTTTCATTATCAGGGAATTGTACAAGACCTGTGAATATGAACAGTGCCTAGGTTGTATCTTGCAAGCCCTGGAAATATACCCTGAAAACACAGCGCTGCAGGCTTTCGCCCTTCAGGTGCATTCCAAAAAGGAAGGATAAGATTTTCATTTGATATAATGAGGCAAAGGCCATTCAGTTTCTTGGGTGTATTTTTGAAAAAAAAAAACCTTGTAAAAGGCTGGTGCTTATTGTAGTAAAAGAGCTTTATGATGTGACCTTGCCATTTCTAGTGACCTTTGTCTTTAAATTATGTTGTCCACAAAATTGGTCTCGGGGAAAAAAAATCTAAATCTGACATTGTGTATTTCTAAATGCTTACTTCTGTTGATTACACTTTCCAATTTTTTTCTGCTTTTGTTTTCATCCTATTTTTTCCCATTTGTTAAGATTATATAATGTATCAAATAATACAAGAAGCATTGAAACGGATGCTGGTTTTTTGTTTCTTTTGAAGATTGTACATTCCTTTACATATACAAACTTTGTGAAGTACATTGTAAAACAACATGAACTTGCGTTACATCCTATACTTGAAGTAATGATGTTTGTGATAATCAGCAGAAATAAATCTTATGAGAAGCATGATCAAAATGTGTTACATTAAAATTCCAGTTGGAAACTGCGAGGACAGTGCCAAAAAATTAGTCATATTATCAGTCACCAAATAAACATTTGTTAGAGTTTAAATTTAAGATTACACACGTACGGTAAGTCAATCATCAAAAAGTTTATACAAGTGTTAAGTTTTTCATTTAATCAATGAAACAGTGCAAATAGATTTTGAATTCTTTGTATTTAATATATGATATTGTAGTATTATCTATGGGCGCGCTTGATTTAGCTTAACTGGGTGTACACCGGTGTAAACATTTTGTATTGTATATCAAGTGCACTTAAATGGTGTAGTGTACATGGTGTAGAGAAGTTAAGAATAAATATGGCGGAAAAGGGTGCAGTTTTAACAAAGAATCTGATGTTCAGCGACAATCCGAGGCTTTTTTCTTATATAAATGCAATAAAATAAAAGCATTTCAAATTTAATGGCTTTCATACAAAAGACAACTTAATTGCGAATTCCAATCCGTAATATTTCTTTAAATCATTTGTCAAGTTTCCAATCATGACATTGTCCACCATATTGGTTTCAGAGCTACACCCAACAACACATGCCCCTGACTCGGCGTAGAAAAGTGCACACCCGGTGTACACCAAAACGCTCCACCACTGCACTTGATTTACAAAAGTGTACACAGTGTACACCTTTTTGGAAAATCAAGCGTGCCCTATATGAATAATGATATTTGATTAAAAATTTTAGAATGCTCAGAGAAATCATGCATTCACTCAAAGATTTTTATCAGTAATTTCTGTATTGTAGACATCTGTATAGTAGACTTTTCATTTCAAAAAAAATTTTTACATGTAAAGATATGGATGACTTGCTGGTACATGTATTTTGCATGTCACAAATGTTTTTAACAGTTTTAAAAGTTTGAATATCTTGTCTCGAAATGGATGGAATGTTTTGTAATTGTGCGATTCAGAAATATGAAACCACCAGTTCTACAATGTACTTGTAAAAGGATATTTTATTAAAAAAAAAAATTCAGAGTTCAGATCTTTTGACTGGTAAACCTGATTACTATTCATGCAGATAACTTAAAGCAACATAAAAGAGATCATTTTTTATTACTGGTTTTCATATGTAAACCATAGGGTCACTGAACTTGAATGATGGTTATCTTGGAAGTAAATTTTATATTGAAATTTCTATTTCATTTTGAATGTCAATGGAATCAGAAAATTTTATTAGACACAATTTTCAATTTTGACTACCATATCCGTATCTTTTTTTGTTTTGTTTTGTTTTGAGAGGGAAAAGGAGAGAAAATATGAATGCCAGTACTAAAACTCCTATTTGCATTTTTCAGAAATTGTTTTGGATATCTGAACATTAATACAATATTACCCGGTAAATTTTCACATTAGGCCAAGCAAGCATACATTATGAAATATCAACCTTTGATTCCATAGAAATTGATAACTTCTTATTCGTTAGTAAACACATATTATAAGAAACCTAAAATGATAAATAACAATACTAGGTCTATTGCCTTTATTGCTCCCTCATATGCAAATATTGCAAAATATTAAAGAATCATCAATGAAAGAACTTGAAGATGTTTAACAAATACAGAACAATTAATGACAATTTATTCATGGCACAGTTAAACTGAGTGAAAAAAAACTAGTAAAGTCCACATAAAAAAGCAAATTATAGATCAACAAGATTTGATACCCGAGTTTTAAAACTGCTTGCACTTCCCTAAAGCACAGATTTGAAAAATGTCCCATCATGCAATATTATGCTCTCCTGTAGCATGGAAATGAGGCTGTTGAACACGATCATGTGGAAAGCTCTCCTTCAATACAGAATAAAATGTGGTCCGTGAAATTAAAGCTAAGATGCTACCATGTGTATGGATTGATTAAGTATTGTAGTAGATGGACTTTCTGTTTAATATGAGTGGTTGGCCACAAACAAGGATTCCCCAGATGCTTTCCCAGACTGTCCTCCTTGGTATTTTCCCATGGCAGCAAGTCCATTTGCCTGTAGTAGAAAAACAACAGTTTATTTCTAGTCAATATTTTATTTACCATTATTTATTTCAGTAACCAAATATTTTTCAAAAGAATGAATTCTACCACATTATGCAAATCTTTGTATACCAGGTAAAAAACGCAAAACATTTACTAAAAATCAAGAAGTTTCTTTCAATTTCGCTTGGCATAATATCAAGATGGTGCAAGTTTTTTTCTGCTAAACATCATGTAAAATAAATGATTTATGGATGTATTTTATACAAGATCTAGGCCACC
>WFKH01010931.1:50066861-50077120 GCA_016163765.1 Magallana hongkongensis
TAAAATAAATGATTTATGGATGTATTTTATACAAGATCTAGGCCACCACAGTCCCTACCTTTGCCCTGACAAGGAGTTGTTCCTGGGCTGCCTTCACATTCTCGTTCTTGCCCTGCCAGGCCTTGAGGACTGAGGCCTGTAAGGCTCGCCCGAAGGAGAAGGTTAATGCCCAGGGCTTGGGGCCAGGAGCGTTATTGATGGCGTTCAGGTTGAGAGTAGAGTCCTCCTCAGATTGTCCACCAGATAAGAATGTAATACCTAAAACAAATTTATAATACATTAACAGATGGATGTTCTTTTCACATAAGGAACAACTGCACATAAATACAAAATGCATGCATTATTCCTACTGGGTACCCTGTTTAAACAGATTCATGATTCAAAGAATTTGTTATATGCAATAAAAAGAGTAAAAAACATTTTTATAATTTTTATTACTGTGAATTTACTTTATCGAAGTCTATTGGATTGTTCGTTCCATACCTGGTACAGCCGCAGGTACACCGCGACTGAGAGCTACCACCGTGGCCTTGCCGTTTTGTTCTGCGGTGTATTTCTTAGGACAAGACTGGCCAGCAGTCACCATGTTGGGCTTCAACAGAGTGCCCTCTAGAAAAACATGGTGGTCAGCCAAAGCTTTGTAGGTAAAAGCCAGGACCTAAAACACATAAAGGAAGATGTAAATACAATGTACCGGTATGTAAAATGATGATGTATCACCTTTTCAATTCTTTATAGTTTAAATCAAGCAAAGGTTAGTAACAACTCTCAACAGAGAAATATTTAATATAATTGATTTTCCCCTCATACAGACCATTAAGAGTGAGATGCGTACAATGACATGTATGTTACAATACATGTATACAACCCTGGTTACCTGCTCTGTGACTTTCTGTGCAGTTTCTAAATCATGGTCCCCATCACAAAGTACCTCAGGTTCCACAATTGGAACAAGTCCATTCTGGAGAATAAAAAGGGGCAGTGAGGTTATTAGACATTTTGAATTTTAAGTATATGTATGGTCACCAAAAACTTTTTTTCCCTCTATTTACTGACCTGTTGACAGATGCTGGCATAGCGAGCCAGGACATTGCCGTTCTCAAACATGGCCTGGTAAGTGGGCGTGTGGGCTCCAATCTTCAGGACACACCTCCATTTAGCAAAGTCAGCTCCGTCTTTCTTGTACTGTGCACATCGCTCGGCCAGACTGTCCAAACCTGTATAAATTTCCATGACCAGTCATGAGTCTTTTTTCACAAAATCATTTCTTTTTACCATAGTTGACACTCTAAAAGAGGGATAATAATTTCCTCTTTTACCATGTAGACACAAACAGTTTTGTAAGACATGTTGAAAGGTCATTGAAAAGGGAAGTTATAGTTGTTTATGTGGCATAATGTTAGTCATATACATACCCTGTGTGGTACTCTCTCCATCAGTGCCAGCAAGGGGAACAACTCCTTTATCGACCTTAATGCCAGAAATGATTCCTTTGTCCTTGAGAATTTTGACAAATGGAGTGCCGTCCTTTGTCTTTTGGTAGAATGTCTCGTGGAAGAGAATAACCCCGCTGATGTTTTTAGCAACAGAGGCATCAGCCGTAAACAATAGCTCTCTGTAGCGGCGTCTATTTTCCTCAGTGTTCTCTACCCCAATAGAGGCAAATCTCTTGCCAATTGTACCTGCAAGAGTTTTCCCAATTTGAACATAATTTAATGACCTGTGGCAAAAAAAATTGGTCCTCACAAAATTCTGTAACAATTAAATACCTTGATTGAAGAATCAGTGGTTTCTATTTTGGCGTTTTAAAATGACAACGTTTTGAAACAGGTATACCAGTAATAAAATTAATTGTAGAATAATGAATTGTCTTGGGGAGGTGAAGTGACTTTGTTTGACTATTCAGTGACAAGCATGGGCTGATAAAACTACAGTTGAAAATGGAAACATGAAAGATAATTGTAGAAAGGATATTACTGGTATCTAGGTAAAGCATGTACAGAGTATGTTAACATTGCATAACAAGGCCCACTCTCGAGATTGCATAAATGTGCAAACTATATATCATGTTCGAATGACAGTTTCATGGCTTTGGTCACACCATATAATGCAGTTTCATCCAGTGACAACGTTTTACACTTACCAGTAGATTCATCAGCAGCCAGAATGCCCTTCCCTGGTGCCACAATGGCGTTCGCAATCCTACGAAGCTCATTCTCCTGCTCAGCTGTCAGGTATTGTGGAAATGAAGGCATGATTGTGATCTGTCCTAAAGGTCAAAGTCCAACTCTAAAACACTGCAACACAAAACAAATAGAACTGGATAAATGGATATATCACCAGATTAAACATCTAACACAGAGTGACAAGCATGAATAATTTAAAACCATCTAATAAATTTGAGATACGGGTTTGAGAGAGCAGTCCAGAGATCCCTCTTTTCAGGTAAACTCGAGACTTTGTCAGGAGATAAAAAGAGAGTTCAAGGAGACATACTGCAGAATCTAGGTCATATACATTGATAATACATGCATGTACTGCAAAATTTAGGCTCTACTTACATGTGTATGTGCATTTAAAAGTGTGTAATAGTACAACCCTTTTCACACAATATTTCTAACCTAATTTTTTTAAGTCACTTTTCCCTATCTTAAATAGACTGGAATGGATTGCATTTATTCCCATTATTTTCTTCATTCCCAGAATGTTTTGAAACTTTAAAAATTATTTTTTCCAATCAGAGTACATGCATATATCTGTATGACAATTTTTTAACATCAAATATGATGTTCTGCATGTAATCTGATTTCTGGTGACCAGACCAGCTCAACCGATGCTGATTAATGTTGATGCATGATTCACATCCTCCTAAACATGACTTTTCCTCTCTGTTAACAAGGATGACATGATACTGGTATTATAACTGTTGTTAATGACTCAGACTGCATTTATTAATCCATAAATTCTATTTTGTTCACTTTCATTTATAGTTACTCTTAGACAGTTAGAGCTAGCTAGGGATTGAAAACGTGAATGTCAGACTTTTTAAATTTCTGACTAAAAAATACTCTCCTCTCTCTCTCTCTCTCTCTCTCTCTCTCTCTCCACACACACACACACACACACACACACGTTATTCCGGTGATGTACAATTTGTCTTTTGTCTTTGACATTCACGGAGTTTTTTCAGCAATGCTATCCCCCTCCCCCGAGGCCCGACCCCACCCATTCCAACTATACACACTAACAGCATTGACAGCATTTTTTGCATGCAATGTACAACTTCTTTCATGCTTACTGTACTGAACTTTTTATCACACGGTTATGAAACACTGAAACTGCGTATAATAATTGCTGACGAGGGGTTAAAGTCCGCACGGGTATCGACCCTACGGTTTAAAATATAAATATGAGTTTGCGAGGTAAAAACACTAGTTTTTTTACAATTAATAAATCAAAATTCATTACATACATGCAGAAACTCAATATCTAAACATGAAAAAAAACTCACAAAAAACTTATCCTACCTCTATCTAGTCGACACCGCTTTCTTCAACCAAGTTGTTGATCCACGCTGTTTATAGGGGTGTGTACAATTGAAGCGAGATGATTGGCTGCTATACAGTGTCCTTGACTCCTTCGACGAAAATAATAAACAGAAATGCAGACGTGTCATTTCTGACGCAATGTGTCTCTTTTTTTATGGTTATAACTCAATATTGATCGTCAAAAGACAAAAAAATTTGTTTTTTTATTCGTTTACCATATACATGTAAGCCTAGATGATAACATAGTCATAACCCCAATAAATTAGACTTTTTTTTATAACTTGTATATTTTAGCATGCTTTGATGCATTTTGCGAAGTTTTTGAAAAAAAGTGGACCAAGGTCGAAAAACAACTTATTTATTTATTATTTTTCTTTAAAAAAATATCTCCGTAACTTTAAAAAACAAATATGTTCCACTGAAAGCAATTAACATATATATTAATTAGTACCCTAGACTATTAATACCGACAGGTGCTTGAGGACAGGACCCCCCCCCCTCCCCCACATTGTATTATATATAGATTGTATATGATTTTCTTAAAATGTTTATTCTATAGGTAATTTTTCGCAATTAAGGTATAAATTAGATCAGTAATATGTCATAAAAGGACAATTTAATGAAAAAAGGGGTAAGACCCGGCCAGGGGCCTATACTTGAGGGTAGGGGTGGAACGGGAGGAGGTCGGTCCTGTCCTCAAGCACCAATATACATGTATATAGCTGAGAGCAACTGGCTAAATGCGTTTAATTAAGTTATTTTAATCATTTAATTTAAAATGTCTACACATATATACTATACTTTAGATACTGTACACAATTTACTACATTATGAAATTAAAACAAAAAAATTGATTATTTACTTGATTTTCACTGCCATAAATTACAAGATCTTCGAGTAAACAAATACTCCAAATAACTACGGTTATCTGGACCAAACGTTTCCGATTTATTAGCAAATGATGATCGTCTCCAAATCATGCCCGGAACGGGGGGGGGGGGGGGTTGGGGGGGGTCCCGGCCCCCCCCCCCCCCCCCCCTGCAAAATTCGAATTTCTTTAAATTACATTATTAAATTACCAAAAATATGCCTCGGACCTTCCTGGCAAACTCAAATAGCCGTCCCCCCCCCCCCTGGAAAAATTTTCTGGATCCGCGCATGCAAATGACAATTAAAATACAATCTACATCCACTGAGTATTTCCTCCGCTATTTCTTTAAGTTTTAAACAATTTATAAGTATTCTTTCACCTTAAAGATAGATGTAATTTTAGCTTATCTTTAATTCAAATACCTTCAATAATGTAAATTTTACTGTTCATTGATGTCTTTAAGCTCACCGAGACAAATGAAGGAGAGCAAGAGTTTGGGTAGGTTGTAACAGTTAATGGAGTAATCTTCCCTTACTTGTTCATATCTAGTAATTAATCATTGTAAAATAATGTAATTAAGAAGTTAAAATATTTTTAAAAAAAGTTAAACAGGGTTTTTTATTTATTTAAAACAAAACAACCAAAACAGTTTTTTAAATTTTTAAATAAACAATACACTTGTTAATAGTAAAGTAAAAATTGACTAGCCAAAAATACTGGTGTGGTATGTGTACAATGATTTTTGAATAAATGCCAGATGGTATCATTGTATGAATGGTTGATAACTGAACAAGTAAAACACGAGAATTGATGTAACAAAATAAATGATCAGTGGTTTTTGTTTTCGTATAAATGTCCTAAGGGGGAGAGTGTCTGTCTGGCCCCTGGGGATGTGAAAGGGGGATTGTTGTTGTTGTTGTTGTTTTTAATAGAACATGTATACCAGTCATGTTTAGTTTATCTATGAAAACATATAGACAGAAAAGATATATTGATAGTTATTAAATATGGGACAATTATTTCTTTTCAATGCCCTTGTTTAAGATTTATTTTACAATAAATTAGATTTTATTTTACTCCAGAATGAAGCTTAAATGCATAATTAATATTGGAAGCGGAGTGGACCGAAAACCCCTGGCTAGCGAAGATGGTCCGAGCGAAGTGGATCGAAAATCCAGGTTGGCTAGCGAAGATTCTATGAACTTAAAATAAAAGTAACTGCAAATAACTAAAGAAGATCAATAGGTCTGCGATATCCTGTGGCTTGACGTTGTTGAGCAATGTGACCTACGGGCCTCTTGTTTTTAACATATTCGATCAGTGCTTTCTATCTATTCAAGATATATTACTAAAGTCAGGTACTCTTTACACAATTGCGCTGAAAAATATAGTTCCATTCACGATCAGCAGATACAACATTACAACAAATGTTAAAAATATCGATGTATATGTAGTAAGTGGAAGAAAACAAAATTAACGTTAAATTATTTTTAAAAAACACCTTTCCCCAAGAAATGTAAATGTGAAGTATTCATATTCCTACGCTAGCTGCCTCCTCAGTCTTTTTCACGAAAATATAGGTCATTCTTCGATTGACATTTTTTTCACTTATGAATATTGCTTATATTATTACAATAATTATATTACTTTAATGATTATTGTTCGTTAGTTATTACACAATTTATTTAATACTTGTTGTGTATTAGTGTGTGTTTTTTCTTTTCTTTTTTTTTAAATGACGGAATGGTTACGCAACACTTGCACCACATTTCTGATCGCACTCGTGTAGACTCGATGTGTGCACTTTTTGCTACAGTGACGGGTGGCAGTATTTACTACGGAAATGAAGAACTAGGCTCTATATACGCCAGTTTCTTAACAAGTTCAGTGATTTTAACTTAGAGATCGACTGAGCACAGTGAAAATTCAAGTAATTTAAAAGTCGAATATCTTGGATATGGGGTAACCCATATCTATTCTTGTTATAATGTAATTTTTTCCTGGTCGGGATCGAAATACATAAACTTAAGATATATGGAAGCCTAGAAGTTCAAACTCCAATCAATCTGACACTTGGGAGAAGAAAATGGGATTTATAGACGGGGTTGATGTCGGTTGTTTGGTGGGAATTGGGGTTGACTTCATCTTGGCATACGGGTTACATCGACTCTACAAGCGTGCACTGCGTTCTGCTATCAATATCGAAGTAAGTTTGAAAGTGAAAGTACAAAAACATCTAAAATTGCACTACATCGACTTAATTTTATAAGTTAAACTGTTAAACTGAGAGATTATAAGGGTAATAAATAATTATATCGGTAAATTTATAGATCGATATATTTATATACAAATACTAGATCAAAATAATATGTTTTACGGTGCTACCGTTGTGGCGAGCGCAGCAAGAATTATACCTTGCATCATTGTCAACTTAGTGTTATTTAGTTATCAACTAACATCAACGAATTTTTGAGAGAGAGAGAGAGAGAGAGAGAGAGAGAGAATTATAAAATTTCTAAGTTTAAAAAAATTCTTACAAAATACATAGATCGACTTGCTTCCACCTAAAACTTTTGGAGAAAATTGATCAGTCTGTAAAACGTAATTTGTGTTTAATTTGGTCAAAATTGTTAAAGATAAATACAGTATTATTTTTTTTTGTACCTTGTTGTTATCTGAATTTTATTTTTTTCCTGGTTCATAATTTTTTTTATTTGTTTATTTTTGCATTCTAACGTATGTAACATTGTATCCGTGCCCCCAGTTCCTGTTTGTAGATGTGTAATTTCCCATTTTCCAATTTATTGATTTGACAATATGCAATATCTGTATAGATTTTTTAACTGTTTATTTTTTCTCTTTATTCTTTTTTATTTAGTTCAAAATGACTTATTTTTTTAAATTTTCCCTACTTATACTTACTGTACATGCATGCATGCAAAATTAGCTTAAAATTGGATCAATATGACAGTAAAGTATGGCTCTTGCTAGTATATATATAATCTCCCTATCAAACCCCCCCCCCCCCCCCCCCCCCAATAAAAAAAAAAAATAAAAACATCATCTGAGATACATATCGCAGTCTATACTTAAATTGCTAGTACAAGCATTACTGATGTTTGATCCACCTCTAAATTTATCGCGGGAAATATAGCGCGAGGTCACTGTGACATCATACGTTAAAATCTAGAATCATTTGTTAACGTATCTCAACTCAATACAAAGGAATGGAAACATGTAAAAAATCTCTTCGGTCTCAACAAAGCTTGTGCGGTACTCAAAACGTGTATTCAAACCTCAAGGCACCGTAAATTACGAGTTAAATGTTAGCCATTTTTGGCATAGCACCACTGGAGAAAACATTAGAAAGCATTATGGGACGTAGACAAAAAAAATTTCTTGATGAATCTGTAGGTTTAGCTCGTTCTTTTTCCCGAGCGCACTGGTTCTTAGAGCTCGCTTCGCTCGCTATTAAAAGTTAATACGGCTTTTATAATTTTAATCGTTAGAAATAAGCTGCAGACCTGGGGCCTGTTTCACAAAGCATACTTAGGACTAAGTTATATCGTAGGAAAGAACTTTTTCTCAAGTTCATTACTTATCCGTTTCACTATTCCAGTCCTATCTTACGAAATTCCTAAGTTATGTCTTAACTATAAGAAAGGTAAATCGATGTCTTAGGAACAAACCTAACATGGTGACTGTTTATGTCATTTTGAAATGAATTACATGCTTAGTAAAGTTGAACAAAAAATACTTGAATACACGATCATTAAGACCTTTTTCACCTTACTTCTTAATTGGAAACTTTAGAACTATCAAAATATACAAATATTTCTTCAATTAATTTATTTGGTGTAGACTTAAGTATTTACTTTCAGATACCAATATTTATTAGTTATACTATTTGTGTAGTGACAATCACTGATCCCCTAAGTAGTTTTAATGAAACAGGAATAAATACTAAATAAATACCCAATTACTGAATGACTGGATGATTTGTCCTATCCCTCCAATAATAAGGAATAAGAAATAAGCTTTTCTTTTTTGTAAGAAATTTAAGGTGATTTTCTGTTGGGGAAGGGGGTAGGGGTGACCGGGAAGTGGTTTAGGAATGTTGATGCTAAATCCTCCATGGGAATGCTGTTTCATTCAGAATTTTTTACCTTTTATCCTCGCTTCTTCTATCAGCCGCGATGTTTTCTTTTTTGTAAAAAAAATCCCATCTTTATATCAACCATTACAAGAAAACACGCGCTACATTGAACTTAGTTTAAAAGTCCCACATCTCTCCATTCTAAATCATACTTGTCTCTTTGACTATTAGATTCCATTTGGAATACACCGTATGATATAGTAAAATCATAAAATTTTGATTTCTCAACTAACATTTTAATTTAGGAATAAGCATACCTGTATAATTATGTTACACTGGCTATTTACAATGGACCAACTAGACAAAAAATGCACTCGATCATTTATAAATAATAACAGAAGTTCTAGCAGTGACCACTGTTTTCAATAAATCATGCGGTCATATCCAAATAATATTTGAAATAAAGAAATATATGTACATTTAGTTAAAAAAAAAAAAATACTACGATCAAAGCATTCTCTCTCGAATTCAGAAACAAATACAGTTTTCAAAGAATATAGGACCTATGGGTTTATAACGAAGTTTTTATCTACTCGTGTATGCATGTGAATGTAAAATATTATACAAAATTTCAGTACATGTACATAGACAATACGTTATTTACAACTATCTACACATTTGTCTTTTTCAAGATGTTTCTAGTTGATTAAGGGAATGAATTTTCACATTCACGTATAAAGTTTACATTTGTGTCATATTAATAAGAATTTAATAAGAATAATATGAATTTAGAATTAACAATATGATTTGAACGTGGCTTACGATGAATCTTAAGATAAGTCAACGCTAAGAAAGTTTTGTGAAACAGCTATGACAAATCTTAGGAACTTCCTAAGTTATAACTTAGGTATATCTTAAGTTCTATCTTAGGAAACATCTTAGGAAATCTTTGTGAAACAGGCTCCTGGGAGCTACAGTTCCTTACGTGTTAAAAAGTTGCAATTGCGTTGCACAAACTTTGCACTGGTTTTGGACTGTTTAATCTTAAGTCTGGACAAGTTCTGTACAAATATTCGATTCCAACAAATCCTCTGACATTTTACTACAGATAACGCACTTTACTTGCTTCTGATATTCTTTTAAACACCATCATCAGCCCCGTAGAGTAAAGTAGTGTAGTTTTTAGCTCACCTGAGCTGAAAGCTCAAGTGAACTTTTCTGATCAAAATTTGTCCGTTGTCTGTCGTCGTTGGCGTCGGCGTTGGCGTTGTAAACTTTTCACATTTTCATCTTCTTCTCCAGATCCACTGGGCAGATTTCAACCAAACTTGGCACAAAGCATAACTGGGTGAAGGGGATTCAAGTTTGTTCAAATGAAGGGTCACGCCCTCTTTAAAGGGGAGAAAATTTAGAATTATTAAAAAATTGTAGGTATTTTTCAAAAATCTTCTTCTCAAAAACTATTTGGCCAGAAAAGCTGTAACTTGTATGGAAGCATCCTCAGGTAGTGTAGATTCAAGTTTGTTCAAATCATGGTCCCCGGGGGTAGGTTGGGGCCACAATGGGGGATGAATTTTTACATAGGAATATATAGAGAAAATTTTTTACAATCTTCTTCTCAAAAACTATTAGGCCAGGAAAGCTCAAATTGGGAGTGGAAGCATTCTCAGATAGTGAAGATTCAAGTTTGTTTCAATCATGCTCCCCGGGGTAGGATGGGGGCTCCAATGGGGGGGGGGGGGGG
>WFKH01010931.1:50090113-50127018 GCA_016163765.1 Magallana hongkongensis
TTTTTAAAGATTTTTCTCTACATATATAACACTACTTGAGAACGCTTTCACTCAAGTAACAGCTTTTCTGCTCAATTGATTTTCAAAACTAAGATATTTCTCTTTACATTCCTATGTAAAAACTTGACCCCCCAATTGTGGCCCCATTGTACCCCCGGGGATCATGATTTGAACCAACTTGAATGTACACTACCTGAGGATGCTTCCATGCAAGTTAAGCTTTTCTGGCCAATTGGTTCTAGAGAAGAAGATTTTTAAAGATATTTCTCTATATATTTCTATGCAAAAATTTGACCCCCAATTGTGGCCCCAACGTACCCCTGGGGATCTTGATTTGAACAAACTTGAATCTACACTACCTGGGGATGCTTCCATGCAAGTTAAGCTTTTCTGGCCAATTGGTTCTAGAGAAGAAGATTTTTAAAGATATTTCTCTATATATTCCTATGCAAAAATTCGACCCCCCAATTGTGGCCCCATTGTACCCCTGGGGATCATGATTTGAACAAACTTGAATCTACACCACCTGAGGATGCTTCCACGCAAGTTACAGCTTTTCTGGCCAATTGGTTCTAGAGAAGAAGATTTTTAAAGATATTTCTCTATATATTCCTATGCAAAAAATTTCACCCCCAATTGTGGCCCCACAGTACCCCTGGGGATCATGATTTGAACAAACTTGAATCTACACTACCTGAGGATGCTTCCATGCAAGTTACAGCTTTTCTGGCCATTTGGTTCTTGAGAAGAAGATTTTTAAAGATATTTTTCTATATATTCCTATGCAAAAATTCGACCCCCAATTGTGGCCCCACCATACCCCCGGGGATCATGATTTGAACAAACTTGAATCTACACCACCTGAGGATGCTTCCACGCAAGTTACAGCTTTTCTGGCTAATTGGTTCTAGAGAAGAAGATTTTTAAAATACACCATTACTTTTTCACTAATTCCTAATTATCTCCCCTTGAAAGAGGGCGTGGCTCTTCATTTGAACAAACCTGAATCCCCTTCACCTAAGGATACTTTATGGCAAGTTTGGTTGAAATTGGCCCAGTGGTTCTTGAGAAGAAGATGAAAATGTGAAAAGTTTACAACAACGACAACGACAGACAACGGACAAATTGTGATCAGAAAAGCTCACTTGAGCCTTTGGCTCAGGTGATCTAAAAATGTTAAACTGCATCAAATAGTTAGCAAATACCATAGATAAAATTAAGTGAAGATTTTTTTGTTATACAACATATGCAAATTTTGATACCTATTAGAAATACTTGCATATTAGAACCGGTAAAGCATTTTAAACTTTGAAAAAATGGGAATTTTTTTTAGGATGTTTTCAGCTCAAATTGTGACCATGATTTAGGTTCGCAATAATAATTGCAAGCATATTTCATTGCCAAGAAAGGAATATGTGAGGAATAAAGTGTTTTTGTGCCCCAAAAATCAAAGTTATGAATAGAGCTTTAGAAATTTGTTTAAAATTGGATTAAATCATATCTAATATGAGTATGTAAAGATGAATTGTCTGATCGATGAAATATATTATATACTGATGATGATCTAATTTCACAAAAAGTAATATATATTTAAGCCAAGAATTGGGTATTTCCTATGAAAAGGAGATATTGAGCGCATGCATGCTCCAACACCAGTTTCTATGATGTGCAAAATAGCAACATTGCACTCTATACTTCCTACTGTTAAATATGAAGAAAAACTGAAGAATTTTTCATGTTCTTAAAAAATGGTGGGAAATGACCATTTACATGACGTCATAGAAGCACGAATAAAGAACAATGTTGAAAAATTTCTAGATTTCTGTAACTAACATATTTAGTTTTATATTTTGTAATAATATCTGTATGATATGATAATTTTTTAAATTTGTGAAAATAGGGCAGAAATTAGACCATATCGAATATAGTACTGGTAGATTTTTTCAGTTGTCTATTCATTGCCAGCACAAGATTTACACATATTATTTGATTTTTAGTGATTAGATTTTAATGTTACCTTTGAAAATATTTTAGGTCAGATATGAAGAATGTTATACGAGACACACTGGAAATGATTCCATTCTATCTTGTTCCACATGGAGAAGGCCTTCATACCACAAAAGTCTTGGTGACTGAACCAAACTCTGCCCACCACATTGATGAAGAACTGTCTGTCACTTATGAGAACTTCTTTCAGACTCCGTCTGATATCATAAAGAGAGGAATGGAGTTAATCAGTGGAGAAGTCCACAAGGGATACCAGGAGACAGAGAAAATGCTGCTTGTTGGGAGACATCTCATGGCTATTGGAAAACTTGTCAAAGAAGGAGATGAAATAAAGATGATGCCACCATCTTCAGACTTTCGATATATCCTATCTAAAAAAACTAAAGATGAGTTAGTAAGGCTGCATAGAAACAAAGCGATTATATATAAAGTTTTGGTTGGGGTTTTAGGGGTTGCTGGAGCTATCCTAGTTTGTGTTTTAGTGTATAGGTATTACAAAAAGATAAGAAATTATGAAGATGAACAAAGAAGGAAACAGGAGATCCAGCAATTGAGAGATCAGGAGGAACAAAGGCGAGCTAGAATAGCACACCGAACAAACCCAGAGAGACTCTTGTCAAATACAAACTCTGAGACGTTGAACATTTGGGATCAAGCAAAATGTGTGGTTTGTTTAACCAATGAGAGAGAGGTTGTACTGTTGAATTGTGGACATTTATGTGTGTGTGGAGACTGTGCATTTGCTCTGCCTGAACCAAAGAAGTGTCCTGTATGTCGAGAAAGAGTAGAAAGATTTGTTACAACTTATACACCATGATTTATGTAGAGATTAAACAAATACTTCATGTAGATTTAAAAATATCTCCACAGCTTTGGTGTGGAGTAAGATTTGTTTACATTGGTCTATGTTTGAAGAATATCATGAGATTTAATTTTGAAGAATTACGAGTTTTCATTTGTTACAAAAATAACATATCTTTTTCTCTTCATTCAACCCCTATCATTCATACAGTCAAGAATGAAGAGCACACATAGTATATTTAAATAAAGATTACATAACCTTGGAAACAGAAAATCATGTAAGAAAAAAATCTATTACTTTAATTTTACTCCAACAGGAACACCCTACCCCATCTCCCCAAAATAATTTAGAAAGATAATTCACAAGGGCAGATAACTCTAATTGAACGTGAAGTAAAATGAAATTGTCTTATGGGGATTATTTCCCTTTCACTTGGTGTATCAATAGTCTGGACTAGGAAGAAAAAAATCTAAACGCATCTAGTTACTACAAGTTCCAGTTAACTTAATTTGAGGGAGGGGGGAGGCTACTAATATAAAGTAATTCTAGTCAGACTTTATTACTGATAGTTTTTCTGAGTTTGATTGCCGTTCTATGCAGTCCCCAGTAGTTTTCTACGTCTGATAGGTATGAGATTCGGGCGGACTTGTTGAGCTGCCGCATTAAATTGACTGTTGGCTGTGATTGAAAACTTAGGGATCAGTATAGATGGTACCGGTATATGCACATAATTTTTTGAATTATCAAATCACTTTGTGGTGTAGTGAAGTAAAAGCAAATATATGTATGCATTGCTTCATGTGATCTGAACATTAATTGGAGGATTCATGTTTTTTTTATCTTCAAAGCAAGAGCTGTACAAGTATCTCTGGATTTTGATGAAAAATAAAATCAGTCTTCATATTTAGGAATTAAATTATTTTTTTTAGCTTGAAAATGGCATTTGCATAACATAAATCACAAATAATGATAGACGATATTCATTATGTTCAAATTTAAGAATTAATTTTATTTGAGCTAACGAAATGAAAATATGTCGTTCTACAGGGAAAATTTTGTTTTGACATTTCAACACGTCATATATCTATGGCACGCAAATTCACAAAAAGCTAAACAGTAACATAGCTTCACAGTAGATGTTAGGTTTATATCCTGTAAGCTATAGTTTACGAACCGTTAACCATTCGTTAACTGTAGTTTTCATATGTAAAACCATATTTAACATTGTAAACTATACTTTACGAATTTACCAGATAAACTATGTTTTGTAATCGCAAATGAATGTTTTCTTTGTTAACTATAGTTTCAATTTCTGAAACATAGACTATGGTTTACAGATGTGAAATATAGATTAACATCGTTAACTACAGCTTACGGTCCGTAAACTACAGTTTACAGCCGATACCTAATTACTATGTTTAGATCATTTTTAGCCGGGCTTTGCTGAAAGCAGAGTCCTGGCTGTAGGCAGGCAAATCGCCATCGTTACTATAAATAGCACAACTTTAAAAGTAAAGAAAAGACCGTTAATGCTGCCGCTATGCCAAATAGTTACACAGAGAGCCATGTTTTGTCAAATCTATTGGGTTTTTTTTTTTTGTTTGCGAATAAGTTTAGCGATTAATGGGTTTTTTCTTATTAATTAAGTGTTTTTAAAACAAGACTATGAATTTTGGGCACATATACAATACGCATGAATTTCCATGAACTACTTCACAAAGCATTGGTGTTCGGCTGCACTCGAAGGAATGGGGGATTGATTTTATACGCTTGTTTCAATATTCAATGCACTGTTGATTTTTTTCTACTAAACAGACATATTTTTGTAAATTCCCGCTTACAAAATTTAGTCGCTCTCAGACGCTTTGTCGACATTAAAAGCATGAGAGAGAGAGAGAGAGAGAGAGAGAGAGAGAGAGAGAGAGCCAGTCTTTACTACACAATATGCATAATGACTATTCAAAAGAGCCCGGCTTTCAGTACTTCAGTACTTTGATTGTGAATTTGGCGTGCCATATATATATCAACCCTAATTTTCCCTTAGAGCTACGGTCTGGATCTGAAGCACATCATTTTTAGCTCACCGAGACAAAGTCGGAGGGAAAGGGGGGGGGTGTAATGCTATACCATCGGCTTTGGCGTCCGGACCTGTTTAAAGTTTTTGGACCAGGTCCAGTACCTAGCATATTAAAGGTCTTATCTTCACCAAACTTGCATGAATGGTGCATCTGGGCATATTTGTGGACTTACTAGACTTGGATGCTAAATATGAACCATGATGCTGGAGGAGGTCAAGGTTTTTTTTAAGCATGTTTTTAGAGCAGGTGCCCTTTGATGGCCATATTTGTTATAATCTGTTCTATCTTCACCAAACATGAATTGATTAATGATTATGCATCTTGTGATACTGATGCTGGAGAAGGTAAAGATTTTTGGAGCAGAATACATAAAATTATTGAGGTAAATACATGTAATGGTCCTTACTTATTCAAACGTGCATGGGTGATTTAACTATGTAAATGGATCGCGAATCTAGCTTCAGATGCGGGAGTGTTCTTAATAATCCAGATGCTTAGGCAGGTTATGATTTTAGAACAACTCAAACTGTAGGGTCTTGGAGCTGCATGGTCACATAATAAAGTAAATCCTATTCATACCCAATCAGATTTGCACAGGTAATTTAACTATTGAAGTATAATATAGAGGTAGCTTCAGTGACTTTGATTATTTTGGATGCTGGGGGAGGTGTACGTTTTTTAAGTACATGTAATTAAAAGCAGGTTTAAATGTTGGAAGAAAATGCTGTCCTGCTTAACTTTCATGGTTCATGTAATACACAAGACGATCTCCATTATAAAGGATGCTTAGAAAACCTGGTGCTACCTCTCTCAAACTTGTTTGATGGGTGTGATAGTTACTAAATGATTCTTATTCCTAAGGTATTACATCATACTGGTATATATACAATATCATATTGTATTTTATAAAACAATATCATATCACTTGAATCGATACGGTATTGTAACATATCATGATACAAAATCGTATGGTTTAATACATATTGCATCATATTATAATGATATTGTGTCGTATCATGTATAACAAGTAACATTGAATTGTATTATATTATACAATATTTATCTTAAAACATGATTCAATTTTGCTTGAAACCGCGTCATTTTTAACTTGTTTTGACTCAAGAAATAGATAGCCACATCCTACTCAAAGTCCAAGCTCTTATTCGGTAAAATGGTTCTAAGTCGGTATCTATATAACGTTAGAACCATTTTAACAAGACCTTGGACTTTAGGTAGGACGTAGCTATCTTATTTCTTGCATCCAAAAAAGTTAAAAATGACGTTGGTTTCGACTGAAATATGCATAGATTGCGTAGTCTTAGCTCAAAAGCTAGACAAATATTGTTGATTTCAAAGAGCCATGGCTGCGTAGCCAGCATTGAAATAGACAGGCCTAACGGTCACATCGCTGTATGACACAACTACCCAAAGTCCAAGCTCTTGTTAAAATGGTTCTAATTCTAGGTCACGATAACCGTTTTTCTCAATCCTCTAGTAAGGCGCTGTGGAAACCACCTGATTATACTACAGTCTGTATTTATATAAAGTTCACTGTGGGTTATGAATCGGGTTAGACGTTCTTGATATTCTGATCAGAAAACAAACACGCTTGATCTATCGATAGACGACGAATTTTTTGTTGTCTAACAATATAATTTATACTGTTGTATTGGAACATTTTGGCCTTCCAGAAAGATGTCGTGCATTGAGGACGGATGGTTTCGAGAAATAAATGAGATGTGGTCTGGATATTGTGTGTCATTGCAAATAGAAGAAATTTTACATCAAGAAAAATCTAAATTTCAAGAAATACTCGTGTTTAAAAGGTATGTATAGTATATGAAATAATTAGTGGTTATATGCTTATTATTTTTGACATAACTCATATGGTGTTGCCAACGTCTTTATAATTTTCATGTTTTGTAATTGCGCAATGTTAATTATTGTTTCAAATTCCATACATTTATAATTTAATTAAAGCAGTCTTCATGCAGTGTAGCCTTGCGTATGTGCCCATTGCCGTGCATTGGCAGGTGACTTGCATGTGTGATATGTACTTAATTGAAAGTGCATATACAAGTGCATTTAAATGTAAAATTTACACATGGATGTGGTATAGAATATTTTAAAAACATGACTTTTTTTGCATAAGTAATATTAATATTCTGTTGTTGATCTGGAGTAAAATTATATGTTGAATTAATCTATGTAATATTTTTTGTTTTAGTTATTGATAAATCCTGACTTGATGTCAGGCAAAATTATTATTCAGTAGTACTATTATTCAGTACTACAGGGAATTCAATTTGCACTGGATTAAGAAAAATTTATAAGGGGGTGTTTGTGGTTGAGAAGGGGTGCATGAAATCCCTCATGAAGATTTTCAAAAGTTGGCATGTATGAAACAGTGGAGCTTAGACAGAAATTCATAGCATCAGTTTTGTAGTGGAGAAAACCAATGCATACAAATTTTACTTTTAGTTTCTAGAACACATTATCATATTGCTTTGGAATCAATTTAATTCATCCCATTTTTTTTCTCACTTGCCCAAATAAAAAAAATAGTAGTCCTAGATTTTAGTCTGATCTTGAATGTGGATTGAATCATATCTGACCAGATATCTAAGAGCAGACAAGTTCAAATAAGACTAATAAAGATGTTCTGTCTTTTCAAAGATTATGCAAATAACTGAAAGATAATGTAATCTAACAAAATGATATTAGGCCTAAAAAAATATTGTGTGTTTAGGCAGGGACTTATATACTAAGTATAGTTAGTATATAAGTCCCTGGTTTAGGGTAACCCGACCTAACTTACAAAAATGTCCCGATCCTAACATATTTAGAAGTCTGTTTTTATCCGATTGTGATTTTCATATTATTTCCATTAAAAACCTATTTTTAAATATTAAAAATAGAATTTTATATCTGTATTTGTGCCCTCATGCCAAAAAAAATATGATAAAATAAAAAAAATCCCTACCCTACCTTACCCTAATTTAATTTTTTCATCAGTGTTACCCTAAACACACAATTTTTTTTTAAGGCCTTAGCATTAGTTTGGAAACCAAGAAAAATATAGAATCATTTTCATGCCTAATCTTTTGTGCAAAGAAACAGCTTCAGTTACTCCACATTATCACTTTATTTATTGGATGGATACTGTTCTCCAAAAAAATATAAACTTGTGTCAGACATCCTTATATTCATATGTTTAAGTATCAAATTTGCAATATTTTGATACTGTTCCAGAAAAAGAATTTTCATATTCTTCTGTATATAATTTACTATACAAGAATCAAAATATGCAATACTTTTTCTTTCAGTGTAAGCAATTCATTTTCATTTAGAATTGTGAATCACTGGCATGCATGGCATGCAAAGTTAACCAGTGTTTCCCATAATGCAAAAACCATTTATCCGTGAAGTTTTGAAAAAAAGTTTTTGAAATTCTCTCATAATTACTCGACTATATCTTTTTTTTACATCAGTATTGAAATTTATTTTCACATTCAATATTTAAGTAATAAACATGTTAAAGCACCTTGACTCCATAGGAGATTAAAATCCTGATTAAGGAAACAAACAGCAACATGAAAAAACTTGATTTCCTTAATAACAGCGAACTAGAGGGGAACAAATATGTTGTCAAAATAAGCTAAGCCTTTTATAAATTCAAAACTAGGCCAGTCAAGCTTTTAAAATGAGTTATTAATAACATTAGATGGGGTGTTAAATGCCAATTCTATGATATCCCCCAATGATGTGGATTTACCATGTACCAACTGCTTTTCATCAAATCATCTTTTTTTACATTGTTTAGTTTGTACTGTTTTGAAAACCCCAAATTTTAGTTGCATTGATTTTTTCTTGGCATATTTTACATAGGAATGCATAATCAGCCCAATACATGTAAATGTTTTAATTTGCATTGGTATTTCTTAAAATGACTTTGACTCAAATTTGATAAATTTGACATGTACACTACTTTTCCTTGATTTTCAAAATGAAAAACTCTTTAGTTTAGTTACTTTGAAAAGTTTTATAAATAGGGAAAAAACTAATACTCCATTCTATCTGCTTTTTTTACCTTTGTAAAAATTCGCTATAAGTGCACATTAGCAAGGTGTAAATATTTGTCATTGTTCTGCAGCATTATCATATTGCATGTTGCATGCAGGATACTCTGAAACTAGCTGGATTTGACAGGTGATAATAAACTTTTTTCCTCCTTGTTTTGAAGCAAATCCTTTGGCAATGTTTTGGTCCTGGATGGCATTATTCAGTGTACAGAGAGGGATGAACACGCCTACCAGGAAATGATTGCACACCTCCCCTTATCTTGTCATGAGAATCCTAAACAGGTAATCAAATTACCAGTAGTCATTTTCATCACGAAAGAAATCCCCCAGAAAAATTATAGGTCATCTTTACCTTGCAAAATTCAGATCACATTCCCAGTAATTTTCTTTTGGATAAGACCCTGTCTTGCACTGGTAATTTCTATGCCCAGAGATCAAAGATCAAAGTCAGAGTAATTTTGATTCTTCTCTCTGAGTGGATGTTTATCCTTATGTCCAAACTTGATCCTATGTTACAACTTTTCAATTATGAAAATTAATGACTTTATAAATGATGACCTTCAAGGCCCAATTGAAGATTACTGAGCAAGTTCAAGCTATTATTCATAAAGCTAAAGTTCTCATTGGTCATAACAAGTTATATTATTACCTGTAATTTTATCTTTGTTTTAATTACATGTTATTATTCTTAAAGTCATGAAATTATATGAACTCATCAAAGTCTCTCTGTCTGTGTGTATCACTCTGTCTGTCTGTCTTTCTTTCTGTCCATCTGTCTGTCTGTCCCTTTCTTTCTCTCTCTCTCTCTCTCTCTCTCTCTCTCTCTCTCTCTCTCTCTCTGTTGTTTGATGTAGATTGTGTGTTTGTTACAGGTGCTTGTGGTAGGTGGGGGAGATGGTGGGGTGGTTAGGGAAGTTCTCAAGAACAGCTGTGTCCAACGAGTGGTTCTCTGTGAAATAGACGAGGTAAGACAGTACCAGTATCACACACTTAAAATACATAAGTGTATTGCCACTAAAACTCAGAAAATACTTGTTCAAGTCAGTACTTCAAATCTCCAGCTATCAGTTGAGCTGGGAAGGTGTGCATCTGTACTAGGATATAAAGATTATGCACTTTTTTTTAAAAAGAGGTGTGTGTATAGTAGGGAAATTTGATTAAATCATAGAATGTAGCACATTTCTATGCATATGGAAAATAAATGAAAAAAATGAATATCATGATGATGTTTTGAATTTAATAGCAAAACCAGATGTTACGTCATAGAAAAAATGTATTGTTATTTTAAAGATGTATATTTACACTCAGTCTATATTTTCCCTTATCTTTGTATTGACATTCAATTTTCAATAACGCGCCAAACCTGATCACGGCATACGAGCACAAGTTAACGTCATCACGTGTTTTGAATAGATTTATTATTGCAAGATTAAATGAAACTTACATAACCAATTTGATATGTACTTATGAAAAATAATCGTTAAATCATATCGATTCGTTAATAAAACAGAGTTTTCTTGACAAAGTCTCTGGAACTATATTTTTAGCCACTGAAGCGAACTAAATAAAATGTTTTATGGCTGTTCCATCTACCGGTATTATTCACATCCCTGACAAAGAGTTTATATACCGGTAATGGCCTTAAAGTGATGATCCACGAATATTTCATTCAAATAAACATCAAACTTGGATATCGTCAATCCTATAACACACCAGGTCATGCAGACAAATTATCATAGCGCGCTATCGCGCAGTATTCAATTTGTCTGCACGAACTGGCGTGTTATAGGACCGACGATATCCAAAAATAAGCATTCAATGCTTGAATGAATTGTCCAGATCTTTATAATTTTAATGCAAACATTTTGCCTTTTCATAACCTAAATTTATATTAATTACATTTTAAGCTCCACTATTTTAATGAGTTCTATAATAATTTGAATATAGTTTTGGGCAAGTGAACAAGATTTAACTTAAACTAGATAAATCTATTAAAGCAAAGACACTTGCCAATGGATTGGTGACTAATCAAACCAGCAATTGCATTTTTTGTGTTTGTTTGTACAAGTCTTTGTTGCAGGATAGAACTACTAAATAGTAATTAAAGGTCCCTTGTATGAATTTTTTCGAAAAACAATTGATTTAAAATGCAGAGTATCTATTGCTTTCAAGAGTTATTGTTGCTTATAGTGAGAGAAATGGTTCACCTATCATGCTGACACACTTTTTACCTGCTGTGTAGTAGAAAGGAATTCAGCTCTTTGCTGTTCACAGTATATGTAATATTATTGTCTGGTAGAAATCTTGAATGAAATATTGATTATTTTCATAACATTGAATTGTAGACTATAAGTTAAAAAACTGCTTCGTTAGAAATTCTGGTATAAATAATTGAATACATGTAATACAGTGTACCAGGCACCTGAAATACTTTAGAAAGGTACTACAAAACATATCACCGTGTCATAAGACACTAGGGTCACAAACATCTGCTCACCCTGTCTGAAGATAATCTGTAAAACTGATATGTGACATGTATTGTATTTATTCAGACATCTTATTGGATGTGTTTGTCATTTGACAGCGTGTTATTGAAGTATGCAAGGAACATCTCCCCAGCATGGCTTCCTGTCTCGGCGACCCAAAAGTGACAGTTTTTGTTGGAGACGGAATTAAGTACATGAAGGAGCATAAAGGGGAGTTTGATGTTATAATAACTGATGCTCCAGACCCCATAGGTCAGTATCCCACTCTACCCTGTCTCAAATAAAAAAGTCACATGGACAAAATTCAAGGTCCAACTGCAATAAAATGGTCCTTTCTAGTGTTTTTTAACCCCAACACCCCCCCCCCCCCAAAAAAAAAGGGGGGGGGGGATAGCAGTACATTTTTGCAACCAAATCCTGGTTGCGGTAGTAATTATAGTTAAGGTATTATTTTCGTCTGACATAGCATATTATTGGTTTCAGAAAGATATTTGCAGTAAAATGTTTTGTAGCTGACTCTTTTATGTAAATACTGTTTAGCATTTTGTGTATCAAGAAATTTTAATCACACTCTCAAATTAAGTATTAATATTATCTTGAGGAAAGAAAACCTCAATGCCTACCCCACTAGGGAAGTTTCTCTTTTATTTCTATATACTGGTATTGGTTGATGAATATTATTTAAAGGTCTTAATTTTCTTGTATTTTCAATATACCGGTAGATACCATAACCTAATGTGTAAAAACTTCAATGATTTTATGTTTTATTTTATAATTACATCATATTTATTTTTCATCAGGTGCAGCTGCAGGTCTGTATGAGGAGTCGTACTATGCCAGCATGAAGGCAGCACTACGCCCTAGTGGAATTATATGTTGTCAAGGTCAGCCAATTACCTCATGTACGACGGTTAAAAAAAAAAGCAACTGTAAACCAAACCCAGTCCCAGACCCATAGTGTGAAAACACCAGGACAATATGCTTATTTTGACTTTTAATGCATAATTTTCAACTAACTGCATGTATTTTTGAAAATGGTTAACAAGCTACACTCACTTCTAAAAAGTTACCATGTATGTTTAGTCATCATTGTTTTGTTGTCAGTTTATTGTGCCATTATATTTAATTTGATTATCTTTTTGTATTTGCTGTTGTAGGAGAGAACCTGTACCTTGACCTGCCATTGGTTCAGAAACTGATGCGGATCTGTCGACAGAACTTCTCCACTGTTGGATACGCCTACACTCTGATCCCCACCTACACTGGGGGTCACATAGGATTTGTACTCACCAGCACAAACCCAGTAAGAGACAGTCCTCCAAATAGATGAAATCTTTAAACTCTATTCTATCATAGATTTAAACTCCTTGCAATTTAAGTATTCAATATGTTTTTCAAGATTTTTCCTGAACGTTGTCAAGAAACTATACATGTACTGTTCTTGCTGAAAAGAAGGAAAGCTTTGAATTTCTGTAGCTGTAATTTTGAGTGTAATAATTATAATGCAATCAAGAAGTTACTCTCCTATATGGTAATCCTGTAGTTGAATTTGTTACCTAAAATTGGAGGGTTTTTTCTTCTTAAAACTATGTTTTATGTTTGCTTATGAGTTCTAAACTTTTTTTATAGGATGTTAAATTTAATGAACCTAGAAGAATATACAAGGAGAGTGAGATCAAGAAGATGAAAATGAAATACTATAACTCAGATATTCACAAGGCATCTTTTGTGATTCCACAGTTTGCTAAGGAGGTAAGTGCTTAGAAAATTATGTAAGGTGTCTATTTATATGGTGTATTTACTAACAGCATAGTTGTGAAATCAAAGGGAGGAAAGAAAAGTTTATCAGTTTTCCAGGAAGCAGGAAGACTTATCATCTTCCTGAGTATTTTGGGGGGGGGGTTTAATTTTTTGAAAAATCATAATGTTCATTTATATGGCTTCAATCTACAACTTACAGTAGTTATGTAATCAAAGTGCAGAAACAAACGTTTCACAGACAAGCAGGAAGCAAGAAGAGGTTACATTGTTCCGTATTTATTCTTTACATATAATCAGTCCCTGTCTTTGCAGGCTCTGGAACAAGTCTCCAACGGCGTGTCGGACACATGAGTCACTGTTTTAGCCTGAGTTGCCATCTGCACCTGATTACTGTGTAATCTGAATGACCTTCCACACTTTCTTCTCTCCAGTAATAATGTGATCAGACAGAAGATTTTCAATACACAGCAGTGGGAATCAGGGGGCATCCCCCTAGTCCTCTCCAGGCCAGTGTTCATACTCCTCAACATACAGGGCAGATTGAACTTGAATTTTATCTTACACAGATTTTGATTTGTTTGCATTGAGTGTGTGAAGTCTGTAAGCATGGAGAGGGTGAATTATTTGGCATTATTTTACCTATTGTGTGTTTACATATTTCAGAGTTTATATCAAATCTATTAATACTTTTTACGATATATATTGTTTCTATTTGGTTGATTTAGAACGAATGATATGTTTTTGTTTGAATTAATCTCTGTGGTATTTTACTATGTATTCAGCACTGATGATCATGTCTCTAACAGTTGTTTTTCTTTTGTGCATTATTGATTGTAAAATTAATCACCTACATAAAATCTAGTCCTGATAATCTTTAGCGATTCAGGATTCAGGATTTGCATACATTTGCTTAGTGGTTTAATATCTCCAGAAACTGTTTTTTATTACCGTTATTTGGAATTTTGAAATTTTAAAACCACCCTTTTTTAAATTTGAATGTTTTTTTTTTCTAAGCATTTAGGATTTCTGTAATAGATTACTGTATGCATGATTATTCTCATTTATATCTGTTGAATTGAAAACTAGGCTATTTCAGAGTGGTACCAATAAATTACAATTGACTTAGTAAATTTAAAATACAATATCAGTGTCAATGGGGAAAATTTCCATTGTTCAAATTTAACCCTTTAATCAAGCAGCTAAATAGATGGGATACTCTACGCCAGTAACACATTTTACTCTTGACAACAGAGTTGTCTGAAAGGCTATTTTGTTATTTATTCTGCTTTGCCTTTGTTAACATAATAGGCAGTCCATATATCTTATATTCTTCATTTTTTTTTTTAAATTGGGCAGATTGTAACATTTTATCTACATACTTGTATTAATGCTAACTATTACTAAGTTTTATTACCAGGTATATAAAAGTTTTGAATAAAGGACCAACTGGAATTTAGCATTTGAAGTTATGAGGACTATTTAATGAGCCATCATATATATACTCAGTAACACACAGAGAACACCATATGAAGATGTGAACTTTCACCAAAACACTTGGTATTTATATTTGCCATTATTTTCCGTATGCATGTGAAATTTTGGAGCTTTGATATATGTTTTTTGAGTGGTGCAAATGGTAAAATATATCATAGCTGACCAGTCAGATGACATCTATAATAAGAAATACATCCATTTTTAAAAAAAGAAGTTTTAATATGTAAATGTTTTAATCAATTCTTGGACCGATTTTAAAATGAAATCTGTTTTATAACAGGTCTGAAATGGTTTTAAGTTTGGACCATGCATGATCATATTAAAGATAAAGTTTATATTATGCCATAAGATGTTTATCTTGAGCAAATGAATAACAAATGTCTTTAACAAATGTCTCAGTCAATTCCCAATCTTGGTGAATTTAGGAATTTTAAGAATCAAATAGTGCAGTTGATACATTCTGCAATGAGATATCTGTTTTACACAGAGACCTAATTTTTTAAAGTTAATCGGTCAATAAATACATGTAAATGAAACATTCCATCAGAAATTGCCATTTTTTATGGAAATAAAATTCTGTTTTGATTAGAAATTACCATTTCATCAATTAACAAAAACCTGTTAATTTCCTCAGGATGAAGTGAAAACATACACTTCATTCTATTTTAGTTCTACATGCACAAAAGTGATTTTTCAATGCATTAAATTGTCAATAGTGTTGGGTGATTGTTCACTCTGTGTATTGAAACCCAGTTTGGTTGTTGTGCAATATATATATATAAATTTATCTTCCTTGGCAACTTAGTAGAACAATCCTGTGATCATGTGATAGAATCTGTTATTTTCTAGTGCTACCCCTAGATAATCATATTGTTTTGATGATGTACTCACTACCATTAGTACTTGCCTGATTGTTCTTATTAATTGGAATGAACTGATTCATTGTGATTGACCAAGTGTTACTAGATGTGTATTCATACACAGTACAGTGTTGTTTGGATGAAGGTTTATATCAATGTGTTTTAATATTTGAGACAATAAATACCATAAAATACAAGGTATGAGTGGTGGTGTTTTTCAAAATCAAGAATTTATATGTTTATACATGTATACATGACATATAAAAACATTGCGGATACACAAGTATTGCCGAGGTCCTGCGGTAGAATCTCGGGTTCAACCTTACACAATTTCTTAGTGCACCCCTTCCATACCCCCTTCAATATCCATGGTCCTTAAAAGTTACTATGTTTTTGGAATGCATTAAATTAAAACCCCTCTTTAAAACGTTAGGATGGTAGGTGGCACAATGAGATATCAAAGTGCATTAAAAAAGTTTATTTTATACAAAATATATAATAATCATTAATTTTATTATCAACCTTTTGCGCTACGCTGTTAGAGGTCAAAACTGTGAAAGAAAAAAGTTTTATATTTATTTATTGTTTATTTCCGAAAAAAATAGTGATATGGAGGTACGTGTCTCATACAGGGGTTTGGGGGGGGGGGATAGAAATAGAAGAAGAGAGATAACTCGATCATAAATGACTACAAACCTGTATGGGGCGGTGACAGCATTGCGTGTCATAATCTCCACTGTTTAATACCTATAGTGATATTTAGCTAAAGAATTCGGATTGTATGTCAAATAACAGATGTGAATCTCTTTCAGTTACTATAATTTATGTATCTTTAACTATAACTTTGAAAAAAAAAAAAGATATTTTCTTTCTGATCTCTACTAAATATTTTGAAATGTAAATGTATTCATTGATTTTAAAAAGAAAAAAATTATTTCCTCATAATATGCCGCATCAGAAATTACGAAAGTTTTTCTACGTATAAAAATATATATTTTGCTAATAAACGCGCAACTTTTGTGACTCTTTCGCGAATAATCGGATATATTTTGCGGAAAATAGAGAGACACTTTTGCGAGAAAAATAATATTCGCGAATAAACGCGAAACTTTTGCACTGCACTTTGTAAGCGCATTTTCAAACAAAATTTGAAGAAAAATCGAACGCTATAACTTTTTTCCTTGACAGTGTATTTTTTTAGAATTGATATTATTACCTATGTGAAGATTCATAGAATATAATTTAAATCAGACAAAGATAGAAAATCCTATCATTTGGATTGCATTTGCATATTCAAATATGTAAATCGACGGTGTTTTGTGTGCTAGTTTCGCGTAATATCGCAAAAGTTTCGCGCTATCAACACGGCCTTGCGTTATCATTATACAATTGAGTAAATTTTACCACAGAAACAAGTGCCTGCTAAATTCGAAATACGTGGTGCTGTCATTCAAATACTGACAAAAATAATGCAGCTCACTTCTGGTACTGGTAATTTAATGTTTAATAAAAATTTCCAAGCCCTTTATTCGGTCATTATAATGAAAATTTAAAAAAAAAATACACATAACATATAAATTTATTAATGAACTAAATGATTTTCAAATGGTAGAAAGAATGATGATTTTAAAAAAAAGGAATATTAAGCTCTTGGTTTTGATGTCGGTGTCACATTTGGTACTCTAAATAATCGCCTCAAACAAAAAATTTGAAATATTGCTGTACACACGATAACACATATTTGAAAGATGGACCAATACACGATGTATTTGTTGTTTCCGGTCAGGAGGTACCAGTCCATGATGACGTTCATCCGGCTCTCTGATTGGTGGAGCTTGACCTTTTCTATCGAGGACTGCACTCCTGCTAGCGCACCCTTGTTGAAAGAACAAAAATATAAAACAAAATTATCGTATTTGATGTTCTTTGTCTTCGTGTCTCAAATTCTAATTTGAATTTGAATCAAATGAATCAAAATTATAACAAGATCTCCAGACACACACACACACACACACACACACACACAAATAAACAGAACGTAACACTTCTCAGCGGACTGAAATATTCTCGACAGGATACAAATCGTAATTTTAGTGCCTCAATCATTTTAAAATACCTGATTCATGCACGTAATAAAGTTTTAAAAGTTATTTTGTTGCCGTATAAAACTGCAGCGGTACCGTGAAGTTCTGGACGGACGTGCTGACACTCTGGATCTCCTGCAGGTATTTGGACCATTCCTCTGGGACGTACGTTACCATATACATATACACTAACTTCTCAGCGAACCTACTGGCAGTGTTGTCGAAACAAACTTGAAAAGCACCTATAAATTGGGAAAGACTTTTCGTAACTTTATAGTTATTTTAATTTTGTAAACCTGTGCGATATATGCAAATGCAGAAAACAAATAAATGCATGTATATGTAACGCGCAGACTCGGATCTGAGATGATCTGAGAGTGTCATTTACACACATGCTATTTAAGGACGACGGACCCAATTCAAGATTTTGAACCTCTGCGCAGAAACCGCACATATGCTAAGAATATGACTGTCGTAATTTCGTACATCAGAATAAGAGTTAATAATAAAATTTTAATTATGCTAAACATAATTTGTGATGCCAAAATATTTTAAGTGGAGAAAAATTAAAGAAAAAAAAAATTGTCCGAATTTCCTCTGTTTGCGACAAGTCCGTTATATTTTCAATGTTTATAAATCCTACAACGCCGAAAGGCAGTTTATTAAAGTCTTATATTCTGGTAGATATTGAATTTATACATTAACCTAACAATATTTATATATATAGCAGTTATGTAACGTCAAGCAATAAATAATTATGTCCTTTTTTCAATGATATTTCTTAAAGAAAAATGAACCATGCAGTGAACTTTGACACAACCCCTCAAAAAATTTAGGTCGATGACCTACATTTTTTTTCTGTTCATCGGTAAGCTAGTAGACTTCTTAATATTACAATTTAATTAGAGTAAAAAATCTATTGCAGAATTTTTAAAATATCAGTTTTTAAACCACGCCCCAGAAAATTCCCATTACTTTCTATTATATCTGCGGATTTTGGTACCCAACTTTTGAAACGCCCTAGTAAAAAAAGAAAGTCGATGATCATGTAATTTTTTTATTGATTTTCACTCACCATCAACTGATTAACATTATATAAAAATTTGAATAAAAAATCTATTGTAGAAATGAATTGGGTCTGCCGTCCTTAAATCTTAGTGATTCATAATGTAGTATAAAGGTAACGGGCAATGCAGAAAAAAAATGCATACAACCTTTAACGTAAAGCCTAAGCAAGAAACCAGAAAGAAACCAGATGTATGGATAAAACTAATTGATCAAGACATAGCTATTAACGTATTTTTCAGCAAGTAATGAGCAAGGAAACTCTATATATCAAATTCATTTCATTTTAGTACTTAGGGTCGTAACAAAGTTTGTCTTTGCGTTGTTTAACAAATAGACACTTGCCGAACATGACAGCCACGTGGTCGATCTTGCCGTCTGTCTGGTAGGGAAGATGCTGGATGACTTGATAGTTGGGATCAATCAACACCACGTTGATGGACCTATCTCCTCCCCGTAATACCTACAGATCATCAAAAACAAGATCTGAAAAACAGGGCCTGAGAATCTAGAAGACTGATAGTTTCCGGTTTTACTGGTTTAGTATAAATATGAATACATTCATATCAGTTATCACCACTTATGTATTTATTATTTATACTCCAAGTAAACTGGCCAAAAACAATATTATAAATATGATAGATGCATGGTTATACTAAAACATGTCTCTTACAGTCTGTAATTAATCGCCAATGGATAGAGAAAGGTAATGTTTCATTAGACATAACTGTGCTTGTACACCTGACAACAAAGGTACTTTATCTCAGGTGAATGCAATCTTTCTAAACAGTCAACCACATTTTAGCATTACATTCCCAGTTTCGTAATGTAAATGTTCTAATTATTCAAAATAATTACAATTATTTTAATATGGAAATCACGTTCGCTTTTCAATATCTTTACCACAATTCTTTTAAAATACATGTAACAGTTTAATCCTATTTACCTCAAACTGTATGTGCAAGTTAGCGCCCTGTGCTACTTTCTGAACAAAACATTCTTCTTTACCCGCTTTCACAACTATTTTGAATTCATGCTGAGTTCCCGGAAGGGCATCAAAATCGAATTCAAAGTCAGGTAAACTTCCTCCCAGTTTCTCTGGAAAGGTAATCGGTAGAAGACAGAGGAAGTTTACCAAAGTTCGGAGATCTATGGTCGCGGCCATTTTATCCACGTGGTTTTTCTAAGAATTGATAAGGTACGAAGTTACTCTTGAAAATTTTTATCTGCAAGAGTTGAGCTGGATCTCAATTACTAGTATTAATTCTTTATCTATATAAAGGTGCAAGTCATTTTTTTATCTACCTTTGACTTTATATGATTTTATAACAATAGATTGAGTTGGAGGTATTAAAATCGAGCCGAGAATGCCGCCTCCAGTTGGAGGCGGCGAATTTCCTAATTTCCTAATTTCGTAATGGCGCCGGTTCTGAAATTTTCCTGGCGTGTAAAATATCAAAATCGTTAAAAAAAACCAGGAAAACGTCAGATATTTCGGACTACGCTCGGGCGAACGAAAAATTATTTAAATATATTTCGGGGCGAATTTTAAAATTTCGAGACAATCTGAAAAAAGAAAGGTAGCTCATTGTATATTCTTAAATGTTTTATTTTTTACTACCAGATACATGTAGTAGCATGATGTTGCATTGATAACTTCCAGAATCGCAATAAAGTATCTGAAATCTAATTTTTGAGTCTCCAATTCACCCATATGTATATTTAATCCTGACAGAATGTAGAAATTATATAACTATAACTGCAGTACGAGTCTGTGAGGGGATTTAAAATTGAGACTCTAATTAGAATTGGAGTGATAGATTATAGCATCTGCATATTTATTACACTATGCCTGTCATAAAGAAAACTAATGTTTTTCTCACAGGTCTGTGGCTATACATGTCTGGATTAAATATATGAAAGGGTATAAACAGGAAAATATACTAGTATCCATGTTAAAAGAACGGTATTAAAGAATCTTAAGTAATACACGTATATCAAAATAAAAAGCAATTCTTATTCATAATATTCATGACATTATTTTACATTACTGCCTCAAAATTAAATTCAATATATTTTCTGCAAATTGGTGCTACGTTCAAAGCCTCTATTTTTACATCTACTGAGTATATCCTCTCCTTCGTATTTCTTAAAAAATCCTAGTGTGTTCGTTAAAGTAACTGACAAAAAAAAAACTTGATCACGAACTAACAAGATAGAGGAGACAATACTCAGTGGATGCAAATATAATGTATTTTTTTTTTTCTCATAGGTCGTTTAAAAGAGGTTGAAAGAATATTGAAAATTATTTCTATATACAGAAGTCATTTTCGTTAAATAATTGAAGTTCTATTTAATTCTATTTAATCGAGAAAAGGCATGAAAGGAAATGGCTTTCTGATTGAATTTTGAAACGCATTTTGTTTTTGATTTGGTAGATTGGTTTACCCAGTTTCTCGTCTATGTCAATAATAATACTCAGTATACCGTTGCTGGTAATTTACAATTAATCAATCACACTGAAAGGCTATTTACGTGTATACATCTGATTAACAATATAACTTGAGTTTTGAGGCTATTACATTCAAAGTTGCAAAATTAACAAGATTTTTATAATAGTTTCCTCTTATGGAAATTGGAATCAAAAGTAAAGATATTTTCATCATTTAGCTTGCAATGTATAATTGTAATGATATTTTTTAAAATAGGTGTTTACCATGATGTATCACTTCCCTTGTTTATTCGATATTTATAATGCATGCATGAGTTCGGCCCCTTTGATGTTGTAACGATCTGTTGTCCTTTACCTGTTGATTATCGTATTCCATAGTCTCGATCGGGGCCTTTTTACCTGAGCGTCGTATATACGCTAATTTAGGTCATGGTTGAAAATACCTCTTAGTTTTTGTAAACAGAAAGTGGCTTTTGGTGGAGTCGGGTTAAATATTCGAAGGATGTGTAATGTCAGATTATAATTCACCATAAAGGACCACAATGGAGGAACCGGATGGGGAACTACCTGTAATTGAAGTCCAGGAACAGCACAGGAAAGATGGGACCTACCATTACTCCTTCACGTACGAACGTGCCACTCTATACGAGTTCAAATTTGACCGTGCCCCCAAACCCGCCCAAAAGGACCCGTGTTTTAGGTGTAACCGGAGGGTCTTACCCCCGGATCAGGTCCGGGTGGACGTTTTGTTCCACAGACAGTGCTTCCGGTGTCGAATATGTGGTCTTTTGTTGACCATGCAGACATTTTACAGGAATGATGCCAATGACACCACGGATAAAGAGGTTTACTGCAAATCCCACGTGGGCAAAAACATTGGACAAGTGAAATATGAGCGACAGCCGCTAGATTTTGATATCGAAAACATATCACAGCAAAGTCAAGTATGTTGATAGTTGGTACTATTTTATACTCATCTTCATCCGCGCATCAAACAGAGAAAGCCTGTATAATCTAATTAATTATTTACATGTTATATGTTGCTGGTTAACTGAAGCTTAGCAAGCTCATTTTATCCTTTCTGACCAATGTTTAGTTATCATTCGGCAGTTTGGGTTGTTCTTTTGTTTGTAGGTGTGATTAAGCTTTTGCTTGTCATATAATTGGTACACGTATACAATGATATTGGCCACTATTGATCTTACACTTCTCAAACGTCTGACTAACTTGTACTTCTTAGTTCCGGGATATTTGATACAACAATCCCCACAAGTCACACTTTTATACCAATAGTTTTTTTTTAAGGATGACTCCATCATTCAGTATTCACCATCCCTGTAGGGTTCTCACCTTTCGTTTGGAGTCAAACTCAATCATTACACCTGGGATCAATAATGTTAAAAATAGATAATAATACGTAACTGGTTCCTCTTGCAAATTTCCGAATTTTACACACGTATGATAAACATATTATGACTCATGTCACAAACAAACAAAAAACCTACGCAATTATTCTGTTTACATCGCTTTAAATTCTCTGATAAATGCCGTATTTGTAACTTTTCTTTAAGTCACTCAAATGACAGATTACAGGAATTGAAACGAGAGCACAAAATAAATGAAAATAAGGTAGATTTATGATAAGATAGCATAGCATTCATAGCGCATTTGAGTTGGTAGTAAAAGTGTCATTTCAGACAGGCTAAGCCGAACAAATTACGACAATTAACTGACCCACCACATTGTGATAAGTACAGGGGTAATTTGTCATTACAGTGCGGAATATTGAAATTGTTCTTCATCCCGACTTGCATGAACAAAACTCATTATATATGATTGAAGATGCAAATGAAGCTTGTCTGGACAGATTCGCAAGGTCTGTTCTTTGCAAAAACTTATTATTCAACAACCTTCAATACCAGCTGCCTGCAAAGTGAGAACGTGCGGGACTGCACTGGGTCTCGGTGACGTTTTCTAGCCCCAGGGTAGGCACAAGTTTCATCACGGTAAAAGTTCACTCAGAGGACCCTACGCAACGCATGCGTTACGAGACGGGTCTAGTGTAAACAGCCTCGAGTACAATACTGATTAAAGCGTCGAAAAATATATAGAGACGTCCAAAAATAAATGAAGGCTTAATGAACAAGAATATTGTAATCTTGCCTCAAAATGGTATTATAATTTACCCATATTTACAGATGATTTCATGAAACGGCTTGGATTCGGACAGTTTCTCACGGTGTGTGAACTTGTAGGTATCAGCCTTACAACATTGTTAGCTGTAACTGGAGCGTAAAGGTTTCTTTTAACTATTGGGAAATGTTAAAAAAAAATACTACAGAATAATCAGGAAAACTAACATAAACACATTAACCTAGTTTAAAAGATAGTATCATTTCTATACGGTATTACCCATGTATTCAGCGTAATTTAGCAACAGAGAGAAATTTTAAATGCAAAAAATTGTACTATATCATCTTGGTCACGTGGTAATAACACTGTCTTCCGCTTTTTTCACTGCAACGGATAATTTGCTATTTCCTAACTTACTCCGTCTTCTGTTGTCATGAAACAGGTAAGATTGGATGTGTTTGTTAAACATGAAATACCCGAATCACCTGGTGACCGGCATTTACTCAAATAAAATCTAGGTTATCAGATGTTTAGTAACTGTAATCTGAGAGATTGACGTTGTTGACATGAATTTAAATTTGAATACAGGTTAATTATACAGTCCAAAAGACGCTGACCCATGAAAAATCATCAAATGAATAGTAATAGGCATTTGCATGTATATGTTCACTCCAGGTTAACAGCATCAAGTATGGCGGATCTTCCCGGAAGACGAGCCCAAAACCAATCCCGAGTCCTCGGAACCACAGTCCACGAGGGGGCAGTCCTCTGGGGACCCCCCTAGGACAAAGTCCCTCTGGGTCAAGCATGGTCAGCGTCACCCCCCGGACGATGAATGGCAGCACGTTTTATTCGCATGCACCAAATATGACAGATTTTAACACCTCTTATGGATCCTCCCCTGGGTATTATCGACCAAGACCAGTTCTTCAGTCTTTCCAAGTTAGTATACATATATGCTACAAATCTCCTCTTAATCTGTAAAATATACACATACGTATAGGAGTATGTTCATTGTATTACCATTATAGACATTCATTTGAAACATTTTGTTGTCTGAAATTATAGAAACCGTGTCTGTAACACAAAAGCTTCCATCCACAGGTTTCGGAGTCCCTTTCTATTGTATCATGGGATGAGGTAACCAGTAAGACCAAAATATGTCTTTATGTTATGGGTAAAACATTTGGACTTGGAATATGATTTAGTGATAAAAACTGATGAATAAAGTTTGCACTCGGCTTGGAGAAGGGATGCTCGGAGAATAACCAGAGTACTGTTTGGAAAGGGGCCATTATGTGTAATATCAAATATTTTTTACTCTTATAAACCATTTTGTTTTGCTTTGAAGGACTTTGAAACGAGCGGCGTGTTCGAAGCCCAGTCTGTTCTGGAATCGAGGCACAGAGAGGAGGAAGAAAGGTTGCAAAGATTTCTTCTGGAGGAAAGAGAAAAAGAGATGCGGAAACTTGACGACACCATTTCCGCCGAGAAGGATCGGGCTGCTGCAGATCTGCTCAGTAGCTTCGAACACATGTCAATGTCGGGGTCTACCCCAAACCTCATGGCGGAAAGAGAAAGAATTGAGGATCACTTCCGGCGCACGCGCGAGGAGAAGCTGAAAGTTATGATGGATAAGATTGCTACAGAAGAAAAAACAAGAACGGCGAAAATGTTGGATCGACACGGACAAGAAATGTTATTGTTGATTGCTAAGAAGGTAAAGTAGTGACTTGTTTTCATGGGTTTTTTTTTTATCCCAGCTCATTTACATATTTTTAAAAAAAAGATATTTTCGTGGTTTACACAGTATTCTTGATTTGATATCTTTTACTTTTTGCACAGGACAGGGAGGTAGATAGAAGTGCATTGTTCGACCATTCCATGAAGCCACCCGTAATGCCTCCAGAAACAAAGAAAGCGGACCTCTACAAGTCACCCGAGGTCTTCAAACAGCTGGACGAGAGGGCGATAGAGGTGAATAGCTTCGTCACATACGACTGGTATATGTATTATAGAGATAAAATTACACACCTTTTTATTTATTTTCATATTTATACTATTTTGATTATTGCAGCTGACCAACAAGGACTACAGTAGCTATACAGATTTGGTCAAAGACCTTACAAGAGATTGTCAAACAGAACTGGAGAAAGTCAGGTGAAAATTGCCCCACCCCACGCAAAAATGTTTACATTTTAAGATGCCAATAATTTCAAGGAAATTTAGATATAAGAGTGAATCAATTTCTTTTTTATTGGATCCCCACCCATTCAATACATGTACCATCCGTCCGAACGAGTATCGATGAAAAATACGCGGTAACTAGAACTGAATGCTAACTCTGAGACTGACACAGAACTTCATACACACATTTAAATTTTTTTTTTTACAAAAAATCAATTTTTGTATGTTTGATTTTTTTCACAACGAGAAGAATAAATTGTGATCAACAATCAAACAAGTTCAAACTAAAATTCCGGATACAGAAAAGTTAATAAATCTGAGCGAATTGAATCAGGGAGCGGTAGTCTCTTCGTGACAAGAAAGATGAATACAGGAACGTCGGTGTCTTTGTCCGGATTTTGTTGCTCTTTGTGGAAATTTTGAAAGACCAACAAGTAAAAGGACAGAGAAATAAATTTATTGATCATAATCCGTATTAACGAGCGGAGTTTGTTAGCAGTTCGTTCTCTAATTCCCTTGAGATCGTGAATGTCACTTTCATGGAAATTCACGAGGTCTTCAGGCCCGTTATGACGGCTTTACACGTCATCTCGAAAAGGTGTCAGATTTCGAGAGAATGTGTTAAATGCCCTCTCTTTTCGAAATTAATTCCGAGTGGGTCACGAATGTTATAAATTGCATTGTAATTGATCACAATTTCCAATCTTGTCCGAGCCGGAGTTGAGGAATTGACGGGTTGTTACATCAGATGTTGAATCATCTAGGTTACAATAGCCTACAAACGCATAATCAGGGGTTCAGTTTATAAGGGTATATAAAGAGGAGTTTGACAATGTTACACTAAAAAATTATCTTACGTGTATTAATTTTTTTATATATTAAATTAATTCCAAAATTATATGTTCTCAGATTTTGAAGAAAGACATAAAAATCATTAAAATAAAGGGAATGCGCATTTACAAAATAGTCCGCATTTTAATTACTCCGTCTTTAATCATAACCATCTGACCATGTGCAACCACAAGGATATCGAATTTTTCTTTTGCCAATTTGCAAGCATTGTCAACTTCAGTGAAATAGCTCACGTGCATTTGTGTGCAATTTTTCAGACAATTAAGTCCGTCGGTTACAAACAGGAAATAATTACAACATGCATAGTTAGTAATTAATATTGATCAAAGTTAGAGATTTTCCCCTCCGCTATAGACAGGTGAACAATGGCCCCCTAATTGAAGAGTTCCTTAACTTCTGTAAAGAGGCGGTCTTTCTATTATTTTTTCTCCCTTTTGAAGATCAGAATGCAGTTTTTTCTCATATATTACAGGGTGATTTTCCGATGGGTAATTGCCAAAGATCTGGGAAAACACAATGTGAAGGAGATTGTGCGCCCCAACTCCACGGCCTCCCTTCTCCGGGGGGTCAGGACCGGGAAAGAAACTTACCACCAGCTGTTTAAGAAACTCTGCAAGTACGTGTAGGATCCAAATTTTGAACAAAAATCTCTGAAATTCTGTTAAAAGCACTATGTTCAATAATCATAGTCACCCCAACTTGATTCTTATTGTAAAAAGTATATATTAATTAATTTCATTAAAGTCAATAAGTTTTCCCCTGTTTTTCAGCTTTGCAGGTCTCCATTGTGAGATAATCTTGGGTTACTCTAAAGGAGCGGGATATAAGCCGGGTATGAGAATGGATGGAACCTCGTTCCGGAACTCCTGGACCGCGGTCTCCATTGACGGGAACTGGCGCCTTGTCAACTGCACCTGGGCGGCACGGCGTGTAACAGGGCACAAGGACGACCTGCCCGAGATCTTCTACAAGTACGACGAGTTCTATTTTCTGACGGACCCCGAGGATCACATTTATCAGCACTACCCAGATGACTCACAATGGCAACTAATTGACATACCATTGCCTTTCTCAGAGTTTCTCAATTTGCCTGTCGTCAAGTCACCATTTTTCAATTATGGACTTCGTTTTTACTCTAATTACGGCGCGACATTAACGACAGATTCCGGCATGGTTGAAATTCGTTTGATTTCATACAAGATTTTAGGCTTTGGTCATGTACTGGAGTCTTACGATAAATCAGTGGATGCAAGGTCACTTGAAGGTCGCGTACTTCTTCGCCATGTCAAAAACGAAGCCATATTTACCATTAACTTGCCGAGAAAAGGACTCTATTACTTTTCCATTTACACGGGCGATTACTGGCATTCGGATTGCCTTGAGAGTGCTGCGTCATTTTTAATCAACTGCACTGACGTAATTGGAGCTCCTTCACCCCCATATCCCCCAGTACCATTTTACGGACCAACCCCAATGATGGACACTTTGCAGATAGAAACAAGCAATCAACTGGACCCGCTGATTGTGTCTAATGGAGAGTCGCTGGACATCACTTTTAAACTTTCGAAAGATGTTAAAATAACGCACACGTTTCAGTACTTTGATGCTAGTGATAGCTCGGTTTCGGATATAGACCGGTATGTATTCCTTCGCTCGAGGACAGATACCGGAGCAACTTATATGGTCAGGTGTCCAAAAGAAGGCTACTATATCTTTTCTCTGTATGCTGCCGATGAAAACAACGAGACTTTAGATTGTGTATATAGGTACTTAGTTATATGCCAACAGGCAAACCAAGCAACAAACGTTTTCCCCAAAACATTCCACAAATGGCAGAGGTGCACACTGCACGAGCCCGTGTACGGGGACCTCATGACCAACAAACGGTATTCCTTCCGCTTAGATGTTCCACAGGCAGTGGAGGTGTTCCTAGTCATTGGCGACATTTGGCATCATCTCAAGCGGAAGTTGGGTTTCACATGGGAAGGTAATATCAACACGGGAAAAAACCCGGGAACTGCTAAAATCTACGCCAGATTCTCTGTAGACCGAGATGCTTCGACTTTCTCGCGTCTGCTGGACTATGAATTGATTGAGGACGCGGAAACAGAAATATAGTTACATGTAGGCATTTAATGATTATTTATTCAATTGTATGTTGTGATTTTTTTTTGTTGATTTTGTTTATGTCATTTGCTAGAGAAGTGCTCCATTCTTAATTTAGTCATACCTAAATGTCTCATTATTTTGTGCTTATGTGTAATTTTTGTGAAATTAAGTTACTGAATAATAAAAATGCTTCTATTGCGGTGTAAAGATGAATTATTTAACCTTAAAGCAGAACCTCTCGAAATTATTTTTGCCAAGAATATAACACAAGAATTGATAATAAGTTCTAAGAAATCCAATTATGACCCCAGGGACCGTTTTTCATCTGTCTTCACTCAAATTCAAATATCCCCTCTCCATAAGTATGGTGAATTACAGACGAGTTCTGTTTCATCCGCAGACGACAGCGTGAGACTAAGCATCAAAGAGAACTTGACAAGACACCGACAGGGAACGTGCCTTAATGCTAAATTAACACATAATACACGCTCTAACAATAAAAACCTCCCCCATCTACCATAATTCTCGAGATTCATCACAACATGCCAAAGAACATTAGTTAATATACCTACAGATAGACGAAAGCATTCTGCGCACTTGCATTTGCAGTAATAACGATTTGAAGATATTTTGACGTGAATTATAAGATAGAACTTTTTTGCAAAGTGTTTGCTTTGATATGTCGGATAAAAAGGAGAAATGAATTACCATGGCAAAAACTTGTTATTTTTTGTGAGGTAGTTAATTAACAGACTGCAGCCTTCTTTTTTCTTAATGATGATTACTTTTGAAGAACATATTGTGCAAATACATGCGCATTTTTTAAAGTAAACGGGTGCTTTTGGTACACTATTTCATACTTTTGATAAATTTCTCACGATTGGGGGGGGGGGGGGGGGGTGTTTGTTTATTTCAATATATATCTTGTCTTCTGGATTCATTGTATTCATAAATAAATTATTTTATGTACAATACTTTCAAGGAAAAAAAAGTTGACCACATGGAAATTACAGATTTCCAAATTATTTCCCTATTAAAATATTTAAAAAGAATGACGTTTGCATGGTGGAACTAATTTAATATAATTGCATTTTTATAAAAGAATCAAACACTTTAATTATTTAATGTAGACGCGATCTACAATAAAAAAAAAATTGCAAGTTGCGTACTACCAAGTTGCCTTTTTACCAAAATAAACCGAAAACCGTTGTCGCATAAAATATTAACAGCTTTCCAAATGACATCATTTATAAAGCAGTTTCGATACGCATTAGTTAGAACACCTGTCTATTTGATAGTTTGAAACAAAGGAGATGGTGGTCGACTGGCAAACACAAAGGCTTTCAAGAAACTGACGAGTGCATGAGATCATCAAATAGAATCAATCGATACATTCCTTTTAACCAATCCGGAACAAGATTAGAAAAGCGAGGGCGTATTCAATATGTTTGTAATGATACCCCTCACTCGCTTTGTAATTGTAGGTACCGGAGTTGTAACTATCTCTGATTGCTACGGCCGTTGGGCAGAGGGTGACAAATTGAAGACCGACGAGGTTTATCGATGAATTAATGCCGAACTTCATTCATCGAGTAAAACATGATGCGCGTCGTAATTAGATGGACGCTCAGCGATGTATGTTACCTGGATTTTGACGTTAACCGGTGATGGATCTGTATCTCTATCGATTAAAAACTATCGGTATTTCTTCATCAATGACTAAGACACAAACATTTACAAACGACGCATCTGTGTGTTCTCTCTTTTTTTTTTCTTAATGAAAAACATGTTATTATTCCTCGTCACCGGCTTAAGATGAATTAGCACAGAGGGATCTGCCTTAAGTTTCGTTCTCCAGACTGGAGTATCTTTTATTGCACCCTTGTGCTTTGAATGAAATGCATTATTAATAGTTGCAACGTCTGAATAAGAGGATGGACGAACAATATTCCAGTGATTCGGACGAGGGGGACGGGTTCTACTCATCCCAAAACAAGGACACTTGCTACCGGTGCCAAAAGCGCGTGTACCCCGTGGAGAGGGTGGACGTCGGGGTCTTATTTCACCGTCGCTGCTTCCGTTGCAGGGTGTGCGGACTCCAGCTAACGTTGCGGACATTCAGGTGGCAACAAGATGGACAGCCATCGGACGTGTATTGTCATGGTCACTTGCCCAAAATCGTGGGCCTCATTAATAAGGACGCTATGGGGATCCAGTCCGCTCTCAATGCACCCAAACTGGGTGTTCATTTGAACGAACAGGTATGTAGATTTCATAATCTACAGTCGTTTTTTTATGTTTTGGGAACCAATTCTATTATTGAGTATACATGTACAGAGATTAATTTAAAACGGTGTCCATAGTGGAGAGATAATTCATTTTTAAGATTTATCTTAACAAGAAAGGCTGCAATAACGTTGTTCTAGATGAAATGTTCTTTTCATCTCTTTTCTCCCCTCTCTGCATTAAATATGAAACACGTGTACTGTTATCATGCTGAGAAAGATGTTATATTTTTTGAATAAACAATTAAAGTAATCGACGTATGCAAATGCTTCTGAGGATAGCAGGCTCTCAGAAAGAAAAACAATATCGGAGTCTAAATTTCTGCAACTGTTCGACAACTGTGTTACATCATGCGTTTGTTTTTTCATTACAACTTTATTATAAACGCATCAGTGTGCCCAAGCGTCGTGATTTGTAGAAACAGACGCGAAGCAATCAACACGCGCAAAAAATTCGAAAGTTGTGCCTTCTGCAATCAGATTTACTGTCAATTTTGTAGATTTCCATGGCGTTTTCGGAAATAACATTGGCGGAAACACCATGCAAGCTACATTGAATGAATGTTTTAAACTGCACCACACGTCAGTTTCATTACAAAAGATATTTTATTTATTAAGATCACATAAAAAAAATTATAAACCCCTTGTACCGTATTGATGTATGGCTATGTCTGGAGACTCGTCAATATAGGACAAATTTGAATATTTTTTCATACAGAACCAACGCACGGTTTTTAATCTCATCTTTGTCCTTTGTATGGTTTGAATAGTTGTTATGAATTATGAAATTTCCGATTTTACTCAATTATAAGAGAACAAATCTACTCAGTTTCAATCCCGGAAAGCCTGGTCTGTTCCCCAGCATTTATTCTTTGGTTATATTCGATGTTTTAATGACATTCACGTGTTGAGTAAATATATGGCTCATCAATTTTTTGATTGTATCCACATCGCTCATATCAATCCGTTACAGACTCTTTTAATGGACACGTGAGATGCATCCGTCAATAAACCCCTCAGATAACGGTTATCTGTTGCATTTGTCATAATCACGACAAAAAAAATATCAGATATTCTGCGACAAGTCCGACCATTGACCGTCGGTGTGATGTCCCTCGGCCTTCGACCTCGGGTCATTGAGTCACCACCTAACCCGACTCCTAATGTAGCATGAGACAAGGTATACACGTTAATTATCATTAGTACGAGATGGCCTTACGGAGTGTTATTGGATTCAGGAATGATCCGTGCATGAGTCACTTCTAATAAACAAGTGCACAAAATCAATATACGTAAGAAAACCATCCAGAACGCCGGCCGTTGGCTCTTTGAAATTATATACCTGTAGTTTTTTTAATCTTTGTCACATAGAGTTATTTTCTTTGTATCATTTGATGTTGATGGGTCATCAAAACCGTGGACTCATCATTGCACTGCTATTGACAGACAATAATTATATTTGGATTAATCTGTATTGGATTTCACGGTTATTACATGGTGGGCACAGCTGTGTTCTGAACATAAATAATGTGATGTATCGAGTTTTATAACCACAGTTTCATTGCATTTGAATCGAGTAGAATTTGTAACTTGATAGGAGATTTTGTTAAGAGTTGCTATAATAGTTATATTAGAAAATTAGTTCATTTACGGATGGACATGAATATCGGAAAGCAATATATATGTCCGCGTATGAAAGCTAATTAATTTTACTCAATGCTAGATTGCTAGTAATTTGATTATAGAAATTTCAATGTCTACTCAAGGGAGCTTCATCCAGTTTTGTTTGCGAAATCTGGTCTTTTTACACTCTCCCCGCCACCCATAGAAAAAAAAGGAAAAACGGAATCCGTGGAATTTCATCCTTGACTATAATTAAATGTATTCAAACAACTACATTTGATTAAAAACGCAGCGATTTCATTTTGTTACAGATCAGGGGAGGCGCCTTCAATCCAGGGTGGCAGTATGACGCAAACGCTCTCGAGTTTTCTCATCAACGAGAGTTGAACCATCAGAGGAAGCAAAGGACTTCATTCGGAACCTATCAAGTATGTTCCCTTTGTCTCCAAAGAAACTACAAGATATTACGTGGCCGATTACACAAACTCGATTTCATCAAAATAGCGGTTCCTTCGTTGATGAATAGGATCTTGGCAGATTTTCTCGTTTGATATCACCTAATAATCGCTCCCAAGATTACCATTTTGCTATTGCCTGCAATTCCTATTCATTAAAAGTCTTGGAGCAAAGACAAGTCTTTTTGCAAGACTTTTATCTGGGTCCACATGTCAGATCTTTAGAAGATAATACAGATGATGTTGTAATTACATTGTTTCAGTGATGAGCAAAAACGGGAGTAGAAGGCCTAGTGCAGCACCTCTATTTCAAGATTATGAAAAAAGCAATCTTCAAATTCTCAGGAACAAAAATCTTAATTTCTTTTTTCTTAGGTTTAATTTTTTCTTATGTATTCTACGAAATCAAGCATCGCCAATTAAGATAAGCATTACTCGGCAAGGGAATCTGTCATGTTGAAAATTTTCACTTCACCGAGTTGCAGTAAATACAAAAGTTGTCGTGTTGTAAATTTTGTATTTACTACCACCTAGTAAATTCCAAATTTACAACATGACAAATCCATAAATCAATTTTGAAAGATCCTACGTGCATGTTAAATTTATTCATGAGCTAAATTCCACGCGACACTGTTCTCATTAATATTCATGTCTTAAAATTGTCTCCCTTACGAATGAAAATTACATACCTTTTATGTATGAAATTGGTGTGATTTACGTCAAAACTTTCATTTTTTTTTTAATAAGAACACGTGTTAGGGCAATGCATAGATTATCTGTGTATGTTTTTGTCACCACAATCAGTGACTTCACACTTCAAATTCACTTTAAATGCCTCCCTATTCAACCATTAGATTATCTAAAAATAGGACTGTACCGGCTAAAATGAGCAAATAAATAAATAAACAGTTGAAAAAATCAGCTTGGAACTAAATATACAATTTTAACCTGAAAAATCTCATTCAATTTATAATGATAATTCTTATAGAAATATGCAATAATGATTCAATATAAAGCCTAAATTCCTAGTTTCAAGTCCGATAGCTTACTGAAAAAATCTTGAAAAATGCTAAATTGAAAGTAAAAAAGAACCGACAAGACATTTTTTAAATTTGAGTCAAAGATTTCTGACACAATTAGTTTGCAATATAAACTTTGTAAATATATGAGGAACAACTTAACCTATGAATGGCAAGTATTTTAAAAATAATTCGAAAATCCTTTCATGACGTCTTTCATCACTAAAACACACTATTTTCCTACAACGCCCCGCTTCGATTTTTCAGATTCAAAAGGAATCGCCATCTCAACATCTAATATAAACAAAACAAGCACATTCCCGGATATAGTAAATAACAAAACCAAATGAGAAGAAAATATAATACTAGGAGAAATATAATACTATTTTTTAAAATTACTGATTTTTCTCATTCCTTTCTATATATTTTATTGTACTGAAAATCGCCATTGTGATAACAATATGGCCGCTATGCAAATTAGTAAAATGTACACCATTTCTCCATATGTGGTAAAGTTTAAGGTCATTCATCAGTTAAAAGTTAAATTGATATAATAATTTAATATTTTTCTATGAAATTGAACCTTAATAAACATACTATTGTAAATCTGCTTTTATGATATTATCACAATCACATTCCTTTCATAGGATTTCGAAAGTCTTGGCGTTTTTGACGCACAGACGGAGTTAGAAAGGCGACAGCAAGAGGAAGAAGACAAACTATACAGCCAGTTAACGCTGGAAAGACGGAAAAGGATCAACAACCTGGAAACCGAAATTAAACAGGAAAAAGACAAATCCGTCAAAGAGCTTATCACAAATATTGAGAAGAAAATTGAGAAAACGAACAAAGCTGGTCTTGAAAAGGAATCCCAAAAAATTGAAGAGATTTACAAGAGAAAACGTGAAGAGAAGTTAAAACATTTACTCGAAAAATTGAGCGAAGAGGAGAAAATTCGAGTTAGTCAACTCATCGAGAAGCACAGCCAGGAAATGCTGTTTCTAATCGCTGAAAAACTCTGTTTGAGCGAGGTAATCCATGCATTTTTGTCAAACTATTTCCACAATTATCAGCAGCTTTTAAAATGAATTTCAATTAAAAAAAATTAACCTGTTTGGTATATATGGTCGTGTGCGTTATGATTGACAGGTGTCATCCTCTGACTCGGACTGCAGCTCCTCTCCCTCCATCAATATGTGTCGACCTCCTCCGGTCGCTCCGCCGGAGTTCAGAAGATCCGCCTTATTTAAGAGTACGGGAGAACTTGATCACATCGACGAAAAAGTCCTAAATGTAGGTTATTGATAAGATTTGAAAACTTAATTTTGATTAAATATATTTTGTTGTCTACATTTTTTGCCTTTTCAGTGAGTTATTGTTATTCGATATATGTATTTGTACACATTGCGCGAATCTAGATGGGGGTCGGGGTCCGACAAAAAATTCAAACATAGTAAAATTTCCGGAGAATAGGCCTCGGAACCCCCCCCCCCCCCCCCCCCAAAAAAAAATTTACCCCCCCGCCCCCCCCCCCTCCCCCGAAAAAATTTTCTGGATCCGCGCATGTGTACATCTATCATAGTATGTTATAATTTTCTAATACTATAATTATTTTGTTTCAAGATTGCTAAAACAGATTATTCTTCCTTTACGGATCTTGTGAAAAACCTAATGCAAGACTGTACTAGCGATCTGGAGAAAGCCAGGTTTGTTACGTTCAATACCTTAAAGAAATTCTTACAAGATATATTACATACAATTCAACATTTTCTTTAGTTGCCACTTCCAGAATAAATTCATAAACCTAGCAAAAAGTCCCGAAGTATTTTTTAACAAAATAGCAATTGATGACATTAATGTATCAACCAACAATACAAGAAATACCCCAGCAAGAAACTCAAATGGTATATCAGTAATTGAAAATTTCAATGACATCTCTTTTATGGCTTTATTTTCAGGGCTATCTTCCGGTGGATTTGTCTGAAAGACCTGAACAAGATTGAGATTGATGAGACGGTGAGCTCCGAATCACCGCTCGGTATTCTCCGTGGAATTAAGCAAGGAACGGAGAGTTACCATGACCTTTTCAAACGGCTGTGCAGGTAGGCTTGCAATAGGTCAATCATACTTTCCATGGTTAAGATAACCAAAACGAATAAAAAAAACCCACGAATTCGTCAGATCAGTAGTCAGATTCGACTTCGAGCATATGTCGCAAAAAAGAACCCGAATAAAACAAGCTTGTGTAGATGACAAAATAGTTTAAAATTGAGTGTGTGGCATTCATAATGTAAAATTCAATAAAATGAATGATGCTATCAGCGGAACTTTAGATAATATTTTTTAAAAAACCCACATTTTGCTCGTTAAGGCGTAAACTGATTGCTAGCGCTCTAGCAACTACGTTAGTCTATATTTCTGGAATACGCATGCTCGACTTCACGGTCGGGCATTCTGGGGAAACTACTGTTGATAGACAATTTCGTTTTATCATAAAAAATAGATATGATCCGAATTCTGAAGTTTCTTAATTTATTGTCTATAACCTACACATAAAAGTACAAGAAAAACTTAGGTCATATAATGCCAAGATTGTAGAGATCAACTGGTAAAACCTAGCTTTCCTTACAGTTATACCACCTTTCTGGATAATTCCTGCAAGCTCAGAAAAAAATAACAAAAACATGATATCTTTTCAGAGTATGTCGGAAAGAAAAGAAGATACAATGCAGTACCACACTGACATAATTCTTTAATTTTTTATTTATCCTTTTTTGATGGGAAAGCCTGGTTATTATAAACAAAGAAACGACATTCAAGCGGGATTATTTTACGGCGAAGCACAAACAAAGATATTTCTTATTTTGTCAATTTGGCTTATCATACAGATTGGTCTATCATACGGGAAAATCCGATCAAAGAAACGACGTTCACTCGGGAAATTTGCTTCCGATGCCTATGTTTTAAGATTTTAATCTATTTTAATATTGGACCATTATATAGTTAATACAAACAAATCTGAGTAAATGACGATTCTTTAAAAGTTCAGAGTGCATGGTTACAAAAAAAAA
>WFKH01010931.1:50155379-50205974 GCA_016163765.1 Magallana hongkongensis
ATTTTAATGACCAGATTTTGTGTGAAAACCTTCACCGGCCATAGAGAATGGGTGAGAATGGTCAGAGTCTACCATGATGGGTCACTTTTGGCTAGCTGTTCAAATGACCAGGTATATTATAGAAGATGTATTTTTGTTATATTTGTAGAACAAGAAAATATTAGAAGATGAATTGTTTATGTACTTCATAATGAAACAATTCATTTTTATGTGAACAAGAGGCAATACAGTATGTTACCTCTACATTATTTTATATTTCTAGTATGTAAAGGAGTTGCAGTGCTTCAGCTTTGTACATCAGTCTATTTGTCAATCAAAATTCATATCTCCTAAACATTCATAGATTAACATTGCATCAGAAGTGAATCAAATACATGTACAATAAATGATTGTCATTTATTGTAATTGATTCAAAGTTCTACACATGTACAGTACCTATGATTGAAATCTTTGTCCTTACTATGACTGACAAAATTTTGATCCCTTTGAAGTCATTCAATACTCCTTTATTGATGAATATTCTCTTATTTTCAGACTGTTAGAATTTGGGTAACTGCCACCACAGAATGTAAAATGGAGTTACGAGAACATGAGCATGTTGTTGAGTGCATTGCCTGGGCCCCTGAGTCTGCTCAGCCAACAATTAACGAAGCAATCAGTGTTGATGTGAGTCATTTCTGTAGTAATGAACACTGAAAGCAAATCTATTTTGACAGTCTGTAGTTTAGTAAATGAAACATTGTTGGGGTGTATTTTATTTTAGAACAAGAAGGAGAAGAGATCTGGTCCATTTTTGATATCTGGATCACGGGATAAAACAATCAAGATGTGGGACGTTAGTGTGGGACTGTGTTTGTTCACCTTGGTAAGTGATGTTCCACAATATAGGGAACTTCAGATAGAAAGGAAGAACCATGAATTTGTTTTAAAAGACATTTAGATTAAGACTTCCAAAAGAAGAAGGGTAATTTTCTTTTATCAAGTCTTGTTGAAGATGATTATCCACCTTGCAATGTTCTTCTGGAAACATTATTTTCAAAGACATTACCACTAACTTCAATTTTTAAAACCTCTACTTTCACATCTTTAAGGCTGTGAATTTCATTTTGGGACTTATTCCTATTTTTTATAGACGGGACATGACAACTGGGTGAGGGGACTGGTGTTCCACCCAGGTGGCAAGTATATCCTGAGTGCCTCGGACGACAAGACCCTGAGAGTTTGGGACATCAAAAACAAGAGGAACCACAAAACCCTGGAGGCCCACTCTCATTTTACAACCTCTTTAGGTAATTGGATTCTTGACCTCTTGAATTATTTTATATATATTGATAAGAATGAAGTCCATTAGTTAGCATTGAACATATTGTATGGTGTAATCAAAGGATCAGAAACAAATTCTTACAACTTACTTCTCTGTGTGTCTGTATATACTTGTACATTGTAAATCATTTGATGTGTTTAATGCATAGGATATTTTATTTCAGATATGCACAAGAATGCTCCATTTGTGATAACTGGCTCAGTCGACCAGACGATCAAAGTATGGGAGTGTCGTTAGGAACCAAATTGGCTTTATCAGACTTTAGTACTGAACTATATAGTTATTTATTACTGCATCATTGTGCTCTTTAAACCTGCAAACCACCTCAGTCTTGAGCTGGCAGGATCATATTTGTCTCGACTCTTGCATACTCAGCTTGCTACTGTGTATATCTGCATTTCCCCTACCCCTGTTGTGCTGTAATTGGAATAGCAATGAGCTGTTCAGCATCATTTTTAAAACCATGTGAAGTTTTACTAAACCCAACAGGGGCTAAACATTCATGTTTTGAGCCTTTTTAAAAAAAGAAATCATTATGCATGTGTCATCAATGGGAAATGTTTATTTATGGCAAGAGAATAACCAGATATGTGTGCATATCAGAGATGCCAGTAAACTCCAGGGTGAATTGAGTGTTCAGTTGGTTACATACTCAGGATTTCGAGTCCCGTGTTCAAACCCACATTAAGTGATCTCGGAAAGTTAGATGTCAGATTTTTGCTGGACAGTTGTTTCTGCGTTCTTGGTGAAGGGAGAAATGTGAGTTGAAACACAACTCAAGTATAGTCATCTTTGTATCTTACTGCTGTAACAGTAGGAGGGGGTGTTATATAGATAAACAACACTGTAATAGATATATTCAAAGATATTTAGATTCCATTTCATACTGCTGTTGTGGATTAGCATAGGAGACACATACATGTATTTCTTCATCTTCAGTGTTAAAAAAGGTTTTGAATCGTTCTCTTAAAAAAAGTTTCCATTTTCTGAAGACTCCTCAACCCAAATTTATGTAACTCTGTGCATGTACGTGTATTAAACAGACTTTCTTGCAATATGTTATTCACAAGCAACTCTTGTCCAAAATAAACAGCTGTTTTCTTTGTGATTTGAAATGGGTGTGAATCATTATGATGTACATGTACCTGTATTTAGAAACATTAGCTTTTATGTGACTTTTTTTTTGTGGTTAATATTTAATTAGACTGTGTCTGTAGTGATTTGGAAATATCTGTACCATTCAACACTGGTAGTGTGTATAGTATTTATGCATATGTTCCCTATTATTCCATTCATTTCATTGTCAGTCACATTTACATGTATAAGGCATGTCATTGATGCTGCTTTGTAAACAGGTTTTCTTGAGGTACCGGGGTATATATTTTGTGTTGACTACCGGTACATTTGTACTTCTTTTTGACACTTTAATACAAGTTCACTTGAATTGTTGATGAAGTAACTACTGTCTTTCATACTAAACTGATTACATGAAACAGCAATATTCTAATGTATGTGATATTATATCTGTATGAAAATTTTATCCAGTCTATTGCAATGTCTAGAAAAAACATCGGATCCTGTACTAAATTACCCGTAAAATTATTTTTTGAGTTGTGACTCCTGCCTTTTTTTTTAGGATCAATATTAAATTGCCAGTATTCAAATCAATTAATTGTTGTTCTGAAAGGTTGAAAGACAGTATTATCTTTTTCAACAAAGTTTAGCACATCAGTACATGTATATGTGGAATAGAAATGGTGTTCTTTTTAATATTTGAGGTTTGTAGTGACTGAACCAGTTAAGTAGACAACTGTTGACAATCAAAACAAACCTTTATATCAAGAACTCAGGGAGACTTCATACTCCATACCCTCCTTTAGCATGTTGCCAAAGGACCAACTTTGTGATTCAATCTTATCAAACCGCAATAGTCAATATCCTGTGGTTTATTTCATTAGTACTCTGTATATCCGTAGTTGATAACCGCAAGCTTTTATACTTGCCGAACCCGATGATATTACAGGTTCCAGGTGCTAACTGCCAACCTCCTCCAAGTATGAATTGTTTTGTTTTGTTATGTTTTCAGCTTGTTGACTGTGATAAACTTCATATTATATTTTTTCTACAAATCTGGTATTACAATGTCAATTTTGTTGAATTTTTTTTACATTGTTTCTTTTTTACTATTTAAATTGAATTTTGCTGAAGTTGTGTTCCATTGAATCCTCACAAGAAGGGTGTGGCATCTATGCAAAGGATGGGTGCTGGTGTGTGATGAATTTCTCCTAGGTTGAGATCTCCACATAATCAAACAGCTACAAATATGCAAATCAAGTCCATCAAACCGACCAAAACTTGAAACTCAATGCAGTTCCATTTTCCTGGCTTGTGGACTTGAGATGTGTGGTTGTGCATGTATTTCATCTGTACTTGTATAAAATCTTAGTACAGCTGAAATACTGTAATGTTGATGTTATCTGTTGTTTAAAAGGAAAAAGTGAAAGAATCTGGTTTCATATTTACTTGTGGTGTTGCTAAATCACATTTCATATTTTAAGTAAAGTTTTGCAATTTGTGTTAAAAATATTAAAAAAAAAAAGAATTAAATCTACTAAAAGTAATTCATAATCTAAGATCAAATGTTTTTGGTGTATATTTTATAATTTATTACAGCTTTACTCGGAAAACAAACAAAAATGAGAACCAAATTAATCCATCATTTAATATTCGTGTCATTGTGGTTTATCGTGTGTATTTATAGTGTTGATGTTTGTAGCAAAAGCATTGTTTTATCGCTTTGAGACTTTTCTTTAGTTTCGGTCCATAAAATCCTTTCTTTTCTTGTTTTTCTTGCCTACATTTTACCAAAACTAATTTGTTTGTGAATTATGTAGGCTGAATTGAGAGGATTTTTTGTGATAATTTTGTCTCTGTCAATGCACCAGCATGAAGAACAATTTGCACCAAACCATGGCCAATTAATCTGTTGATTTCAAACAGTCTGTAATCAAATCAATGCTTTTTGCTGTCTGTTAAGCTTTGTGTGATGTCAAAGTGAATATGCCAGCCTTAGACACAAATCCAAAGTGTAGACAATATTTGCTTGGGACGGAGTTGCTGTCCTGTGCAGTTTGTAGGTATGTGCCGATTTGTGGCTCTTTGAAGGGAGAAGTCGCATGACCTTTGTCAGTTGAGGATTTTTAATCTTTGATCTGATTGTTATTGTGTATTATGTCAATAAATCGTAATGCTAATTAACTTGTTATGTTTTATTAATTGATGCAGTCATTTTGTAATTGATTACTTAAACATGGATATTTCTACTTGTATGTATTGTTAATAATCCCGGTACTGTAAACCAACTTTTATTAGCCTGCAAGAAATTTTAGCGAGATTCACTAGAGCCTCATCATCCCGGCTATTTCTCACCATGAATCAGTTCTCAAATGTCTCTGGTATACTGTATACAGGGTTATTTTTGCCCTGTATAATTTTCGCCCTTCTACACTTGCAAACAGTTTCGAATATTTCCCTGTGTACAGTATTATTTTCAAGACAATCTTCATCTTGATCGCGAAAATTAGTAGCTTCAAACCAGTCTATCTCCTGCAATTTGTGAAATAAAGTCGTCTCAAATAAAAGTTGGTTTCCGGTACACAAATCCATGGAGAATCTGCAACTGTTGAGTGTGCTTCCTTAAAATATGATATTTGGGTATGTCTTGGGAGAATACACAGGCACCTGACGTTATATATTTTTCTCATAATAAAATTATATACCCTCTATCTAATAATAGATATAGGGTATATATTTTTATTATGAGAAAAATATATAACGTCAGGTGCCTGCGGGAGAATACTATCTGATGCATTTGATACGGATGACTTCCGTGTCAAAATTCTCAGATTGCTCAGAGAAAGTTTTGTTATATCAGTAAATGATGATTGTGGGAAGGCAGTCCTCTGAATTTAGATCGATAAAGGTTTCACTTGTTTTTATCACTGATGTTTTAACTTAAGGTATCCGATCCATAATAGCCCATGTTCAATGAATCAGGATGCATTACAGTTATGTATGGGCTTTAATACTCAGTATACTTGGACATACTTTTCATGTTTAAGTATTAGTATGTAAGAGTGGAATGTGTCCTTATAATTGACCTTTTCCTGTTATTGAAGAGTTGCCCCCCTTTGCTTTTAATCTATAAAATTCAATTCTTAAAAAAATCTAAACGGCATAAAATTTGTTTTAAATAGTTTTCCTATTCCTAATGATTAAATGCATCTTTCCACCGGAGCATTTATTGATACTCTTAGTATTTACTTTTTTATTTTAAAAAATGTGCTTGTCCCCATTGACCTTAATGCAATCTTCATTAATTAATTACTCCTTAGTTTATGATATTTTTGAAAATTTCTCTCGGTTAATTTTTTACTACTCTAAAATGCTTTGAATTAATATAAGAGTATTTAATACATGATTGATATTCAAGGTTAGAATTATTAGGTCTTTATATGGATCGGATACCTTAATTGTACTCTTATCTAGACCTTATTACTTATTAAATTTTAGATTTATCCCCAATTATAACATACCCATTGATAGAAAAATATAATTACAATAGCTGTATCAACAAAAACAATATGTTGTAGTTAATTTAATAGAGTATCATTGCAGATCACTATAAAAAAACCTAGTCTAGAGCTTTCTTTCTTTTCCCTTGACCTTATCTGGCTTATTTTTCAGCCATAGAGTGATGTTAGCAAAAGGGTTTGTTAAGTTACCTTGAAACAACTTTTTGGATCAGATGTCAAGGTCAAACATCAATAATTTCCTTGACCAGTCAGAACTTCTTCTTGTTGCCTCATAGGATTGTTAAGTTGCTTTTCACCCTAATTTCCTTTACAATGAAGTAATGCCAATAATTTGAGATGGCAACCATTTCAATCTATTTGTTATTATTAATATTGAGTTTATTAGAATAAATAAAACAAATTCTGCCATAAAATTGCATAATATCTGTAGCAAGGGTGTTGTTATTTAAATATAAAATATCTATTTACTTTTTTCGATACTTTTTAGTTGAATTTATTACATTAGATATTCCAATTTTATCAGTGTTCCAATTTCATTCTTTTTTAAACCGATTCAACATGGCTGCGCCCTGCAGACATGGGATGATCGTAACAATTATTTTGGAGTTTTTGTTTTTACTTTATTGATCATGTAGCCAAACAATCTGGTATGTTTGATACATTGGTATTTTATTTTGGTTTCAAATTATTAAAATAAAAAAAACAGACATGTAAAGAAATCTACCTATTGTACGTGAAAACAGGGACGTATATATGTCCCTGGTGTAAATAATATAACTTCTGGCGCCAAAATCTTTTGGTAAGTTTCTTATTTTCAAGCATATTCCGCATGCATCCTTCATTTAGTGTGTTTACTTTAACATCCGATTTTGAGACTACACAAACAAGATTCTTTGATAAAGTTGATCTACATAGTTATATGGTTGTATATAGTTCTATGCTTACATGTGGTGTATGAAGTTGGAATTGAAGTCGTGAATGGACAAAATTAATTTTGTCTCATATTTCTATCATAACGATTATTATGTAGAGTAGTACATAGTCTTGTTGTAAACTATTTTTCCATAATTGGCAAATGATGCATATGTGAATCGCGTCTTGGATGTGCATGTATGTTAAACTTTGTCTTTAATATGTTCCTTCCAAATTAATTAACTCAATTAGTGTCTTTTTTTAGTTCATTGGCTGTAGATGAAAAAGAAATTCAGGACTAAGATATTTGCTCGTGCAGAGAAAGCTGATGTCAACATGGCATTGAATAAGTACATGCATCCAAGAAACCTATACAAAGATAAAGCACCAAACTTTAAAACACTTGCAGAGAAATATCCAGAATTTGCAAAATGTGTTTTCAAAGACTTAAAGGGGAAATGTCACCTGGACTACAAGAGCCCTACTTCTCTGAGACAGTTGGCCATTGCTCTCCTGAAGGAGGACTTTGATCTCGAGGTTGAGATGCCACTTAATAGGCTTATTCCAACAATTCCACTAAGACTAAACTACATTTTGTGGATAGAAGATATTTTGAAGGAGCTTACTGATGTCAAAGGAAAAGGCATAGATATAGGTTTGTAGAACTTAAGCTATAGATTCTGACTTTGATTTTATTACCTGGTACTGAAAATGGATTTGGCTATGACACCAATCAGGACATCACTTGACCTTTTCCATCAATAAAACAGTTCAGGGAAAAGGCAGAGCAATGTTCCTGTTCGACCATTACATGTATGATTTCCCATGAACTTTATAATTCATCTACATTATTTTTCTTTAATGTTACAGTAAGATATGATGGAATAGATTTATAATTTATTTTGTCAGTCATATCTTTTTAATTAGATTAGTCTTGAAGGAACAGGGATCTTACATACACTACATTGGCACTAAAGAAATCTCTATTCTCATGTATGTAATCTGACTGTTTATCATTGTTTTTAAGGCACTGGTGCTACTTGTGTTTATCCATTACTTGGCTGTAAGAAAAATAACTGGGAATTTCTAGCATCAGAAGTAGATGAAACAAATTTTACCATCGCAGAGAAAAACATTCAAAAGAACAATATGCAGGAAAAAATTAAAGGTATGCACTATTTTCAAAGAAGTAATATGCAAAGTTTTAGGTTTTTCTCATTCTGCATGTTAATGCACATGGTTATTCTTTTCTTTTACAGTCAAAAAAGTTTCAGGTAAAACAGCTCTTTTCGAACTGCTTGAGGACAATTCTGATCAGTTTGACTTCTGCATGTGTAATCCTCCATTCTTTGCTGATCACATGGATGCTCAGGCAATTATGTCCTCTCGGTCAGATGACAGACCGGAGCCTTCTTCCATCAATACAGCCAGTGTGGGGGAGAGCATCACAGAGGGAGGGGAGGCAGAGTTTATTAAGAAAATCATTGTAGAGTCTGTGGAACTTCAAGGGAGAATTAAGTAAGGTTAAAGAAATCAAACAAGACAATGACTCTTCTGACTTATTATCCACCATCAGGGATGGGGTCAATTACAATGGAAAGTAATTAATTAAATTACAACTACTTGCTTAAATCTTCAATTAAATTACCATTACCATTACAAGAGTTTTCAATTGTAATTAATTAAATTACAATTACTTTGCAGATGTAATTAATTAAATTACAAATTACATTTGTCATCAAACTTTACTAAAACCATGATTTAGCTACAACACATAAACATTTAAGGAGGTATGTCTATAACGTGAATAAAAGTTCGTCATAATCAAAATACTTTCACTGTTTTAGAATTTGCTAACTTCTCTGATAGGTAACAATTTTTGGACAGAAAAAAATATAAATTTGGTTTTATTGTTTATTTCAAAACGAAGGTATATAGTCACATTTCTGAGTCACAATATGGAGGGTCCCATACCACCTTGATATTCAATAAACATTTGAAAGTCATATCCCCTAACCTACACCTATCATGTCTTAACTTAAGTATTTCCTGCATGCAAAACCATTATCTGAAAGTTTTCTCCTTTGCATTTATATCCACTATTTTTTTCTATATAAACACAATGCCAAAATAATGTTAATCTCAGGTAGAGGGCAGACTATAATTGTTATCAAAACACAATTCACACCTGTTGTTCTGTACCTAATGTTTGCAATGAGGGAACACACTCAGTGGACATGTTTGGCATCAAAAACTTAAACCCATTTGAAGACATACATTTTAGCTCTATGTATTTTAGGCTATCAATTACAAAGCATGACTTAATAGTTTTTATAATTAAGATAACATTGATTTTGTTTGTAAATTAAACAGTGATTTTTAAACTAATTCAATGATAATTGACACATTAATAATTCAAAAAAGACTGGAAATAAGTATTTTTTTTTAAGAAAAAGAGATCAAGCAAATCATCAAATACATGCACTTAATTAAATTTGGGAAACTTACGAGTAGATATTGAATCACTGAAAAAGTTTATTTTGAAAAATATTTAGTATGGTAAATATAATAATAGCGCTTTTTAACTAGTCTTTCTAACTTGACCTTGTACCATTGATAGTGTGGGGAACAATGGGTAGTGGACAGCTTCATATTTACATGTACATCAGTGTGTAATTGAAAGTAATTGAAAAGTAATTGGAATTACATGCCTTTTCTGAAAGTAATTAAATTACCATTACATGTAATTGAAAATTTGGCCAATTACACATTACTTTCAATTACATCAAAATTTGTAATTAATTACACTCAACTACAATTAAAAATTACCATTACCCCATCCCTGTCCACCATGTACATGTACTAGTCTTCCATTAAGCATCCACAAAATTCAGTTTTTAAATAAAATTCTTTAAGTAGCCTGTTTGTTGCTAAATATTTCAGTTTGTAGATTATAGAATGTATAGATATGTAATTGATTCCATTTATTTGTGCCTTGTAGAATTTTTACTAGTATGATTGGGAAAAAGACCAACATACCTCTAGTGAAAAAGGAGCTCAGAGATCACAAGGTAATAGTACTTACATGTAAATATGTAGCAATGAGTAATGGGGTCAGAACTCCAGCACCGTTCATATATTCAAATAGAAAAAAGTAGTAGTATTTCAGAAGTTATAATGATTATCTGAAGAAGTTTATGAGAATTAGGTGTAAGAGGGGTTTTTTTTTGCCCCATGTGTGGTTAGTTTAATGTTTAAGTGGGGGTCTTTCTTCTTTAAAAAAAATTGTTTGCTAACTTAAAAGTGTGATATGCATACAAAGAGGTATAGCGCCTTTTCCCATTATTTCGCCTACACCTGTGTTTGGACGGAAAGTACCTGTTACTAAAAATAGCTTCAGGTACCTAGCTAGCTGTCGCAATATGATTTTCGAAACCTAGATACACTGTACTGATTTTATAATGGTGTCTGTAACAACTGATTTGTCATAATCTCGGGAAACTCTGTGTGTAATAGTTGTTGATATTCTGAACCGTGATAACTTCAAGCAAAATACAATGGATCTAAGTGTAAATAGAGTACATGTATAGTGTTAATGAAGAGATCTGTTTATATTGGGTGTGCTAATACTCAGACTGAATTAAACAAGATAATTTTTAAAAAAACCCAGAAGATGTAACTTAATCTCTCTATTCTTTTCATGTTTCAATTTAAGTGAAAAAAATATTTACTACTTGGTGGATTCGATCCAGCGACCACAAAATCAAAAAGACCTCCGCATTACCACTAGGCCACGCATCTAACATTTTCAGAAGATGCATTTTCAATATATGTGGCTATATATATGATTGTATTAGAAAAAGACACTAATTGAAATATTTGTCTAATTTTCAGTACGAAGACCATGTTAAACCAAAACTAATTCAATGTAAACGTGTACTACAATACAGTCTAGACTGTCTTATGTGACCATTCAAGGGACCGATAAAAAAAGTCACATAAGACAGGGAGTCACATAACGCAGTCCAAGACTAACTTCACAATCTTTTGAGCTACTTTTTGGCTATCCATAATAATTGGTACCAAATACATATGTAGTTAATTTATATTTCTTTTAGCTGTAAACTAGTTTTTGATAGACTGAAATTAAAATTTCATCATCTTAAAAATATTAATTTTGTTCAGAATCACTTTTTATATAAACAAATGGGAGTGTATAAGTAAACTCAGTATGTTTTGTTTACACCAAAAGGACTATGGCAGTATGATTTAATTGTTTTGTTATTTTTAATGACTGGCAAGTAACACGATGTTATATTATTTCTGCAAAATAACAATCTATGATGTTTTCGTTTACCAAGTAACAAGAAACAGCTTTAACCATGCATAGTTTTACACACGTTTTCATATCTATTAATCTGATCCTAAACTTGTGTTTATAATACTCGTAGATGTATGTTGTCGGACTCGTTATCCGCCATGTTTGTTTATTTGACTAAGCACCCTCCCAATTTCTTCTTTATACACGTGTTAATTACACAACTTCTTTATAAATATTGATGTGTGGATTCAACTTGAACATGTGCATGCCCAGATGAGTTTGGCCGAGACGTCCGTTTACCAAGTAACAATAAACAGCTTAAAACCCGATGTTTATAGAATTTCAATTACAATCGGGCCGCCATGTTTGTTTATACAGGGTGCGACAAAAGTCGTCATTAGAGATATAGCGGGAGTCTTGAAAAACCTCACGTATCGGGGTTAATGCTAATCACCGTTAACATGAAAGGTGATAAATATTCTAATTGGTTATCAAAACAAAACACTTCTAATTGTTTCTCAGCTTGGGACGCCATTTTAATTTGCTAAAAGTCGCTTAAAACAGTCTACACAGCAGTTTAGGACTAAAAAATGACGGTCGCTTGTCACGTAAGGCAGGGGGTCGCTTAATGCAGGGTTTTCATATAGGAAATTACGTTGGGCGGTCTAAGTATGGTCGCATAAGACAGAGAGTCGCTTAATACAGAGAGTCGCTAAGGCAGTCTAGACTTGTACTTGTAGAACATAATTTTAATCAGATTTTTTTGGTTTATTTTTTATCGTATACTTACTACTTTCCTATATATCCCTGTCAAAACCTTAATATTTTAATGATGTCGTATAAGATAATTTAGACTCTAAGAGCATGGTAATTGTGTAATTTGCATTTCTTTGAATATATTTAAACTAAATTTTGTATAATATTGAAAATGTCTGATGTTTGCAAAAGTGCTATATTTTAGGCCAAATCGTATATTAAGTGCGCTATACCTCTTTTTTACTTTTAAGATTGGATGCCAATCATACAATGCAAAGACACTTCATATAATTTTCTGTAAATTAATATTTTAATGTTAATAAGAATAAAATTCAATATTTATGAAAAATTACACCTATGCATGATGTTTCATACTGTCATGCACAAATATATAAGTTGCGTGTATGTTGTAGAATTGTATCCAAAGAACTATATATGATATGAGTCAAATTTGGCCCCCATAATTTGCCATTTTTTTAAGTGCTTCAAATACTTTAAATTGTTATGTTACTTTTACGAAGAGTTGATATAAGATATATTTTTCAGCTATTTATTTGATTTATTTACACTCACTGGCAGTATATGACGTCAGAAGTGACGCTATTTTTATAATTCAATCAAAATCAGTAAAAAATTTGCATTTTTCTTATCGTTTTTCGAATGTGAAATATAGAGCGCAGCCTTGAACAAGCAAAATCTTTTTGTCACTTATTAGTCTTGGATAGATACATCTCTAATAAAAATATTTTGTTTGTTCAAGGATGCGCTCAATGCTTTCTGAAAGAAAAACTGCTTAAAAACAAGCTGTTTTATCCTAAAAATGCGAAAATGGCGGGAAATGGTTAACTTTATGATGTTATATATCCAAATTGTGAGCACTTGAATCAAAATGGAAATTATGAAAAAAAATTTACATGTATATATGTACAAAGAATGACAGTAAAATGATGATGTTCATTTTAGGGGGCCGTTTTAGTCCTTTTGTTCAAATTCTGTTTGTTGTAGATTCCAAATTACCAAACAACAGAGTTTTGTCAGGGAAAGACCATGCGGTGGGGGATAGCCTGGACCTTTGACACAAGTGTTACATTTCCTGTATGTATCCTTCATCTATCATGTAGTGTGATATTTGTGATATGGGTTCTCTGATAGAGGGGGGTAGTGGGTACTAGTATTTGTCTGATTAAATGGACAATCAATAATATCTAGTATTTGGCATTGTTTTCGGACATTGTATATCAAGTATTATTTAGTATTATATGTACTAGTATTTCCATGAAAAAAGGGGGTTTGGAGAGGGGGTTAGTGTTGGAATTTCAGAACATATTTCTGCTATACTGTTGTGTTATAGCTTCAAATAATGAGGTTATCATCATTACACATAGTTTCTGTTGTTTTAGAGGTCATTGTTTCAAGACACAAAGAAAAGCAGGAAGCTGGCCATCCCCCTGACCTTTGTAGTTCCACAGTCTGCTGTCTCTGTGTATGATGTGGACCATGTGGCCAACAAAGTGATGGAGATGCTCAAAGTTCTACAGGTTTGTATACCCATGTATAAAAACAACTCTATAGAGACACTGAAGCATAAGTATGCACTGGTTAATTGAATATTTGCTTATTCTTTTTAGAATTGTTTTTAAAAAAATTGAAGGAATCTCTTACTGATCATGTAAAAAATAAAGTGTTATTATTTTATGACATGTTCTTATTAATGCTAAAAATCATCATCATAAATACTTGGAAAAGTGATTTGATCCAAGTTTCACAATAGTGAAACATGTTACAGTTAGTTGAAAAATTTGGCATACTGATAATTTGAAAATCAACTCTATCATTTGTTTTATAGATTGAGAATTTAAAGTCGGTTGACAATAAAACAAAAAGTGTTCATTTGAAGCTAACAGCTTTTAAGAACACTTGGTCACACCAACGACGCAAACGTCGTCAAATGAAGCGACGTGGGGAGGATCAGACATCGGAGTGTACAGAGGTGAAAAAACTGAAGGTCACAGAGAATTTCATGGAAAGTGAAAAGTCTGACAAGCAACTGGAAAAATCTTTTGAAAAATGTCCTGGAAGTTCATGTAATCAAGGTGATAGGGAAATAACATCTAACTCAGATTTTAAAGACGATCAGACATTCAAAGGAAAGAAAATTGAAGAAACAGTGAATAAATCTGGAGACGGTGAGAAGGCAGCTAACCAAGGAGAATCATCTACAAAAGACAATGTTATGCCAGGTGTGACCGATGACTCTTTGTCTGAGAAAGACATGGACCAGTTCCTTGTTAAGTGTGACATGTTTATTAAAATCACATCAGAGTCCATCAGTTTGGAAATGATATATAGGGAGGGGCAGAAAGACCAGATGCATCAAATTCTACAATACTTCAAGAATCACATCACTGAATAAATGTTACATGTCAATCATAAAAAATAAATGTGAATAATTTGAGAATGGTTCTGTTTAATAGAGGTACTTGATGTTTAGCTCACCATGTATAGATCAGAGAAGCCTACAGTATGATATCCACATGTACCTCTGGCAACAGCATTACAGCACCCTGGGTTAAAAATGTTAAGAGAAGGCACATATGCCAGCATTCCTGATTCAGGTTGGATTCTTCTGAATTCACCCATTGATCCTACTTTCCTAAATAATGCTTAAATTAGGCCGATTTTAAATACTTTTTTTCCTTGACTGCCAATAACTTTCTAGAAGGGGAGATAAATAATGAAATCTTCTTTATCAGCTAAACTGGGCAAATTAGAATATAAAGCTTCGGTCATTTAATTATGTATTCCTGTTACATCTCTTCAAAAGTCATTTCTTCTCACAGAATGGATAGATTTTGGGTTTAAAAATTTATCATTGCCATTAAACTTTGAGATGTACACAAACCCTGAAGGTGTATTTTTTTGTAATTCAAGAGTTTCTCCCCTTTAATTCCCATTTTGACAATGGCACTTTAGAGCATTATGTTAAGCTATTTCCAACCAATACTCTGAACCCTATACAAAATATGTGAGGGAGATGGATGTCTTGCATAGTTTTACTCATACATATATGAAGAACTGGAGTTACAGAATTGAACAATCTTATCTTTGGTGATGTCTAGAAGTATGGTATCTTAATTTTCATTTTGAGGTCCATACATGAGGAGTCAAAATATTAGATTTTAATAGAATGCTCAATATCTTGTTCCAGATTCCAACAAGCATTGTAGTTTGATTGCTAGTAAATTGCAGATGTGAAATAAAGTTCAAGATTTTAATGTTCCTCTTAAGATCCATTTCCTACAAATACATGTATCTATAACCAGAAAAGTTTTTTACTTTTAATGAAGTGTCTAAATCATTTTTGGGAAAATGATGTTTAGGTTTGCTCTAAAAAACAAGATTCCCAAAAATTCTTTATTAAGAATTTGCACTCTTCATATATTAATACACACATGAATTGCAACTAGGAGCGAAGTACTAGTATTAGATACTTAGAATTTGAATTCAATTGACGAGTTAGGTGTCATTTAGATGTATACTATCATCTCAAAGGATCTTCTTTAGTAAAGGGGATTTCACTTGGAAACTTTTTAGGGCCCAGTTCACTATAGTGATCTCTCTCGTCTGAGATCACTTGTCCTGAGCTATTTTCTCTCTCCTTGTCCCGCTCTGATTCATACTTCACCCACAGAGTGCCTTTAGGTAAAAGGGTGTGCAGTGATCTTGAACCAAGTTTCTAGGTCTAAGGTTAAGGTCATAGCAGAATTATATGAAAAATCCTTAGCGGGATCATATACAGGTATTCTCTCCCCTTGGTCCATGGCTCATACTTCAAACACAGAGTGCCTATGGTTAAAGGGTGTGCAGTGATCTTGAATGAAGTTTCTTGATCAAGGGTCAAGGTCTTGTCAGACAGCACAAAAAAAATATCTTTTTTAGAACATATATTCTCTCCCCTTAGCCCTATCTGGCTCATACTTCACAAAAACAGGGGTGTGCAGTTACCTTGAACCAAGTATCAAAGCTTAATATGAAGGTCAAAGCAGACCTCTTTAAAATCCAGTTATAGGCCATAAATTATTTCCCATTGGCCGAGTCTTGCTCAGATTAAACCAAAAAGAATGCCTGTAGGTAAGGGTAATGAGCTTGAATTAAAGTTCTATGCCAACTGGAAAATTGTTAAGTCATCGGTTAAGGTCAAAGCAAGTCTTCTGAAATGCTTTTCATCCTAATGTCTAATATTTCAGTGGGGCCATTTGAGAGGGTCACCATCTCAACAATGTATAGTTTAAAATTTACTGCACACAATTTCAATCATGCACTCTATGATCCAGATTAGAAAGAGAGATAAAATGAACTTCCAACAACAGTTTTACAAAGAAATCTACGTTTTACTTATATTTTGTCTGGGTGAAGCATGAGCCAGGTCAAGCCAAGATGATATAATACGCTCACAATTGAACAATGATTTTACAGAGATCTGATGTGACCTTGATCCCTTGACAAAAAAATGTTCAATATTGAAGTTCACTGAATAGTTTTACTTATGTAAAGTATGAACAAAATATGGCCAATGGGGAGAGAAAATATGACAAGAAGACAACTTTATTCAAAGATCTGTCACCTTAACCTTTGATCTAGAAAGGTCTTCGCACATCTTTTACCCAAAGGCAATCTTTGGATGAAATGCTTCAAATACGACCAAGAGGAGATAAATATATCCTATAAATGATAAAATGCCAGACTGATCACTGTAGGGTTACCACAGAGTGGGATTGTAATTATGAGTAACAATAGTAGATTTAAGCCCTAATTTATTACCCTTGCAAATCTTATCTATAGGATCTAAAGGAAGTAAAAGCCAAAGTGTCATTCCATCTCTTTACCAATAAAAAGATTTCAATCTACCATTAATAAATATGAACTTAAAATGCACAAGTTGCATCTTAAAATAAAACAAAGCCAACCAGGTTTTTTTTTTCCATTTGTAATCTTAAAAACTTAATAGCACTGATTCCGCTGAATAATAAAAACTTCAAAGAAATTATGACTAAAATTTGGTTCATTAGATTAACTTGGCGCATTTTTATATAATAGTCCCTCGGCTTCAGCATTCAGAAATCCTAAAACACATTCCAGGAACTCGAATGGATTGTCTGAGTGCACCCAGTGACCAGCCTTTGGTATGTGTACAATCACAGCATTGGGAAAGAGATTCATGATGTCTGGCTTTGTGCTTGGGCTTGAAAAGAAAAACATATTTTTGCTCTTTAAGAAATATTTCCATTTTGTTTAACAGACTTTATAATATAATACATGTACCGTATAAGACAAATTACTCAAATGTACCATGTTGAAATGTAATAAAGATGTTAATTTTTATATTCAATACTGTAAAAACACATATTAGGATAAAAAAGAGGAAAGTAGAAAAGATAACAGAAAACATCCCACCTAATATACTGAGACCTCTCTCCACCCACAAACAGGGTAGGTCCCTCGTACTTTGTGTCAAACTTGGGAAAACTGGCCAATTCCTGATAATTATTAATAATAGCATCCAGATTCACTCTCCATTTCAGCTTTCCATCCACCTGAATAAGGTTTGCTGCCAGAAACTGCCTAACACCCTGGTGCTACAATCAAAGAAAATCAAACTACATGCAGCAGATTTATGATGTCCCACAAACTTAGAAATTTCTGGAGATGACTGTAAATCAACTTTAATTAGAGAGTACTTTGTTCTATTTATTGACAGTTTGCAAACACATCATTTTGCAATTTAGTTATGTAAAAATGCATGTACCATGATTACATACAGGGCAAATACTGTACCAGTATATATTTCTCACATGGGAATTAAATAGTTCATTTTTACCAAACAAACATCATTTGCCTGTAGAAATAGATACCTTCACACATAATCATTTCCCTACTAAACTGTGCAGCAGTACATACCTCTTCCACCTCTTTCAGGGCCTCTACAACAATGTTTCTGGCTTTTGTGAGGGGTACTCCTTCCAACTCTGGTAGCCGTGTGCTGATCTTTAGCATACATTGTAGGTAACTCGGGAAGTATTTGGCACCGGGACTAAGGGTGGGTGAAACATCCACCACAATTAAGCTTGAAACCCTCTCTGGCTGGAAGAAAACTGAACAATTTATCCGATAATATCTCTATCTCAAAATTTAAAAGCATGCAAAATGGTACCAGTATTTTCCATCATGTGCTTTGGAATAACAATGTAACTCTCATTGCAAATGGTACAAATTAGGTACATTATTATCCTGTTTTTGGCACATACACATATTGCCATAGAAACATCGATGTTTGAAAATGCATGTAATAGGAAGATAATGATAATAAAGATAAAAGATGTATGCATTACATGTAGCAGTGCCGTTGTCATGAAAGCTTTCCCACCCATACTGTGACCCATCAGACAGGCTTTCTCGATCTTCATGTTATCCATCACCTTCAGCACATCATAGGACATTGCTTCATAAGACATATCTTCACTATGTGGACTATTACCATGGTTACGAGCATCTAATCTAATTATCTGAGGGAGAAAAAGTTTGTTTCATTTACTATGCAGTAATATTTGCATCTCTAAATCAATTCAATCTATTTGTAATTAAAATTAGATACTTAGATCTGCTCACGTACGATCGCTATACTAAGACTTGTATTGCGTATTGTAGAGGAGTCTAATTTTAATTAGATTGTAAATCAATACGTCTTCTATTTCAGTCAAAGAAATAACGGTTGGAAAAGAAGCGGGAACTACTCAAATTTCCAGGATGGTGTGAAATACTGGTATTTCCCAGAAATTACTGGTACATGTATTTCCCCGGAAATACTGGTTAATAAGTACAACTACATACTTCATACTTTTAATCAAATCTGTTGGAATGAACACAGTAGTACACCTTGTAAGCAATGACATTTTATCATTGTCTTTGATTTTAACAAGTTTTGGCTACCCAGTAATGCATTGGGCCATCTACTTATGAATAATCATAAAATTTGTAATTTCCAGTATTTCCCAGTTTAAACAAAAACAGTAGTATTTCCCGGATGGGATCAAAATACCGGTATTTACCACTGGTATTTTCCGAGACCGGTATTTTCTGGCCAATGGTACCTTTCTATCAGTGTTTGCCAGCACTTTTGATATGGTGGCCCAGTTTGAGGAAGAACCCATTAACCCATGCATTATGATCAATGGGGGGAGGACATCATGATCATTGGGTGTTTGTTGGTAGTCATATGCAAGATTAACAGCAGAAACTTTGGGTGATCTGGAAAAAAAGGGTGAATACATTTTCATATAGTTACAAGTATGATGTATTATGTGTTCATAATTTTACCAATAAGAGAAGGACCTTAGCTGCATAGAGCCATAGATTGAATGGATTAAATAAACTTGACAAGAGATAGTGAGTCTAACTTTTGATATACCAAAAAGAAATATGTCTTTGATTATGAGTAAATATTTTGCACCTTATATTTAACTGTAATTTGAATCATATTTATATATTATAATCTAAGCTAAATTAAATATTTGGCATGTGATATCCTCTTAATGTAGATAAAGGTGTTCAGGACATTTCAAACATGCATTTTAATACACGAAATAGATCAATTTTGAAAATCTTATTACAGTATGTAGTTATAGTTTGGGTATTCTAGACAGTTGTATTAATTTGTATTTTTACTTTTGTATGAAATTAAGGATTTTTTCCTCCTGTTCTTAGTTTGTGGAGATCTTAAATAAATTACGAAACCATGTGAAGACCCGAAGAATGTCCTATCACAAAATAACAAGTCTAAATTGTTTCAGTTTGTTGTGGGTGTATTATACTCTGTCCCACATTTCTGCTTCCACCACTTTTTGCGTAATATCTCGATGATCATAAATACTTTTGTGCCCAAACTACATCCATTCACTATTATGAAAAAAGTCCAGATTATCTGTTCTGAAATGCCCCCACTACCGCTTCAGGTTTCAATACACAACCAAAAATAGAAAGTCTACTGAAATTTTTCATGGCAAACAACATTAAGTACCCTGGATGATAATGTTAAAAAATTGTGCGAGGTGTCCCGAGTACTTCCAAATGGAGAAAAAATAACATTTCCTATTCTGTATCTCCGTAGGATGTTTGTTTTTCTCTGGGAATAAACAGATGATGTATCAATGAAAAACTCTTGGATTTTTCCCCTTTTATCGATTTGAATTGTACTTCATTGACAGGTATGTTTATTTTAATTAAAAATCATCAAAAGTGATGGAAGCAATAACTTTGCTTGGGACAGACTATAGTAAAAGATCAATTCAAATGACTTAATTTATAGTCTAGTAAAAAAAAAAATGTCATATTGAACGAACTCAAATGATATCATGTCTAGGATCTCGTTACTATAAAATATCATGTCTTCAATGTAAATTATACTATCATCTGCATACGGTTTACATTATACTCTATCCTTAATTTAGCACACATTCAGTGACATTGTACATAACGTTATAGTATTACAGATATAGTATTGCATGTAAATTATTACCCTACATTCTGTATATTACGAGCAAGAGTTAAAAACAAACATTTTTTGCAAATGCTTGTTTGACCTAAAATTCGTTTAACCACAACTCCGGACATATCGGTTCCTCAAGGTTGGCCAGTTTACACCCTACTGATGTTAGTGTCCTCCTTACGCAACACCGGAAGTCGTTTCATAGACCAAGACCGATAACAAATCATGCGCAAGGCGTACATCACGCCTCATATCCGGTTTGAAATTTTGTTGGAACTTCCGAGTTAATAAATTTGGGCTTAAGAAAGCTCAACAAATATGGCCAGAGAGTATGATCATTTATTCAAACTACTCATTATAGGAGATAGTGGTAAGGATTTACAAAAAAGATAATCTAACCTCTATGTTGGTTCATACTTAACATTTTTCAAGTAGATATAGATGTAAACAAACTTCTCTTTCTGACAATTTACACGTCTTTGTGTTACTTAGTAGGTATTTCCTTTAGATTGATGATAAACTATTCATCTTTGAGAATGAAAGAGTTTTAATAAAGTGAATAATTCCTAACCATAGGTTTCCGAGTTTCCTCTGTCTATGGCCCCTGTGATAGAACTGTGATGATGATATTAAATGTTATTTATTAATTAGATATTAAAGATTTGTAGCTTTATAGTTAAGAGTGATAATTCTTAATCAAACGGTGACTTCTTGGCTTTTATTATTTTATATGCATTGAATTATTTCTTGGACAAAAGGAGGATGGTTAATGTTAATATTATGCTTTAAAAATAGAAATTGGGTATCCTCTTTATCTTATCAAAAGGGATCTAAATATTAATAATAAAGATTTTCAAGCACATGTACTTAATTTTAGCAATTTCATGTACCGTAAAGTCATGTGTATAGTACACTTTTTTCAGCCAAAATTTGATCAAAAGTGGGGGGTGCGTATTATACATAGGAACAAAATTTTACCCCATTTTTTTTCAGAGCGTGTTTCTTTATACCGCGGGAGTATGACTGCTGAAATCGTGTGATATGCAATTTGTATGAGTGTACACTAAACTTATTTTGTCAAAAATACCTTGTTTATTAATTTTATTGCCATCTGTTAGAATATTTATCCACTCAGACCACTGTTCCTTGCATCAAACAAGTTCTTGCCAGTGTATTCGCAATTATGTGACCAGCCACCTGTTGACTTGTCACGTGGTCAATGTTTAACAATTTCTGGTGAAGCATGTACCTGTCTTGTGTTGAACTTCACAATTTATTCAAGCGCAGGATGATTAGCAATAGGTCTTATTATTACTTGATTTAAAACTTATTTACTATGTGTCCCATTATGCAGTTATTGTTTTACATTGACAATGTTGAAAATAAATCAATCATTTGTAGGACTTGGTAATGACATACAAACATTTTTTCACAATGTTTATTTAACAATATTTTAAATTAAAGAATTGGACTAATTATCAATTAAATCATTACTTTTGTTGTTTTAGTTAAGATCCACGAACGTTATTACTTTTAAGTGATTTGAATACATTATCAAAGCATGCACATCAACATCTTCGCTAGCATCTCTGCTCCCAATAAACCCTTGGCAGATCTCATTACGAAAAATCGGCGATGCGGTGGTGCTATCTTGCGGACTAGCTAATAACTTGAGTTGCCCCTTGCAAATTCACATTTTGATGGAATGAAACAATGGGTTACATACAAGCAACGGCATAAATACAACTTGAAAACATGTTGACTGGCGAATCTCGGAACAGAATTTACGATACTATTAAATACAAATTAAGATATAACCAAGAGAAAGCAAGAAATGTTTTATTTAGTGTTTGTAGGGACCTGTACCAGGAGTGAAAAGTCACCAATATATGAAAGCAACCAGGTATCGTCGTTGTGAATTTTTGGGACATAAGAAATTTTTAAATATACAGTTCATTAAACCTTTAAAAGCAATATCCATAAGCGATTTGGTAAGACCATTGTTGGAGGGGCACTGTAATCGAGCACTTGTGTCACAACTAGTCTTGTTAAAAGCATCGAACGTTTCGCCAAAGATCACGCATGTGTTTCTTTTTAAATCTTGACATATTTACAAGCGCCTGTTTTAAACGTTGCGATTTGGATCAGCTACTCCAAGCTGCAGCCAATCATAAAACAGAGGTTGTCACCAAGTTTTCGTAATGAGATCTGCCAAGGGTTTATGGGGAGCATAGAGGACAGCATTTTACACCCAACTTTGGGGGTGCATATTATTCATAGGTGCATGCTATACGCGAGACTTTACGTTAATTATATATGTGCATGTTGTGAAACATCTTTTGTAGTCATTTTGATGACACAATTTAATATCTAAAATTTGATTGATTTTTATAAAGTAAAAGCAGGGTAATAAGTAAGTTATTTAAACACAAAACTTAACGTTAGACATGTTTGATGCTGAGACTTTTTAAAAAAAATATTCAGTTCCCTTTACTTGATGCAAATTCCACTTAGATTAAGCTTTTATCCCTTTAGTTACTATTTTCCTTATTTCACCCTTCATGTATAAGGAGTAGGATTTGTTGTTCTATATGTAACTGTACTGGATTTGAGACATTTAAAAAATAATCGTTGTGATCTACGGTACATGTATTATATCATTTTGGCTATGCTGGTAATGATTGTTTTCCTTTTACAGGTGTTGGCAAAAGCAGTCTCCTATTGAGATTCTCAGACAATACATTCTCAGGTAGATATCAAATAAAAATCAATAACTAAAAAACAAATAAACAGGAAATCTTACACATTAAAAAAAAAATAATTTAGCATTTCCTTATATCTCTTTGTGTGGTGTTATTCAAACAAAAAAGAAAGATGCCGATTCTATAAATGGTATTTCCTGTAATGTGATTCTAGGTTTGGTTTTGTAAAATGTGACATGCTGTATGCATGTAGTAGTGCTGAAAAGTTTTTAACTCTATGCTATTTCATAGTCATTCAACATCAAATTATTTGTGAAAAAAGTTTACTTGCTTCATTTCTTAGTGTGTAAACAAAATTTCATTTGTAAAAAACATTTGATTGGGTTTTTTCTTGTTCAATTGATTTTATCCTTATTCAGCAACTTAATTAACAAAACCGTTTTGTACCAAGAGATTGACTTGAGTGATAATACTTCTGTTTGAAATTATAAGGTACCTACATAACAACCATAGGAGTAGATTTTAAAATTCGAACTGTTGATGTCAATGGTGAAAAAGTAAAACTTCAAATCTGGGATACAGCAGGACAGGAGCGATTTAGAACCATAACTTCTACGTAAGTGAGAGATTTTATTAAATCTTCTGCTATAATTACTGCTTTTAATTGATGTGCTAGTTAATTAAGCAATATTACTCAAGAACATAGACACTTTAAGAAACCTTTCTTTCCATATCTTAAAAAACAAGACAAAAGGAGGAAATCCTTTTGATGTTATGAAAAAATGTACATTAGGTAACTGGTTTAAATTCATTGGGTTTAATCCTTTTTATATTAATGAAGGCTTTATACCACATTCAATAATGAAACTAAAATGTTCTAATATTATGATATTTTTGGTTGTTGATAGCCTGATACAGGCTTACAGATTTCACATAATTTTATCTTGTCTGTGATTTATATAGATACAAGTTAATGATTAACGATCTGTATATATTTGTTGCATGTTCATTGCAAAATACATTAAAAGCTATTAAAAAGAAAAGATATTGATTTTAAAATGCTTTCTGACCGCTGATTAAGATCTCCTCAGCAATAAAAGAGCAGTGACAGATATTGATTTGATGAAAGCCTTCAATCTCCTTTTGCTGCCATCTGTCTTTTAAGAGCTTTCCTTTTAATGAAAGATTTCGACTTTATTGACAGTTATTACAGAGGAACACATGGCGTGATAGTTGTGTATGATGTCACCAGCGGAGAATCATTTGCTAATGTAAAGAGGTGGCTTCACGAGATTGATCAGAACTGTGATGTCGTTAATAGAATATTAGGTATGCTTTTTGTAATAACTTGGGTCAAGGTTAACCTGTCAAAATCTTTGCATAGATGAGATATTGTACACATGCATATGTACCTGGTACTGTAGAATCAGTTAGTTTTAAGGAAGATGTAGGTGAGATATATTATAACTATTAATGGTAAACAGAATGATATGCCATTTATTTTTGGTATGATACTAATACACAATGAATTATATGCATTATTGTAGTCTTGATTGTAACTGCATACTATAAGCTACTGTGTGTTAACGTCAGAAAATTCTAGTATTGTGAAAGATTAAGCTTCTGGCATTGCATTTGTATTGTTTCATTTTAAAGATGTTGTAAATGTGTGATTTTGACAGTTGGTAATAAAGATGATGACTCGGATAGAAAGGTTGTCCTGACCCAGGACGCCCAGAGGTTTGCAGAACAGATGGGAATTCAGCTGTTTGAAACCAGTGCCAAAGAAAACAAGAATGTAGAAGAAGTAAGTGCATTTATTCAAATCACTATATAGTCAAAATTCATACTTTATATTGACCAGTAACAGCAAATGTACACAGTCTCATTTTTTCTCTCAAACGCCATTAAAGGAAGATAACTTTGAGGGTGTGGTTCAAGTTTTGATATGTTTTGGCTTTGGCATGTACCAGTAAATGAATTTTTTGTATCTCTCTTTAGATGTTTAATACAGTCACAAAGGTTTTATTGCATAAAATGATATTTTTTTTTGGCTTAAGTAACCAAGAACTTGTTGCATTTAATTACCATTTTTTTGTATATCTTTCAGATGTTTTTAGCCATCACCAAATTAGTTTTAGCAACAAAGAAAGAACAAATGAAGAAAGCAGCAGAACAACCAGTCGAGTCAATAAAACTGAACAAGAGGACGACAGGAGGAGGCGGGGGCAAAAAGGGCTGCTGTAAAGTGTGAATGCACGTAATTTAGGATGTGAACATTTATTTTCAATACATGTGAAGTACACTGATGGTGCCAGGAACATAGCAATACATGATGCGGGATTCATGATACTAAATGGTAGAGTAATTAGTATTTCTCGTTGTTCATTTGTACTTGATGAGAAAAGTGTTGCTCACACTGTCAGGTTACGTTAAAACAGGTTTGGCTTTTATCCTCCGAGGAATTTTACGACTCTTTTGACATAATTATTTTTTTTATGGAAATATACAACAATTTATTGTATTGTTAAATCTGTTGATATGCTTCTTGTTTGTTACTCCCTGAGTTTTCCTCAAAAATAGTCATAATTATAAATTATGTTTGTTAATTTGTGTTTCATGTCCTCATATTGATAATTTATGGTGCACATCCAGCATAGTATGGAAATATACATGTAAACAGTGAAAGATGTAGGATATTGGTTCAGTATTTTACTTGTAGATAAAACACATTGCATTCCTAAATTTTTATTTTTTTAGAACAAAGCTATTTCCCCTGTGCACATTCAAATTGTGATTATTTTTTTATTTGCACAAACAATCCCTCTTTCAATTATTTTATCACCATTTATCTCTATAAGTCTTGTTTCAACTTTCAAAGCTCTCCATCTAAAGAAGCTATGTTAAAGAATCTTGCATGTCTGATAAAATCATGCTGCATCTAATACTTCTTTGCAAGTATATCAGAACTTATGTTTTGTTTAAATGTAAGAGTTGCAGTGCCACAAGCCAATTTTGAGTACATAAACTCTGTTCAACTAGAACATTTTTGTAGGGGTAAGTTAACACGGAAATGTTCAGGTTTTCAAATTACATTCATTATGAAAATAATTGATATACAATATCTCGCATTTCCACTCTGCAAGATATCATAAACAATATTTCTAGGAAAGATAGAATTTAGTAGTGTATACATTTTTTTGTAAATAATGTTTTGAAAAATAATTTAATTTGTACCCAAAAATGCTTCCCATTTATATGAGAATGCTATCATGTGAATGTGTCCAAAAATGACATGTGGAGTCAAATAGTGAAAAATAAGGCAGTCTACAAATTGATGTATTATTAATTACCAGAATAGTGTGAGTTTAAATGTGCAAGTTGATTGTTTAGGGTCATTCATTTTATTCATACTAAGATGCTACTTGTAATTATGTCAGTTCCAAATGGATGTAATAGAATACAGTTCTGTTAGGATGTGTAACTCCCCTCCTTATAATAGTATCACAATGCAGATGCTTCCCTTTGTATGTTGTTTGATTGCATTTGATATTGCCAAACTTTGTGTGCAATTGTTTGACTTAATATTTTTTTCATAATTTTCTTTGCATAACATTTGTTTAGAAATACATGTTTCACTGAATCATGTGAACAAGGGTTTAACTGCAAGGTACAAACACAAGCATGCCATTAATACACTTCAGGCTGTGACATGTAAGATTGTATTATTTTACTACAATTAACCATACTTCAATTTTCTTAATCATCATCAATCTCTTTATAATCCAAATATTCTTTTTTTTCTGTGTATCTGTGAAGCATTTTTTGTAACATAACTGTTCCAAGAAATCCTGAAATGTTATTAACAAAAATTATGTGCATGTAACATTGAACGAGACAACAGATTTTCATAAATGACAGAAATAGAACAATTTCAATTATGTTAATGTCTACAGAAGAATGAATGTCCATGTGGATAGGTAGGTGACTTGCAGTTTGCAGGTGCTTGTACTTGATGGTATTACAAGGTACCAGTGTAGTATTTATTGTTATAGATTGTAAACAACTCTTTTCTTTGTTATGTATTCATAGATACTAAGGTAATCCATAATGAATAACATCTAATTGTGATATGATTTATTAAAATAAAATGTGTATATAAAATCATGTGTATCTTGCACTTTAGTTAAAAAAAAAACAGATCCAAAATATACTTTGCAAGAATGGGCCTGACTAAAAATCAGGATTTTAACAGATCAGAGATTATAATGGATTTATGCACAATATATTCGATGGGTTACATAGAGAATAATACATACCTTTTTCCATATTACACCCTGTATGTGTAATATGGAAAATGGTATGTATTATTATATTTATTACATACTTATAATTTAATTCTGGTTGTAACGCGGCAGTTGATTGGATGGAAAATTTTAGTTAAATTTGTATAACCTGGTTTGCATGTCACAAGACATGTCACAATGTACCAACGTCAAAAACGTACTAATCTGCTTGACGTTACGTTTGAATTTTGAACAGATTAATATTATCTTTAAAAGTAAAACGCACTCAATTTGTACAGTAAATTACAGAAAATTAAATTATAAGGAATGAACTCAATATCTACCCAAGTTATACTCATATAACTTTGGTTGGAGCAATTTACGCTTTTTTATAATCCGCTTCGCGGATTATAAAGCGTAAACTGCCCCAACCCAGGGCTCATTCGTATAACTTGGGTAGACATTGAGTTCATTTCTTAAATAGTAATAACATATCTAAGACATTTTTATGCCTAAATTCAATGAAGACGTAATAACACGTGAATCACGTCATACGTTGTTTTGTGACGTATGAATCATTGCCTTAAATTTCTACCTAATTCTGAAGTGGAAAAAATCAGAGGAGTTCCGAAAGGGGTGCGATACGGATCCGTATCAGCCCTGCAGAATCCGTATCAGCCCTTGAGACTGATACGGGTATTATAAAGTTAGCTGTATCGCATATGCAAAAACCCTGTATTTATTACTAAGTATATAATAAAGTCCTATAAAATCTTCTATTGAAGACTTAGTGTTCATATGTCAACATGTCCGATGCGTCTATTCTTTCTAACACTTGTTCTGTATGAAAGGCTTATTAAATTCCGTTGTATACTACGAATATAATTAATGACTAGACAGTTTTTCAATCATTTTAAAATTTTGTTTGTGTGTGACTAGTAACGTAGGTCTTTCGAACGTTTGTTTCATCAATCAGCGTTGTGCTCCCGCGTCTTGGAACAACCACGTGACTACCTTCATTGTGTGACCGATGCGTTTCACTAACGCCAGTTTTGAAGGCCTCTAGCATGCTTTTCAGGAACCTTGATATGTGCTCATACTCTGGGTTGCGCTGCAGTGTTGCGAGGTTAACATTGGGTTTAGCACAAAGCTGTAAACATTTTGTCCATAGTGCAAAAAGCTTGTAAGTGTCAGATATCTGAAGACAACGAAGTAACTGGTCATCTTTGACAGATTTCTCCATATTTAATGAGTTGAGAAGGATCTCCTCACATCTCTGCTTCAGATTCCATATCTGATACTCCTCCGCTATAGGTAGTATTTGGAAAGCTGTTTGATCTGAAAAAAAAAATGAATCTTATGGTTAAAAATATGCAAGTGTATTTTCGACTGTAGGTAGTATGAACCGTCACGGTTGGCAATTCTTTTATCTGTTCTCTGATTTACCGTCTGGATTTCCTTAACACTGGACTTTGTGATTTAAGTACAAAGTGTATCGTTTAGCCATTGTTTGTAACGGTGTACAAAATGCAACGCGTATGTTCGTGAAGTTGCAAAATGCCATTCATTTGCAGATCAAATTGAAAATCTTTATTTTATGCACTCTAACAATTAAAATAACATACAATACAAGAACATATAAAACACTCATTCACAATTAGCGGATCAAAATTCCGACGGATTTAAGTCTTTCACCATTTCCCTTTTTTGTAATAAATACAATTTTCAAACGCTAAACATTTGTTTTAAGGACAAATGATACTATTTAATAGTTCGCTAAAGATTTTTTTTTCAATTTTTTCTTCCAAAGCAATTTTTTTGATCTTTTGTACTTTAATATCCATTTTGAAATTTATAGGAACGATTCCATGTAATCGATTATTAAAAAACAAAGAATTCATACAAAATGGTTTCAATATGAACCCACTTTCTCTAGTTTTGGCGTCTCCTCTGACCTTAGCTCTATATTGATGTTCACCGTTTACCTGTGACCTTGCGTTGGTAGGCTGGATGTAGGATGTACAGGAGCTCGTGAATGGTGTCGTAGGACTTTCCCTGCAGGGGGAATTCCCGCTGGTCCTTCTGTTCCGGGGACGCCAGCATCCTGGCGAGCACGGGGGAGGACATGCACAACAAACTCCGAGAGGTGTAGAGACGTTTCCCCTCTACTACCAACACGATGTCCGAGAACCCATCCTCCTGCACGAAAGGGACAGGATTCTTCTCCTCGCCCTGGGGGCGCGACTTCTCGAAGTCCCGGCTGCTCGTGACGGCAGACAATTTGTCATCGCTTTGTCTCAGAGACAGAGGGGTCCCCAGGATGCCTTTTCTAGCGGGCATGGCTGCGCTTACACTACTCATATCGTCCTGGTAGTTGAGCGCGGCAAGCGTTTGTAGATTGTAATGAATTACACCTTTTATTTGTATATACCATTGGTATTTAATTTCTTGGGTTATATAGTTATCAAATGTTTACAAGTCACCTGAAAATAAATTAAGAGAGGGTAGCGATAAATAATGGGAGCGACAATATATTCAATACATTAGGAAACCGGCGTTTAGAAGCTTATAAAGGGTGAAAGCTGGTATGTTTGAAATTGGGTTGTTTTATGTCAAATGCTTTTCAAATAGGGAACTGATTATTCTATGTTTACTGCACACACACCAAGATTTCCCGCCTCAATGCGATTTGATAATTAATATCATTAAAGCTCCCCATTATCAATTCTACTTTTATTGAAATGGTGCAGCCCTTTTCACTACCTATAGAACCTTTGTTTGTTGGGCTATATCGCGATAGATAAAAAGTTCTTTTGTTCTCCCTCTAGTATATATACCCCCTTGGAAGTAAAAACACTTATTTTGAAAGATTAAAATCAGATCTGAATGCATTATTAATACAGCTGTCAGTGCGTGGTATATATAGGAGCTTTAAATTTAAACAAATGAGATCCGAGACTTCAACAAATCTTGACAGAATATCATATATGAATGTAATGAAAAGATACCACTGATGAAAGAGGAGGCAAGCCAACAACTCGATCCTCTTTTATAACATAGGATTTATTTTAAAGAAAAAAACACCAGTGTGTTTTCAGGCGATGGTTGGCTTGTTTTGGTATAGTTGCTTGTTTTAACTTAAGCATTTGGGTTGGGGAGGCCAGACAAGGGAAAGGGTAAAGAATCTTTCCTAAAAACACCCGGTAAATATACAGCTATTTTCTTTGAGTTTATCAAATTTGTTGTTTCCAATAAGTATTTTGCATATAAGAGTCCTCAATACAAGCATGTCTACATTGCCAATGGTCTTTGGTGTATTTGTCACTATGACATGCGTATCATACGGGAAAGTATAAAAGTCTCTGCTTATCTGGACCCTTGCTATTATGCAAAGTGTTCATTTATTTAAGATTTCGACAGAGGATGATTACTACATGGTTACAAAGGTGGACATCAAAGCAGCCAATTTCCGGTACATGTCATCGGAGTATCCGCGTGCAAAACCGCCCAAACTGATAAATCTGGCGATCTTTCTCCGGGGCCACTACTAAATTTTGCTGCGATTTCGTTGATCTTTTTCTAAAAATTGGTATTCTTGTAGTTGAGGTGCTTATCTTCTCGGGGTATTGGCTAGGCAACTTTAGTTGTCTTGAGGTATTGGCTTGTCACGTTTATTTGCCGTATGCCTTGGATATATAGCATATAACGATTTGACTAATACCGGTATAACTAACAATTTGCTGTTTGGAACCGGTGTTTGTCAAAGACCGAGAGATGGTCTTCTCTTCCCTTATGCGATACCAATCGGGGTTTATATATTTACAACAATAGGTTAATTTCTCCTTTATGAAACCCTGTGATCATACATGTACTTCTACTTGCAAAACCAGACTTTACCAGTTTGATAACGATAATTTTAAGTGCAATTTCCCCGTTTATGAACACAAGAGACCAAATCATCATCTGACAAGAAAAATATATCAAGAAAAATATACAAACCTCACCAAATAAGACGGTTATGGATTTTTTTATTGTTCATTGTTTCTTCTAATATTTATGATAGGTAATGTCGATATAGATATTTAATATGCCTGATTTTATAGTCTTGAATTGAGCTATCAATACTGCAGTACACAGTTTTTGGAAGCCTTGTAAACAGAAACTGATAACAAAGTTTTTAGCTCTTCCGTCTTTGTCACTTCTTGATCGTTTATTCAGTATCTTGTATGTTCCTGTACTTACTTTATCGATATAATCAATGACAGATTCAAAGGGAGGTGTATAGATGCTTTTTGGTGATCATACGGGCTAGAAAGTAGCATCAATTGAGAAAAAAATTTGCTTAACGCGTTGGCAGAAGTTTTTCATTTTTGTCTGCATAATCGGAATGGAATCTTTTAATATATTAGAATTACTACTTAACATTTTCAAGAAGATAGCAATATACTGGTATATGCATTTAACTTTATTTGTATTGAAATAAACAATTTGGCATCCAGGTTTGATAAACTTTCTAACAGTTAGCATCCTATGTCTGGCATCCAGGTCTACCGTCCATCTAGATCGGGTTGTTTTTGGCAAAGCAGGAATTCAACGTAAGAGGTTTGATTTTTTTTTTGTCTTTGAATGCTGAAGTGTTTTGTGAACAATTTTAATGTAATTGCTGTTACATGTACGAGACTTTTACTAACACTTTCATGTGTCCTTGCGTATTTGTTTAACAACATGTTGTATCATATTGTCCTGTATAATTAGATTTAAAATTTCAGGAACAATGTCATAAAAAGTTCTGTTAAATATAATGGAACATAGAGCTCTATTTATTTCTGCCTGTCAACCAGTGGTAGTGGTAGTAAATACTAATTTACTACATGGTGCTCTCCGGTCAACTAGATTGGGATGGGGACCGTAACAAGTGTTGGAATTTACTTACACCCCCTCCCGCCACTCTCTCGCTCTCTCTCTCTCTCTCTCTCTCTCCATGATAGTATTATTTTTGTACAGTAGAATCATACACCTATTTTTATTTTACATGTATTTTATGACCAGTTAGCGAGTTTTATCTAGTTTCGCCAGGCATCTTCGACACAGCTATTGTAAGTGCTGTCAATTTTGATTTATAGTTTGTTTTGTAATTGATAGATAACTAATGGCAAAGATGACCACAGGGGCATATTCTTAAAACTGTGTACAAATCATGTCCTTACTTTTAAAAATTCCATAACCAGTTTGACAAAGCATTGGACACCTCAGTGACGTTCGAATAAGCTTAAGTAGCGACTCGGGGAAAATCTTGTATAATAATTGATACTTTATACAATTTTTCCAGTTGAAGAATCAGCTAGATGGACTTTTAATTCAATTCACAAGGATGTGATTATGTAGATATTTAAAAAAGCTAAAAGGCATGGTGACATTAGCGTGGATGCGATAGATAATCTGATTTACTGTACGGAGTTTTGGTACCAATCGCGCGCCGTCACTTTCCCACACGCTCAGGTGTTTTCCGACAGTTTGTTTACCTGGCCATATGGACACGCAAATTTACTACAATATTTTACATGCTGTTGAAAACAAGAAATTCAGGTAAATGGGTTCATCAATCACAATTTCGATCATAGTTTTTAAACATAAACAAATTAATTATTAGCTGCCAGTTAAATGTTCTTGCTTCAAGAACAATAAAAATCGATGCCTTTCGTCCTTTCTTAGGTAATCATCTAATCACCGCTTGCCCCGTAGCAGAGGACATCAATTGAGCTGCCATTACATCAGAACGGTGAAGTGGTTAGTGGTTCTAACCTGGGCAAGTATTACTCAGAATTTGTTATAAATTAACAAAATGAGATGATAATCAGTTCCATTGACATCATCGCGTCTATTTCTTTCCGGCATTTCCAGCGTTTGAAACATGCCAAATGGCTGATTACAGGTTTGACACGCAAGATCCCCCACCCAGTGAATACGGAGACCTGGAGGATTACTGTGTGAGTGGGGACAATATGGCGGACACCCCGGGGGTCGGGGAGGAGGGGGATTACCCGGGGGAGGAGGAAGAGGAGATGGATGTGTATGCCCAGCTGGAACAGAAAGAGAAGGATCTAAGGCTGGCTGCGGAGTTAGGGAAAGCCTTGTTGGAGAAAAATGAGGAACTTGAGATGAAAAATGTACAAATTATTGAGGAGTTTGCTCAGAAAATGGAGGTAAGGCCTTTGAGTTTAGTGTTATTGATTAAGGGTTTATTGTTGTGTCATCTTGCATTTCCCCTGTTTATGTATTGTATATTTATTGATTTATCTTTTATTATTCTAAACACCACTTTTAATCAAATGCGAATTTGCTTTTTTATCTCTCACTACAAAAGAAAAATCCCAGAATAATTGAAAACAAAAGGTTAATGAATCTTGTTGATTTTTGATCTATTGTCACTTATGGTCTAATTAAAGACAAAGAGACACTAGATGATAGAAACTCTTTGGTCTGGCATTATTGTCTGGCTTTTTGTGATGCTCTCATAATCACTTTGATATCATATCCCATATTGCAATAGTCGGCCTCCTGCTTGGTTTCCTCTACGCTGTTTGATGTTGAACTGAGCCTATATATTTGCTTTCTACGCCGTATTTAGTGTGAACTTTGTTTATTTACAGTATGCGGTACATTGTGTGAAAAGTCACAATTATGTTATATTGAACTTCCTTATAAATGTATATACATTTATGTACACGTATATAGATACATATTGAGGAAATTGTTTGAAGCCTCGAATTTAGTTCCCCTTTTGAACTGGGACACCCTCTTTTTTAGTAAAAATTTCTGAAGCCTTTGATTTTAAGTAAAAAACTTTTTATTATACTATCATTTGTTATACAGTTTGGATAAAAAGTTAACTAGAACACACCCACCCACCCCTTTGAACAAAATATTATACAGTATTTAGACATACCTATAGTATATATTAATTAATCTCATGGGCATAGGCAAGATAAATGTTCAGCAGTAAATGTATTGATCTCAGTATTGCTCAGTTAGAGGAAATGGCATATCATTATGTAGACTTAGGGGATTTTCTGTTATGTTTGATTACTCAATACATGTATATCTGACCTTAATCCTACTGGTATATCTTCGCAAGTTTTTTTTTCTGAAATTGAGATTCTTATGCCATAATGATACCCCCCAAAAAAGGATTGTCAGTAATATATGATTAAAAAATATTATTCTTATTAGGAATTAGAACAAGAGAAGTATGAGCTGTTTCTACGTTTGGAGAAGAAGGAATCGGAATACGAGAACACGATTAAAGAGCTCCAGTATGACATTAGTCAGCTGAGAGAAGAGCTCCAATCTCATCAGCAGCAGGGGTCAACCAGGGTCAAGGAGAGCTCCATGGCGATAAGGGAGCTAACTCTGCAAAACGAGCGACTGACTGAGGATATCAGGGTGGCCACTTTGAGGGAGGAGGAACTAGAGGCAGAGAACCAGACCCTGAGGGAGAAAATCTCAGCAAGGAGTTCATCCATGCACGCTCATGTTGGACAGCTGGAACTTCTGCAACAAGAGGTAGGACAGATATATATACATGTATGTCTTTTCTTTGTTGACTGTGATCTTATGATGTCGCCTTTGAAGATGGAATGCATTAATTATTGCCCCTGCTTGTTGGTTAAGGGATCTAGACGGAAATGTCATTGTTTACATGCATAGCCTCTCTATAATTTTTTTTCATATTACATGTATCTACATGAAGCCTAACTTTTAATGCAGTTTTATATTTATTACATGTATAGCTACATTTACATTTACTGATGTAATCAGTATTGAAATACTTAAGTGAAAATTTCCTCTTTTTTATCATAACACATTGTTAATGACAGGCCATTTGGAACAACATAAATTTTACAAACAATATTGTACAAAAGCATATTACTCATAAGGAAACCACAAATATATTGCATTGCCCTATACAGTAGACTTCTTTCTTTGGATGGTCTTGGTTAGTTGATCCTCCTTGATTTTCAGTGGTCATTGGGTTCATGTACCACTTAGTACTATATATATGAAAGGTTGAAACTTTACACCATATTCTTTATCTTGTTTTAGAGTCAATGGCACTAAACATTTTCAATTAATTATTTCTGGCTGTGAAAGTTATCTCCCTTTTCAGAGGGTCTTGGTACCTAGATTAGTACCCCATTGAATAGTTACCATATATAAAGGTAGTGATGACTAATAGACATAATAAAAATAGTCATAAACCTAGAGATGGTACAGAGATATTTTCCAAACATAAAGGTTTTAATTATCAATGCTTTAAAGATCTGTGAGATGAAGGAGCCATGCCATGCAGTCATATGGAAGAATGATAATTGATCCTGTGCAACATATTAATTTGAACCTAGCTCTTTTTATAAAACTTCTGTTTTGTTCCAGTCAATTAATTATTCTTATTTAAAAATGAAAATAAAGGAAATTGATTCTGACAGCTATAAAGTTAGAATTTTGTTTTGTTCAAGTTGAGACTGTGATTATATAGCATTAGGATTGAAGGCATATTGAATGGGGTACTATAACTCCACTACTTGGCTTTGTATTTGGAGAGGGTTTATGTTGGCTATGTCTGTTACCTAATCCATTTAAATATAAATTGAATATGTTTAAGTTAAAAAGTTCCGGTAATTAATGGGGTACTATATAGAGGTAAATACAGAAACAGTTGAACTTCGATATCTCGAACACTGATATCTCAAATACAATGGATATGTCAAAGTGATTTTTAAGTCCCAACCACTTATTTTTTAAGTATTTTACCATCAATATCTCGAATACTTGGATATCTCGAAGTTTTTAAATAGTCCCATCCAGTTCGAGATAATGAAGTTTGACTGTATATATATACATTTATGTAAGATATAAATTTTCTGAATAAGAGTTAGCATACAATTAATATACCCCACTCTATGTGAATGTGTTAGAGCAGACACACATAAGATCAGGGAGTAATAGCTGTAAGAGTTTGAATGCAAACAAATGTTAACACTTCAGCATGAAATTGCAAAAGGCAAATGTCATGTAATAAAAAGTGATTATCTCCAGTCAATATCCTTCACAATCCAGACATTTTTTATCCATGTCTTCATCGAGTCAAGGCACTCCTGAGAATGGAAATGGTAACAACAAAATTACACCAGACTAATTGCTTTCCAATTCCGTTTATGGAAATGAGAAATCAGGATATTGCATGGCTCTAAGCCCAAAAAGTCTGTGGCTAAAATGTTTGCATTTGATCAAACATGGGAAAGGAAGGACATTTGCAGAATCCTATGGAAAAATGACTGACTGTTAAATATTGTTTTTCAGATTAATGAGCTGCGATCCAAGCGACAGGAACTGGAGAAGAGACACAGCGTTGTTCTAGAGGAGAAGCATGCACTGACCTGTAGCCTGGAGGAATCGCAGGAACGAATTCTCATGTTGGAAAAATCAAAACGGGATTTTGAACAAACTGTAAGCTGGATTTTAAAGTACATGTACATACAAAAAATTGATCGGTTTGAAAACAATATCTAAATTTAAACTCATTAGGACTAGATAAATACCATAAATAGTGTGTTTCCAGTTCCCAAGCAGACCCTACATAAAAATAAGCAGCCCCTAAGTTGTTCAACATATTGCTGAAAGTTTTAAATAATAAAAATGATATCTTGGTTCTTTCTGAATTAATAAAATAAAACTGTGTTAGGTATGTGTATTTGAGATGTTCTAAGGTGTCTGATTGGGTAAGGGGGGAAAAAGGTCTAAATATAATATGATAGTTTGCTTTCCTGTTGTCAGTGCACTATTTTGTGGTTGTTGCTGAAAATGAGTAGGTAATCTTTTCCAACCAACAACTTCAGATTACAAAATCTTGATTGTACTGACAAGTTCTTGATCACTGCAAAACACTAATACAATATCAATAATCCAGCTTTGTACATACACTGTATCTGGTCGTCTAAATCCTAATTGCGCTCATTAGTAGCCTTGAGGAATACAGGCTAGGTACAAAATCTCTTTTTTAGAAAAACCTTGGAAAATTGCACAAATTGGGAGCTGACAGCAGCAAAAAAAAAATATTTAGCAGACCAAAAACCAGATAACAACTGGTCATTAGTTTGGAAATTATACTACATCAATAAAACCAATATAACAAGATTTCTTTTACCGGTACTCTGAAGTTGAACCTATCCCTTGTGTCAGTAAAAAAAATGATTCAGGAAAGAGCTTTTATAGGTTCTTGACTTGTGCTGAATTCTATTATCAGTATATATCTTCTTTGAAGTACGGTACAGTTAATATGATCTCTTTGGAGAATTTAAAGAAAAATGCATATAAATGATTTGTCAAGTTAATTTTAAGATGTAAATAAATGCTGCACAATTTTTGAATGGAGTCCTTTTGTCTCCTTGATTAATGATAACAAACTGAAAATTGATTTTGTCTAATAATTACAGACTTGCATTAAGTACATATCAGGATTAATATTGAATATTGATTGCAAGTTGTACGTGTTCATTCTCAGCCAGCAAAGCTATTTTTTTTTATCAAATTGACCCATTGTGATAACAGCTGTGTTCTCAAGAGGGATGTTATTTAATGAAATGCGTAACGTTTTCATGTATTGAATACCTAAAATACATCCAATGGGAGTTACAGTAATTTTGTTAATGTACTTTTATGAATTAACATGCAATCATGGGGAATTAAAGACATATATACCAATATAGTATTGTGTATTCTATGGCATATGTAGAAACCCCAGATACATTTATGTATTGATAAAATGATAATGTATTAATAAAATGATAACTAAATATATATCTGACGGGTTATCTGGCGTTGAAAAAATGTAATTCTTAATGAACCTGTTTGATTTCTGTTCAATATATAATGAACCTTTTTGAATTTTGTTAACATGTAATGAACAGGTTTGATTTCTATTCATTGAGAAATGTCCCTGTTTGATTTCTGTTCAATACCAAATGAACCTGTTTGATAACTGTTTAATTTTTGTTCAATGTGTAATGAACATGTATGATTTCTGTTCAATATGTAATTAACCTGTTTGATTTCTGTTCAACATGTAATGAACCTGTCTGAATTCTAGGTCCAGACTGTTTAATATTAAATGAACCTTTTTGATTTCTGTTCAATACTAAATAAACCTGTTTGATTTCTGTTCAATATGAAATGAGCCTGTTTGATTTCTGTTCAATAGTTCGTGAACCTGTTTGATTTGTTCAGTAACTAATGAACCTGTCTGATTTGTTCAATAACTAATGAACCATGTCTGATTTGTTCAATACTCCATGAACCTGTCTGATTTATTCAATAACTAATGAACTTGTCTGATTTCTATAAGGTTCAGAACCAGGAGCGGGATCTCCTGGAACTCCAGGAAAACAATGTCCAGCTCCAGGCTCAGCTTCACCACATGTCCACAAATCTAGTCACCTCTAGTCACCCCAGTAAAACGCAGTCCCTCTCACTGTTCAGTGAGATATCTCAGATGTCTCCAGATCATATCTCACCTGTCACATCACCTGACTCATCCAAAACTGTGAGTATTGACTGTAACATGCATTTTTAGCTCACCGAGATGAAGTCGGGGGGAGCTTATGCTATACCCTCGGCGACAGCGTCGGTGTTGGCGTCAGCGTCCGGACCTGGTTAAAGTTTTTGGAGCAGGTCCTATATCTAATTTATTACTTGTCCTATCTCCACCAAACAGGTCCAGTACAATCTCTTGATTTAGCTATATAGCTTGAAAAAGCTATATAGCTTTATTAAGCTATTCAAAATAGCTTGATAAAGCTATTTATATTCAGTTTTTGAAGAAAATAATTATTATAAGAAATAGACAAAAAATCGCAATTAACTTGCTTCTCATATTTGCAACATTGACCATTACAATCTTAACCGTAATTAAAGATAGTTTTAACATTGCAGCTTTTGAACACTTTTAAGCAAACAATATATTTCCATTGTTTGGGTAACTGTCCACCACTTTGTGTGCAATGAGGCGTGGATAAGTATGATTTCTTATCATTGTGCTGAATTATTACCAATCAATTATCTTGTTTACCATAACTGACCTCCTTTATATTTCATTCAAGAAGTAACTGTGTGGTCATGAATCAATTGCCCCAAAACTTCTAGAACTTTAAGCGCAAAGTCTCTTAAGGAGACACAAAGTCATGAGTAATCTTTAGATGCATTGTTTACAGAACAGTTCAAAGTTGAAAACTATCACTGCACTAAAGTGCGATTTTTTATACATACTGAAAAAATTACACATTTAAGAAAAATGTATGACAAAATAGTTAAAAGAAGCTACTCTGCATAGCTTAATAAAGCTATTTAGCTTATTCAAGCTATATAGCTAAATCTGGAGATTGTACTGGACCTGCCAAACTTGCATAAATGATGCATCTGGGCCTACTTATGAACCTGAAAGACTTGGATGTTGAATCTGGGCCATGAATTTCAGATGCTGAAGGAGGTTAAAGTGTTTGGAGCATGTTAAAGTTTTTGGAGCAGGTGCCCTTTGATGACCAGATCTCAGTTACTACTGGTCCTACCTTCACCATACTTGAAAGGATGGTGTGTCTTATGATACTCATGCACTTGACAGGCTTAAATGATGAATCTGAGCCTTAGGTTTCGGATGCTGGAGGAGATTAAGGTGTTTGGAGCAGGTTAAAGTTTTTGGAGCAGGTGCCCTTTGATGACTATATCTAAGTTATTACTGGTCCTAACTTCACCAAACTTGCATGGCTGGTGCATCTTGTGATACTGATGCACTCCACAGCCTTGGATGCTGAATCTGAGCCATAGATTTCGGATGCTGGATGAAGTTAAGGTTTTTGGAGCTGGTTAAAGTTTTTGGAGCAGGTGCCCTTTGATAGACAAATCTTCGTTATTTTTGGTTTAATCTTTACCAAATTTGAATAGGTGATGCATATTGTGATAATGACGCTCTTTACAGGCTTGGATGCTGAATCTGAGCCATAAGTTCCAGATGCTGGAGGAGGTTAAGGTTTTTGGAGCTGGTCACATGTTTATGTAAATAATAGTACTAATTCAAACTTGCATGGTTGATTTAACTAAGTAAATAAATCACAGAGGTAGCTTCAGATACTGAGAGTGATCTTGATTATCTAGATGCTTAGGTGGGTTAAAGTTTTAGAACAACTCAAATTGTGTTAGGGTCTTGGAGCTGGTTACAAATTGAAGTAAATTTTGTTCATACTTAGTCAGACTTATACAGTTAATATAACTATGGGTGTGTAAATAGAGACAGCTTCAGATACAGAGCTTGATCTCTATTATCTTGATGCTGGAGCAGGTGTAGGTTTTTGAGTAGTTAAATACAGGCTTGATTGTTGGAAAAAAATTTGTCCTGACTAACTTTCATGGTACATTTAACTTAATTTGGTTTTGAAACAGAAGGCTAGCCCCAGATACAGGGCCTGATCTCCATCATCAAGGATGCTAAGAAAACCTTGTTCTACATCACTCAAAATTGCTTGATAGATGTGATTGTTGAGATATGAGATATATTATCATGATTCCTATTCCTATTGTATTGACTCATGTGATATAATATTTTATCATATAATATTATATTGTATCATATGATGATATTGTAAAATATTATATGATATGATATCATTTTTTGTATAATACCATATGATATTGTATCATCTGATATGATCTTGTATTATATAATATGATATTGTATCTTATAATATTTCATCATGTTATATGATACAGTTTTGTATCATATTACATAAAACAAAATTGTATCATATGATACATTATCGTTTTATATAATACAATATTGTATCATATGATTACATATATCATACCATATTATACAATATCAATTCAATAGATAAAATATCATATGAAATGATATCATATTATAAAATGATATCATATTATATGATACGATATCATAAGGTATCATATCATATCATATCATAAAATACAATATCATATCATATTACATGATACAATATAATACACTATCATATCATATAATATCATAGCATATGATATAATATGTATCATATGATATAATAATGTATAATATGATATGATATTGTATCATATGATATGATATTGTATAATGTAATATGTTACAATATTGTATTATTTATGATATTGTATCATGACACGATATTATATTATATGAAATGATAATTTTCATATGATATGATGCAATTTTGTTTTATGTAATGTGATATTGTATCATATATGTTGTATCATATGATATTGTATCATACAATTTTGTAGTTTATGATATTATATGATATTGTGTCAAACAACACTACAATATCTAATTTTTGATATAAGAGATCATTAACTATGATTTTCATATACATGTATTATGATTAGGGTGGTCTTGTGACCACGCCCGGATGTGTGGTACATAATTTAGGCGATGGTGCACATTCATTATGGGGAATTAAGCTCAAGGGGAATTAATAAATGAAGAATGCACAAAGTCCAAATGGCAGGATACAAGAATAGTTTATTAAAGATTGAAATATTAAATAATCCAATATACACACGCAGAAAATGTTAAAAGCAAGTCTTGTTCCTATCTTATGGTAATTTAGAGAAATGGGCCTAAACAGATGAATTGGAAATTGTCTCCTAACACTCTACATGGTTTCATAGTTTCACCCTACATCCTTTCTGTCCGAAGTCTCCTTGCTAACTCTGTCTCACTCTAAACTAATTTTCAAGATTAATCTTTTCTATAAAATGCCTGAGGTAAAGTTGCAGCTTAGAGCTAATCAAATAATTACTTAATCAGTGTCATCCTTTGATGACAGAAAGTAAAAAGGTTTATGTAACACCTATGTCAGAGACCATAGCCACAAGCATAGAGATTAACAATTACTGTGAAAATCATCAAATATTCTAGGGGATTAAGAAGTAAATAACAGCTTAGATAACCTTTAGAAATAAATAATAAGGAATGCTTTTGATGTCCATAAAGAATTGTTAAGTTTGAGAACATATATGATAGGAATAAAGTAAAAATAATTTAGACTATCAAAATAATATAAGCTAAGAGTTATCAAAAGTGAAATGGAAGTCATTTCACTGGTGATAGTCTCATAAAGGTGATGCCATGTCTCGGTGATCTTTGTAATCTGTGATTACCTATGTTTTATACAGTACAATTAAAGGCATACAGAAATTGAGACTAATCAGTGAAGTGCCATCTAGTTTTATGTTTTTCTCTCCAGTTCCCTCATGATTCTGATGGAAGCGGAGGATCATTCCTTGCTGACCTCATGGAAGAAGATGAGTATGAATGCGATGATGACGACATTTACCTTACATCCCCCATTTCACAGCTGCCACTTCACTCCACCCTCTCTGATTCTCAGTTTCTAGAAAACTTCCAGTATTCATCTCAACTTTATCATGAAGACAAAGAAGTAATACATTTTAGCCCCATTGTGACCATGCAACTTATATACTTTGAGATTGTATTTTGTAAAATAGGTTTTTTATATAAAATTTTGAAGAAAATCTTTGTATTTCCCTTTTTCTTTTCAAGTTTCATCAAGAACTAGTCAATGTATATACCCAGTTAAAAGACATGTGTGCGAGCCTTAGGCACAGAGGAATAAGTGTGCAGGATTGTTCCGATTTCACGATGTGTGAAGATATTCGTCCTGGTGTACTGTCCAATTTATTGGAAGAGTTCAAAGAGCTAATGCAGGATGTTCTCACCTTTAAACCAACAGTAAGATATTTTAAATTTTAATTTTAAAGTATCTTTAAAAAAAAATGAGGTGAATTTAATTAAGATATATAGAGAATATGATGCGTATATATACTGGTAGGTAAAGTTTATTAACAATAAAAAGAACTGTGATGCTGTACAACTGTACAACTAATGAATTAAAAATATATTTGGGTTCATCAGGTGATGGAAGAATCTCAAGTGTGTTTGGATGGTGAAGATCTCGTATCCATCTCGGAGCTCAGTAAACACATTAGTGATCTAAAGGATGATCTCAGAGGTGCTCAAGGTGATCTCGATCGGCTCAAACAAGAGATGACCATCAGAGACTCGCAACTGGAACAGAAAACTCAGGAGCTTAAGAATCTCACAGGAAAGGTAAAGGTAATTTACTGATTTTAATACGGGCCACATTGAAATATGGGTTCTCCCTGAGTTAATGAAGTCAATTAACAACCAAGATTAAAAAATGGCCGGGAAATTTGGGGATGGAGTTCAGTTCAATTTTTTTTTATTATTAAAAAAATATAATTCTGTATAGAACTGAATCAATGTGGCCTTGCAATAACACAATTATGAATTGAAGAAATTCATAAAAGCACAAAGTCTGGATGGTTCAAGTCCTGTTTGCTTTTGTAGGTGTCTATACTAGAGGTAAGTTTTGTAATGGCATGCCTAGTTGTTGTTCTCCAGTGATTGTTGTCATATTTAAACTATATACATGCAAATAAGGATTAACTCTGAAAAAGTGGAAATTTATGCAATATATTAAATTTGATACAAGCATATCTTGTGTGTTGTTTGTTTCTTTTGAGTTTCCTTCCCCCCCGAGACTTCGTACAACATTCAATCATTGAAGATCATTGGTTTCATACATTTTGAAGATTTCAAAAAGCATTCATTTAAGAAATAAACAGCAATTTAAAAAGTTCACCGGGATATGAAGTTGGTTGGTCACGTGATCAAATCCTGTGAAGCCCGAAGGGCTTCTCAGTAGATTTGATCACGTACCAACCAACTTCATATCCCGGTGAACTTTTTAACATTGCTGTTTATTACTTATATTTACGTTTGAGAGAGACAAATTGTTTAGAACTGTTAAAATTACCGAGATTTTATGTTTACAATAATCCAAGTGACAAGCGATAAGCGCGTGCGGTTATCATTGTGACGTCATGGAAACGTTCACACAGAATTGAACGTTTTCGCTATTCTATAGGTTCATATAAGAAAGCATATTTGCAAATGTAAATATTCAGTATGAATGTCACTATATCGGCAGTTATTAAGTTTAAATATTTTCCGTTTGATAATTTCAGCTTTCTTTACAACATGATGCACTCTCAGCTGTTCAACAAGAGAGAGATCGTTATCACTCCGCACTGCTTAGGGAGGGTCACATGACTGAACATGAAATCGTACAACAGGCTTGGCAGGAAAGGGACTTTGCAATAGAAAAGTGAGATGCTACAGATATAGAATTACAAGTACAGTCAGTGGAAAAATCACAGATTTATCCTCCCAAACTTTTAAATAAAGAAATAAAAACTTTAAAAAATAAATGATGCAACTTAAACCATTCACTTTTGTAGCAAATATATAAGGTGACCGTAGATCAATTTCAAATTAACCTTGAAGTTCATTAATGACCTTGACATTAATAAGTCCTTTACTTTTGATCTTCTATGAAGGACACTAACAAACATCGTCAAAAACCCATGGCCAGTCTCACATGCACTAATGCTGATCATTGGCGGGAAAAAGTTCAATGACTTTGCTCATGGTCAGTTAGTGATGGCAGACTGGCTGTGGGTTTCTGATGATGAATGACAAAGAAAAATATACCTTCAATCTTTAATGCATTTGAATTTATCATATAGTTTAATAACCTTATTTATTTAATTCTTATTTCAGGAAAAACAAAATGGAAATTCAATTGGCAGAGTCCAAGTTTGAATTATCATCATTAAATAATCAATTAATGGAAGCTATTCAGCAAAAGATGGCATTAAGTCAGGAACTTGAACAATGGCAGGTGTGTTAATTAGATATTTAGATAAATAGATTAAGTCTTTTACCAGTCATCTTCACTAGAAGACTGTCTGTACAGGAGCGTAGTAGATTGTTATAACCCTTGGCAAGCGAAGACTTAATAGTACATGTACCAATTTTTATCAAACATCAGGGATATTATTTATACTTATATTGTCTGTATATATCTTGTTAGGAATCCTATCAACATTATTGAAAACATTAAATTTTCATAGCAATGTCAATGGGCAGTTTAGACATGAATTTGTATTAGGGAATAATCAATATGCTATAATATTCTGCCCTGTTGGACTATCTCATTTCTGTCTTTTGTATGTAAATACATGACAATTGTAATATCAATCTCTTTACTTGTTCTTCAGAGTGATATGGAACGGTTGTTTGATGTTCACATAGAGAAAACCTTTCAAAATGACAGTAATAGACAAGAAGTTTGCCAAGAGTTGAAAAAGAGCATGCAGGGCATGAGGAAGTCCAAATCTGCAATAAACTTCACCACCTATCACTAGCGGTGTCAGTTAAAAATTCTCCACCACTGAATTCCAGTCTGTCATTGCAGAAACCACTCGTCTTTCATCCAGATTATTGTGTCCGTCTTGGTGTTTGTAACATCTTTTGGTATTGCGAGTTTTAAAATGGGTACCAGATAACTCCACAGTGCTAGATAATGCCCAATATCAAAATGCTTGTACACCCCCACTGTGTCTGTTGGCTTAAATCGTAGCTTTGCCAAATCTTTTAAACCAATGTGATGAAAACCTATGAAATGGTTTTGGTCACATTCATTGTGCTTGCCATGTATTGCTGTTGCAATATTAAAAGTTGAAACAAATTCTATGTGTGTTAACCTGATTTAATACTCAGAATTTCTTTTAAAATTTCTTACTACTCTACACATGAATGCATGAAAATTGACAGTCAGAAACAAGGTGCATAAATCTGATACCTTAAAACTTTACAAAGGTTAATTTGAAAAGCTTCATTGGTCCTTTATAATTACAGAGGACATCTTTCTCTACGTATTGAGATGTGAAAAGAACTAATCCAAATAAATTGAAATTGGCAGGCATTTGGAGAACTCTTTATTGTACAAATGTATCAGCTGTCCATATACAGTTAATACTGCAATCACAGAATGAACATTTTCCTGGCTTCAGTTGTTTTTTGCCTCAAGTTATAACCATCAATTTGAAAAAATGCAATCAAAAGCTGGATGTACAAAGTTTATCATATTTATTGAGAAAAGAAATAATTTACAAGTATGAGAAATTTACCAGGCACTGTACATCCATCACTCATTAAGGTAAATAAAATATCTAAGAAAAATTAAGGATTTCTTTGGACAAGAAACACATATATATTCTGAACAAAACTGTATTTTTTCTGAAAATTTGAAAAATAGAAGTTACAAGTATTTCTGTCTTTTATAAAAAAAAAAATAATCATATTTCAGAAGAGATTTTTGACTAACTGTCAACCATTATATATTTTGGTGTAGCTTAACTGTGTAATGCCCTAATGAAAAGTGAAAGTTTTAAAGGTAGTTTAAGGTACTGTAAGAAATAAAACTACAAATAATAAAGCTCACTATACCTTTAACAGTCCGGGTCTGTAAAGATTCACTAAATGTGAGCTTGAATAAATTACTTCTTATAAAGAGCAGACAAAAGTCATTTGATAAAAATACCAAAACTAAAAGGAAAAAACCCCAAACTGAGCTACAAATATACATGAGTAACACTAAAAATAATCATGCAAGATGTCAAAGTTCCCTCTATTTTCCATCAAACATCATTTTGACGGGGGATATAAAATAAGTGTCCAATGTTTCCCACAGACTCTTTCCAAAACTAAGTCTCTCTTTTTTTGACCTCCTGAGACTGGAGTCTGCTTTTGACATCTCTTGCAGTTTAATGTCTTCAGCAATTTCTTCCCTCTCAATCAGATGTCTGTCTTTGACAGGAAAGTTTATACTCTTTTTATTACCCCCATTTGCTCCATTTTCAGGTTCACTCCTGTTAAATCTACTTAAAGGGGTCAAAGAGTTATGTGCATTTTTCCTTCCCTCTTTTGATTCAACACATGGGCTGAGAAAAGTGTCCTTGAAGTTTAACTGCTGTGTCAAATTAGATGACGGTTCATTCAGAGAATTTTCCAAACTAGGCAGGTTCATCAAAGGAGTATCAGCGACCTTGTACAAATTAAGACCCCTTTTTCGCCTGGATGATTGCTCAAGGACAGAAACATTATCCTTGTCGGTGGCGTGTTTCTTTTTCAACTTCTTAGATGAGGTGCCCAGAATATCTGCTACTAGCACATCCTCTTCTTCCTCAATCATGTCTACTGTTGCATGGAAGGATTTACCACCCTGCATAGTCAGATCCACTTTCCTGGTGCAAGTCTTATCAAGAAGAATGCTCTCATTTTCCTTCCTTCTTTTGTTTGCAGACATTTTGGTGAGTACATTAAGAGGAATATCCCCTGAGGTGTTGAGTCGAGTATCCGGGGACTGAACCACTATCCTAGTTTTATCTGCCCAATCTCCACCAGACTGACATTTTTTTGCTGCCTTTCGCTTTTTCTGTTTATGACATTCCTCTTCAGACTCTTCTTCAGACTCATTTTCTTCATTATCTGAAGATGATGAGGTTTCATCTGGATCACAGCTCATCACAGGAACAACTTTCTCACATGGATTAGGTCTACGTTTCACCAGCAATTTTTTCCTACGGGATGGAAGGCTTTTAAGAGGTCTTTTTCTCTTCCTTAAAGCTGAAGAAGATTTTGTTTCATTTTGTGTTTTTGTACCATCTTCCCCTGCATTCAGCTCATCATGTGATTGTCTACTCTCATTTCTTGAAGATGATCTTGTCTTGCATCTTCTTGTTGTATTTGCAGATTCAGCTCTGTTTTTTTGTTCCAATGGAATTCTTTCAGGGTTACACTCCTGTTTGTTGAAGTAGCTCTTCTTGCAAGTAAAAAATACTTCAAATAAGAAAGGGCACACTTTTAGAGCTTTCCCATTCTTCTTGAAATTTATTTTCTGTGAAATTTTCCAGGGCTTCCTATTGAATGTTACAACATAGTTTTCACTGCATACTGTCTTAAGGATTTGATTTCGCTGCGAAAGGTACAATAATCCTCTTATGATTTTCTGAACTTCAGATGTTGATGTTCCTTCTGAAAAAACCCCCAAAAAACTAGCTGGTTAAGTTGTTGATGTGGGTATACAATTTGCTGATTTCTTTAAAATCTTATACAGGAACTAAGCTCATGTTGTACCTAACATGTCTCTTGGCAACTGACAATTGAAAATCTATACCAAGAACTGTAATGCAACTGGATAAAAAAGAACTGAACCTAAGTAGGGGTGTTGAGACTATGCCAATTTGTTGATGAGATTAATAGAATCATTCATTATTATGAGTGTGGGATAGTGAAATTCCACCGAGGGGACAAGATTCAGGGTCTAGGATGAGGCTCTGCCGAGTCCTAGACCGTGAATCTTGGCCCCGAGGTGGAATTTCACTATCCCACACATGTATATAATGAACGATTTTTTTTCTCGCATTTTTTAACATTAAAAAACAATGTTTGACAACTTTCTGTTATGACGTTCAAAAGATTACTTTCGGTTTATCCCTCCGCATGGTTTAAATAGTGCAAGTCAAAATAAGAGCATACGACAGTTTTTTCAATAAAAATATGCTAAATTTATTATTCATAATAATTAATTAAGCAAAACAAATGCTTAATGGATAATCTCAATCCATCATTTTGCATTTCCCTACATTTGTTTACGTTTTAAAGCGGTGTAGTAATACACAGTGTAAGACAGAAAAATCTCACATTGCTGTCTCACACTGCACAAACCGATCTCACACCAGTAATAATGAGAGAAAAACAAATCATAACAAAACAAAGCAGGGAGATTAGCATACAACAGATTTCCTTTTTCTAACAGGGGGCTGGGTAAATGAAATCCTACTTCCTTTGACACTTCACCATATAAAAAAGATCCATGTTTTCTTTTTAAGGGGGGGGGGGGGGGCATATGCATCAGAGGAGACTCGATTACCCAATTTTGAATTCAAATCATAAATGAAATTTTGTCAATAAAAAAAAGAGTTTAACTTTAAGATGAATGCAAAGAATAATATAAATAAATTTGCACTGATGATGAATTGATAAAAAATTGGGGTGATCGTTGAAACCATTTAAGTTTATGAATGGGTGACCTGCACTTAACCTTAACCTAGCAAGGTTTCTTTTTTAGCCCAAGCAAAATCAGTATGAGGAAATAATTGTAAAACATGGGTTGTTATTTGTGCCAGCCAAAAGTGACCTGCAAATCATGGCATTGCCACATGGAATTCTGGTCCATTGTGTCAATTTTTAACAATCAAATTAGAGACAATTTACAAACCTTTATCATGATCGCCATCTAGCAGTCGATCTAATGTCGTATTGCAACAGTCTGCATCATGGAAGTGATAGAATTTAATCTTGTACAAATGATTCACATGTAACATTAACTTCGTTCTACAGGCATCCATTGTCTCTGAAAGAATGAAACAACAGTTCATGACAATGACAAGTCAAATCATTCAAGATCTCTAAGAGGATTGGTAAATCTAATATTTTTGGGTCTAATTGGCCATATGGGTTTATCATATTGTCATAATTGCCCATTTTGGATATGATATCAAATTATCAACTGATCAAATGAGTGTTTTCCTCAGAGAAGTAAAAACTGAAAGATAGAGCCAGGATGAAGACTATCTGTTCACTTGTTTACTAAGAGTAATCAATGGATATATATAACAAAATTTAGAACTTTTTTAAATATCATTTTGTTGTAAATCTACATAAAATAATATCAAATGCAGTATATTTTAAATTTTTATATAAAATAATTTGTTCTAAAAAGTCCCAAGAACAGCTGACGTGGAGAATTTTTTTATCAAACTTATAGGTTATGGTTACAAAAAGCCTTTTAACTTCAATTTGTTATTTTTTTTAATGTATTTTAATGCAGATTTACGAAATATCTACTGAATAATTGGTCCCAACAATAAGTGACAGCCTACATGAAAAATTTCAATCTGTTACTCAATGTTTATTATTTTTGTAAATTTTAACAAAAAGTAACAAGGAATGTTTATAAACACACAAGTAAACCAAGTTATAAGTACTATGCTACTTACATTTATCTTGTTGTGATTGCTCAATGTTCTATTGTCGATTTTGTAGTACGCGCGTCCCATCCATATTGAGACGGACTGGAAAAATAA
>WFKH01010931.1:50210974-50224202 GCA_016163765.1 Magallana hongkongensis
TTGATCACAAGAGTTATTGCCCTTGTCGTACTGGTTCCGGTTACATATGTATATGTTTTTCTGTAAAGTTGATTTTTGATTAGACGGAATGGTTTTAATTATTTGTTAGGTCATTTTTTCATTTTCTTTGGAACGGACAAGAGACAACGGTAACATACCCGGTACTAAAGCGACATATACCCAGAGACATAAATAACAAATAATGTTATTTATGTCTCTGATATACATAACAGGAAAAAAACAACAACATACGTTCCTGATTTAAATAATTCGTAATAGAAATTAATTAAAGTTAAGTTAGCGGTATTTTAAAAATATACCTTTCATCTCGTCCTTAACTGTAGCAAATGGTATTATTTATCACACATTAAACAGTCATGTTAAAAGTCGCACATTCACCTGAAATTTGTAATTGGTAGTTCTCAACACGAAACAATGATGTAAAAGCTAACTTTCTTACCAAAAAATAGAAATTCCAATTTCATCCGTCCTGTACCTTTCAATTCATTCCGGTATATTTATTATTACAGTGAAAGGAAACTAGGCCTAGTGTAAGTAGGAAACCTTCCAAATTTAAGTTGAAACACTTGTTGAATGCTCTATATTTTTCAGCCGTCATACTTAGAATATATTGACATTTCTATGCATCTGTTCATTACGATATACTTTCTGCTAAATAATATGGAAACGGTAACCACTTTCTTAAACAGTTAACGTTAAAATGACACTGACACTGTCATTGACAATCTCTCTTGTAGTTAGCCCCTCCTACTTTTCGTCCCCCCCCCCCCCCCCAAGTTTTGATCACGTTTTGAAATATTGATGGTATCAGTTCCGTTAACCGCAGGCTATTAAACATATGATTTTGAAATACATGTCAGTAATGGACAATATGTCATTTCAACATAAAGCTGTCATGTGACAGTGATATACTTGTCATGTTTATGTTTGAAGAATTGCGTTCTTTGACAACAATGGTATTTATTTACTTAACACTCTCCATTTAACTAGATTATTATTATATAATGTACCCATCACATTGTGTGATTATTTGATTTTAAAACAAAGTCATTGGGTATCTGAAAATAAGGGGGAAAAATACAAATCAGCTGTGAATAGCCATTAAACTTTAGTCTTTGTTTTATTTATGTAGTAAAATAATTGATAAAGTGATGATTGATTGAGCCACAGAATCTTCAGTTACAATGAGTTATTCCAGTGAAGCTAAGCAGCTTGTTGTGGATGAAGCAGCAGCCATTGGCATACTACAACATCTGGATAAGAATGAGCTACAGAATCTACTGGAAGACAGCGATAAGCTGGATAGCTTGATTCAAGATTTACAACAAGTCAGTAATTGCTTTTTATGTGGAGTTACATGTAGATGCTGTAAACTTCTTTAATCAAATACATTTGCAAGAAATATTTGTATTTGTGATATTAATGTTTATACAAACACACACTACATGTAATGAAGCCCATTTGTAAAAAAAATGTCAAAGCAAACCACTTTTACATAGTCCTCAGAAAGATGTCAAAGTGAAATATTGTAGCAGAATTATAAACATGTTATTGTACATATAAGCTTATTGACAGATGCCTGTATCTACATGTAAATGGATGGTATAACATTATGCATCTGTCCATTTGTCTACACCTTGTAGGCAAGATGTCTGAGATAAGTTCATCAGACTTGATACCCAGGTTGCTTATGGCAAATGAAAGAACTCTGTTGCTGTTTAAGGTCAAAGGTCACTATAGATTTTGTTGGGAAATGCATAAGCTTGAAACCTTGTAGGCAAGATACAATTTGAATGTAAAATACATTGGCCAAATGACAGAAAACCTCTTATATTCTTTTCAAGTGAAGGTTAGCATAAACTGTAATAGATTTTTTAAGTGAAGTAGATAAAAATCGTATAACCATATTTACTGTTAAATTCCTTAAAGAAACTAGATGGGCTTATGTCCTTTTGATGGACTTCTTCTCCTGAGTTTGAAGTGGATATAATTTCATTTTGTCATTGCTCAACTTCTTTTGATATTAAAGGTGAAAAATATCCAGACAGACAGAGAGATGATGCTTGCACGAAACAAAAGCATGGCAGATTTCAACTTGTCGCTCCAGAACCGCTTGGAAAACTTGAAGAGTGAGGTAGCCAGAGGGTATGAGGATGCTAATAAGCTGAAAATAGATCTGGCCCAGGATAAGTCTAAAATAGGTAAACAGTGCTTGAAGTATATTGATTTGTTCTGACACACTATTCCAGTTAACCCCCTTTTTCTTAGATTGTTTTAGTCATATTGCTTTGTTTATCTGTTTGCATGTACACTAATGTTTTGATGCAATAACTTCATCAGTTTTCATTGTAACTGCTTCATAGTTTTACAGATGTAGTTGTTTGTCATTTATTAAGTTTAGACTCTTATCCAATAATATATTCACAAACATTTTATATGGTAAAGACAAAATTATAGTACATGTATTAGCAGAAAACTTTAAACATAAAGATCACATTTTGTGCCTTTTGATCCTTTTCTAATCAATGATGAATTTAGTCTGTAAAAAGGCTTTTTCTAGATGTGTCAGCTAGATGTGTCAGTTTTGTGTGTAACAACATGTTCATTGAAGTTGGAGGCATTAATTACTTGTAATTAATTGTATCCATTATAGATTCTCACCCTAATCGGCTCCTGCCGGACACAGCTCTAGCTTTGTTACAGTCAGCTGCTGCTTCTTCGGAGGAAAGTTCTGAGGTAAACATTGACAAGCTTGCTTTAACCTAGAAATGTAAATAAACAGAAAATTTATCTTAATGATGTGACCTGAGGTCATTTGAAAGACATCAGTCATGAATCCGGTCAACTGGAAATTAGAACCTAGGGATGTTTATTTCAGGTACTAATGAGAATGTATTTCATGTGTAAAGATGTGATTGATAAAAGGCAGCTCTTGCCATTTTACATCAGATTTTTAAATCTCTGAAATTGCTTTTCTTTAATTTACGGTTATTAAAGACTGACATTTGTGGTGTTGATTTGTAGACTAGAGATTACATTCAGAGACTAGTGACAACCAGTTCTTTAATTATGAAATGCTGTCAACCTATACATGTATTAATCAATATAAACTAATTGTCTAAACTTCATTCAGTGTTTTGGTAGACTTAACAGTACATGAGAATTAAATGAAGTGAACTTATTTGCTATATTGTGGTCTGCCCATCAATTAATCAGTTGTACAAAGTTATCTGGTAGTCATTGGCATTTATAACAAGAACTACCTCATTGCAATTGCTTTTTGTCCCCCGCCGCAACGCGGAGCGGGGACATAGAAATGCCGGGCGTCCGTCCGTGTGTCCATGTGTCCGTGCGTCCGTCCGTCACACTTTTTTGTAAGCGCTCTCATGCCTACAAATTTTGACAGATTTTCATTACATTTATACCAAATGTTTATACACCTATTACCTTGGTCAAGTTCGAAAATCAGCATTGGTCGATACTTTTTGTTGGAGTTATGGGACTCTGACCACAATAATGACTCCGTTTTATCCAAAAATTGACCTTGTAAGCGCTCTCATGCCTACAAATTTTGATGGATTTACATGAAATTTATACCAAATGTTTATACACCTATTACCTTGGTCAAGTTCGAAAATCAGCATTGGTCGATACTTTTTGCTGGAGTTATGGGACTTTGACCACAATAATGACTCCGTTTTATCCAAAAATTGACCTTGTAAGCGCTCTCATGCCTACAAATTTTGATGGATTTACATGAAATTTATACCAAATGTTTATACCACTAATACCTTGGTTAAGTTCTTAAATCAGCCTTGGTCGATACTTTTTGTTGGAGTTATGGGACTTTGACCACAATAATTACTTCATTATATCAAAAATTGACCTTGAAAGTGCTTTCATGCCTACAAATTTTAAGATATTCATAAAATTTATACCAAATGTTTTATGCTCACACAAAGACGAGCTGGAGGGGGCATATTGTTTTACTCCTTTCCGTCTGTAATTCAGTACAAACGTACATTTTAAATAAACTTATATATGTTAATAGGTATTTGTTTGATTTTAGATTGTAGTATTTGGATATATTTGCGACAGGAAAAATAGAAAAAAAAATGGGTGGTCGGGGTAAAAAAATGTTCCTCCCAACCTCCCCACACATTTAATTCTGGAACAGCCCTGAATGTTTGAAAATATTGCAATTTCATATACTGTGAAATCATTAGATTTCGTGGTGGTTCAATTTTCGTGGAATTCGTGGGTACCTCTCATCCACGATTTAACATCCTACATGAATTAATAAATAAGGGTAATAAAATCATATTTCCTTTGTAGGTTTTAGAGAATACACGAAATTACATGTACGTCCCCACAAACCTGTAAAATTTAAGCAATCCACGAAAATTGGCCCCCACGAAATTTAATGATTCCACAGTACAGTATACTAGTATACTGCTTGAACGGCGGGGGACCCAGGAATTCTATTCTTGTCATTATTGTTAAGTTATGTTAACCTTTTAAACATCGATTCTAATATGTTATATTTTTCCTATTTTTAGCAATTTGCAGAACAATTTTGTGATAACAAAATCAGTGTTGATTCCTTCTTGGAAAATTATTTGCCTGTAAGAACGGTTGCTCATCTACGACAAGTGAAAGTGAAGAAAATGAGAGAATTAATGAACTCTGGACTCTCAAGTACAGTTGCACCAAAACCCCCCTCCACTAACAGTTACTCTTGTCCTACTGGTTTGAGTAACCTCCCCTACCCCACTGGTAATTTCTCAATGCCACAACCAGCAATGTATCCAAGATAATACATGTAGTTATAAGGTGAAATAATATTGTTATCTTTTTTTGTACGGAAAAAATACTTGTCATTTATTTGTAATTCATTTATTTTTTCCATGCTTGTTGCAAGTGTAGTCCAACACATCTGAAATGCTATTCCATATTGTACAATATATCATATGAAGTGCTGACAGACCAATGCAAAATGATGCTTTCATTGATTTTGTTGTTGTTGTGTGCTGATTTACATGTAGTTGGGCATTTATTAAATAGATATGTTAAACACATTAACGGCAAAGTGCACTTGTAAAAAATTAGTTCAAGCTGGTGTTTTTTTCGTGACACGTAGAGTTACCTCCATTCGTTCCATGAATTTTTGCTTGATTGGGAGAATTCCTTGATAATCGTTTTGAACATTTCTGCCTTGTACTTGTTCTGTTTGTACATATATGTTGCATTAAGGAGTACCATTGAATAAGATCTATGTTGTTTATGGATTATTTTTTGAAGAATTAACGCAATGAACAATTTGCTTAACTTGAATTTTATTAACTCAGTTAAGCTTGGAACATATGTTTTAATATGCATTTCCAAGCAATATGTTATTGTTGGAATTCATGTATGTAGAATATAATGGACTTAATACAAGTACTACAAATAAAAGGTTTTCAAAAGTAATTTACTTTGTTGTTGTTTTTTATAACAAAATCCAGTTTAACTTTACGGTTCTCTGCTAATTTAAAAATCTTCAGATCCATACTGCCATCCTTGCTTTTGAACAATTTGTTAAAAAAATTTGTACCGGGGGGTACTTAAAAAAACATCTTTCTGGGTTTTGATACTATACAGACGAAACCCTGCTTTTATTTTGAACAATATTTTATTCAATACATTTATTGAATGGGATTAGACTGCAGGCACAGCCTATGCCTTCTCCCTACCATAGTATGTTTGTGTCGGACTAATTTTATCCTTCTTTTGGAAATGAGAGCATAGTATCAAGGAGCTATGTATATAATGATCATAAGATAATAATCAAATAGTTTTTAAAACTAATTTTTCTGTCATTGACATTAAAATTTCAGATTGCTATAAAGCTATATTACATGTATATAAAGTTTATTTTGCTGCAAAATTTTTCATTAAACTCTTTGAAAAATTTTAGTGCGTGGAATATATTGCATATTTTACCAAATAAAATCTTTTACAGGATAACAAATATGATTTTGATTCAGAGTCTGTAAATAATTTTTTGACGTATTTATAAATAATAGAAGTTTATATAAACCTGAATTATTCTGCTTTTAAGAAAGTAGACTACATTTTAATTTATGACGAAAATTTCAATCTTCACCTTATATTGTTTCAATAACTCATAGAGATTATCAGGTCACATGTCAAGGTCACCAACTTTACTGACAAACTGACCACTATTGACTTTTGTTTTGCCTCGATGTAAAATGACTTGACCACATTGGATAAAATGTGTCACACGATTGCTATCTATATTTCTAAAGTCAGCAAGACACATTTTATAGACAGCAACGTGGTGTTCGTAACATCTTTTTCTTTATTCAGTTAATTAGCATATATACAGTTATGGTCCTCAACAAAACAAAACACTTTTAAAATTGGTTTGTTACTGACTGTCTGCAGAAATATGTCGGGTTCTTAAAGTTCATAGACAGGCTTAGGTGCTTAGCCATAGACCGACCTTAACAAACCTAATAAGTAATGTAAGTAATAGTATAGGTGTGAACAATCACAGGTCAATATCAGTAAGAATTGAATGAAGACCCCATATAAATAACACAACAAACTTGATAACTTTTTTTATTTACATTATCACAGATATAACAATAACAAAATAAAACTCAAAATACCATATATTCAAAATTACATCAAAATACCTATATTTTCCAAAAAAAATTTTTGTACCTAATATAAAATTCACATGTATTTTTAAATCAAAATAATGTTACCTGGCATACCATTGGCCATGTAATAAACCCTACATATTAATGCCTAGCACCACAGTTTAAAATAAAACAATGATTATGCTATCCTATCTTATAAGCTGCCCTCAAAATGAGAAACCTCCAATTTGTCCATCAATTTAAACAAAATACATATATATAAAAAATCCCTGGAGAACAAAATTCAAATTATATCTATTTTCATGAGTAGTTTTTGCCTTTTACAATGTTTGAATGCATTGTAGTTAACAATTTTTCCTAACTATATATATAGAAATTCTACCAATGCCACAATTATAAACCTCGACCAGCAGATGCGTCCTTCAGAACAACTGTTGCGTACATTTTATTCATCTGCTCAATGAATATAAAAGTCAGAACAGTGTGAGGTCCCAGCCTGAAATAGTAGGGCAGGAATCCCTTCCATAAACTGAAAAAACCTTCCTTCCTCACAGTTCGGAGAAAAACATCCTGTAATGAAGGGGGAAACAATATAATTCGACATCTATTACAATAAATCAGTGTTTTTCAATATTAATCTTTGGAAAGTTTCACAGGTAACATACTGCAAACCAACTTTTATTCGCGACAACTTTACTTCACGATTTACTTGAGTCAAACTGGTTCGCGGCTACAAATTTTAGAGACCAAGATGTAGATTATCTTAAAACTAATACACCAGAGGCTTTGAGGACTGGTTCGCGGCAAGAAATATTACTCGCACGCGAATAAAAGTTAGTTTACAGTAGTTCATAAGGTAAAAAAAAGAAAATTTTGATGATTTTTACGTCCAAAAAACTTTACCGTTGCTCCTTTGTACTCTGGTTTCCCATCAATGGTTTTCATGTTCTGAATCCTTTTCAAACAATGAAGAAGAAAAAATTAAATAGAAAATAGTTTTTTATAAATAAAATAATGCTTCTTTAATTACCGGTAATGTTCTTTGACTATCTTATAAACTTACCTAGTTTTGACAATATCTACTGGCATTGAGAACACAGTTGTAACAAAACCGCTGATCATACTGCTAACAAAGTGCAGTAATAAACCATCTTTTATCACATTCTCTGAAATATTGAAAGTAAGAACTTAAATACAGTGTCAAAGATATAAATATCTTCATCTAAATTACCAGCACCCATTAATAACTGTTGAATCTGAATAAACATGATTTTAATTAAGTTTTCCACTTACTGTCTAGAAAGAACTGTTTGACTTGGGAGTAAGAGGATAACTGGGATGCATTTACCACCATAGCTCTCCCTATTGTAGGCCCACTTCCCTGGAAGAAAATAAATGACCAACTATTACTTTTCTTGACTAAAAAAGTTATTTTATCGTAAACTTCCTGAAATTATTCTTTTATTATTTGTGTGCAATAGAAATTATGTCATTATACCCTGAAGAGAGCCATGAATCCTTCCTCTGCCCATACTCTCCTCAACGCATCCACAACATTTTTGTATCCTCTTTGCTGCTCAACTGGGAGACTAAAAATCAAATCAAATTCACATCAAAACCTACCTGAACATGTATAATTAACAAACACAAGACTCAAATCTCATTTTTCTACATAACGTACCATGTACTGTTATGCACTGGTTGTGATGCAGCAAGACTAAGACAGAAATCTTTCAGCAAAATCAACTTTGTGGCAATTTTTATGGCCCCAGAGTAAGAGCATATTACCCAGGCATAGTTAATGTACTAAGGTAGAATACTCTTACCGTCCGTCTGCTGTCATTCTGATGAGAGCCAACTCGGCTGGAGTTCCTACAAAAGCCCCCACTCCACCAGCAAACACACCAATCAGCACCTTCCTTATAAAACTGGGCGGTTTACCATCACTAACAAAAGACACAGAATTTTGAATTCCATATCAAAATCATCAAATTCTTAAAAAAGAGTTATGACTTGTGTAAACACAGATTTGTCATAGTTGTTCATTACTTGAATTTTTTTTTTCAAAGTAATTTTATGCTATTTAGTCAGATCACATGCAAATATGATAGCAAATACAAAGCCTTGATCTAAATAATTAAGTGTAAAAAATCAAAAACAAGTCAAGATAAAGAAGATTTACTTACACACTAAATTTTTCAAACAATGAAGAGTAAATTCCCATTCTTGTTGTTGTATATGTGGCCTGTCTCAAAAGTCCTGCTGAAAGTCTGAGAGAGGAATCCAAACAATATTAAGTGCAGCCTTTATCATACAGTACCATTATATCTCATCTGTCCCATATAAAACCTTGCATAATGTACCAGTAATACGGTACATGTATCATATTAAAACTAGGATTTTCATAGATGGTTACCTGGTAATCAATTAAAAAAATATAAATGTTAATGAAGGCACTTAAGTTATCAATTTGCATCTTACCCAGTGTATATACCAGAGAGTCCTTCATTCCTCAGAATTGTAATCAGCGCATGCCCACTGGATTTATACTGCCGACTTTTTCCACCCTCGCCTATAAATTACATACCTATATTTTAAGACTTTTTTTTGGACAATATGAGATCATCATCAGTTTCTTACAACCCTATCATTAATATATAATATTAAAAAATTATTTGTTCATTTCATGTATTTTGCTTTCATTTTGGAAAATGTGTTATCATCTTATATAGATCTAGTCTTCATATTACATATTGGCAAGCATCAATCACTTTGTCTCAGAAGAATCAAGATGAACTACAATGCTAGATTGTTGAAGAAAGTGGGTTCAAAACTTCAATTTGCATACTATTAGAGTTTAACACTAATCTACACTTTTCTAACTTCATTTGCCAAGGGTGAATCAGCTTCTCATCTCTACAAAGTAATAGGTAGTTATAGTTATATCTTTGAAGAGAAAAGGTGAACATGAAACCCTTGGCTAGTGAAGATGACTCTTTTTTGTATATATTTTTCATTTAAAATCTGCTGGACAATAGCTTTGCAAATGCTATATGTAAGGAAGTATTAAAGCACTATACATGTAACATGTAAATTTTATGTATACCGGTAAATGTATTTAAAGGGGCATGGTCACGATTTTGGTCAAATTTTATTTTTATATTTTTATTGTATACAATGCTTTAGTAATGCATTTCTAATGATAAACCAAAATTTGAGAGTCAGTCTTAGAGTTATAAGGAAGATACATAGATCACAATTCTTTGTTATGTAAACAAGGCTCATGCCATGTTTTTGTTTACATTGGTTCAATAAACTGGTAAAAGTTCTTTTTCAAACTGTTTTTTTTACCTGCTAATTCTTTTGAACATAAAAAAACCCCAGTTCCTAGAATTGTCACATTCATTTTAGGTCTTCACCTGGAATTTTCTTTTCAACATTCAAAATGTAAACAAAAAGATGACCTGAGCTTTGTTTGCAAAACAAACGAATTGCAAGCTCTGTACCTCCCTTTAAACTAGATGACTTACTCTCAAATTTTGGTTGATGACTTACTCTCAAATTTTCAAATTAGATGACTTACTCTCAAATTTTGGTTGAATGCCTTACTGAAGTATTGTAAACATTGTGACCATGCCCCTTTAAGAACAGTAAACAGTAAATTTCCATTTTTTTTTCAAATTAAAGATTCATTTATTTGATGTTGAATAAGTGGAAATTCTATTTTCGTGAAAAAAGAAATTAACTCTGCAACTTAATCTCATGCTACATACATTTTAGTCCTTAAAAACCCATCTCTCTCTCTCTCTCTCTCTCTCTCATCGTTACATGTACAGTAAATAAGAAATTACCACTCAGCTGCATTCTGTTCTTCACTAAATCCAAAGGCTGAACAAAAATTGTAGCCCCCATTCTAAAAATTCAAATTCACAAAATTATTTCACAAACTGAAAACTTGAAATCAAAGTTTCAAGCCAACACCTAAGTTTATCATTATCATCATCATCATCATCACTAATCATCATCATCATCATCACTAATCATCATCATCATCAATCTATGGCATGCCAAACTCACAAAAATGAGCTAAACATAGTTTCACAGTCGATAAACTAGGTTTATCGACTGTTAACTATAGTTTATGAACTGTAAACTATAGTTAACGATTTGTATACTCGTATAGTTTAACGGTTGAAAACTATGATTTACGAATGGTTTACAGATGTGAAATATAGATTAACATCGTTAACTATAGTTTTCTGTCCATAAACTACAGTTTACAACAGATAAACCTAGTTTATCGACTGTGAAACTATGTTTAGCTCATTTTTAGTGAATTTGGCTTGCCATATCAATGATCATCAATAAGCAATACTGGAGCTGGTCTTTATTACTACACTAGATTAGATTAAAATGCAATCCATTTTCTCAATTATTAGATTTTTACATATTTATAGTACCTCAGGGTTCAAATGATATTCAATCACTAGATAAATAAATCCCAATATTTCTCCTTTGAAACAATCCCTCTATCTTATACAGTTAAAAGAGACCGCTTAAAACAAAAACTCAACATAGATTTTGTATTGCAAATGACATGAAAATACCCAGATGATAAAGTTAAAAAACTGTGCAACTGCCAAGGTGTTCCAAAAGAAAAAAGAAATCTGTTTTTGTTCTTGTCAATTTCTCTGGACAAAAGAAGATGACATGTCAATGAAGAAATCTTGGAATTTTTGTCAATTCATGCAATTTTTCATTAAAAATCATCAAACAGTGACAGAAACAGCTACCTGGGACAAAGTAACAGTACAATTTTAAGGTCAAGATCTAGTAAATGAAAGGTGCCTACAGGTTCATAAAATTTAAGATATCAATTCTTTCAATGATGCTTCTTAACAATAGCTTTGTTTGATAGGGTGCACCGGGGCTAAAAGTTTTGGTAAAAACAATGAAAAATCATGTTTTAAACTGTCATTTTCAATGAAATATGAAGGAATTGAGGAACAAAGTTCGAAGTTTTGTCCATTTTCTTAATAATAAAACATATCTAGAATGCCTACAGTCTCCCAAAAAATGGAATTAAACAAGCTCTTGACCTTTTTAAAATGATGTCAAATTGAATACAGGTATCGGGATTACTTTTCCCATGATTTAACATAGAATGTCAAGATATTGTTTAGTTTTCAACATAATTCCTTTAAAGCCGTGAAGTACGAGAAAAAGATTCTTCAAATCAATTATGACGTCATAATGGTTCTAGCACCAAAAAGACACTCTGGAATCATTTACTAGATCTTGACCTTAATCAAGTACAGTAGCTTTTTAGCATTTTCAAATTGTTCCTGATACGGAGGTTGTAGAAAAGTAGAAAATTCCTCTATTATTGGCTCTATATCCCCCCACCCCATCCCAATAAAAAAAAAACCTTTGGATTTAAGCTGTTATAGCACCTAAATTCATTGTAAGGACTACTATTTTCTAAAGACAAACAGATGGGAAAACCCTACCGCAAAAAATGTGATTATGTCAGTCATACAATTCTTTAAACTCTTGGCCTAATTAACTGACACCCCCACCCCTATGGATCCGTCAACGGTCACTTAGATAACTAGGACAAAATTCAAATGTCATGGACATAGGGTTCTAAAGTATCAATATTATTCCTCCAGATATCATCTGACAAAAATTATTTATTTGAAACAGTTAGACTACAGTGTACGGCCGGTGCAGGTGCCCGTGTCCTTGGATCACTCAATTTACACGTGCATCATATAAACTCGTTTTTTATGAATGGAAGTTTTTATAAGTACTAACCCAGCTAGTCCACCGATGGTAAACTTCATATATTTGGGTATGCCCGCTGCGGGCGCCTTGTTCCCTTTCTCTGACATCGTTGATATTACAAAAGCGGGTGCAGAAAAAAATATGAATGTGCTGTGTAAAAATAAAACAAAACGGGTAACACTAAAATCCGGAAAAGAGCAAACTGGTGATTTCTATACATGTATTAGCATGTGTGTATACTGGTATATGCACATTACTGAAGTATTTATGTATGCCATTTATTTAAAAACTTATAAATAGCTATACTTGTAAAGTAGACTAAATGAGGCCTGTGGGCAACTTTGGTAACGTGGAGAAAGCACAAGTTCAGTCCAGCTGTTTCATCACACGTTACTTTATTTGGAAAACTTATAATATGGTACCTAGTGCCAATAGTTACATGTAGATTATATTTGATATACATATTCTTTACATTTAGACGGCTATATCAGTGTTTATTGGGTTAAGCGTAACCATGCAGAAGTAGCTCATTTCTGCAGTTTGTCCTTATCTCCGGCCGTTCATTTAATGGTAATTTTGTTACTTTAAAGGCATTATTGAAAAGATTGTAAAAGGGGTGGGTCATCGCAAAGGGAAGGTCAACTAATAGACCTCACCGTCCGAGTACCTTTCAATTATCAGAATAGGCAACGCATGAGAACTGATCAGTCTGATTAAAATCAAACCTTCCACTAGCTCCTTTATTTTGATCA
>WFKH01010931.1:50224602-50268568 GCA_016163765.1 Magallana hongkongensis
TGATCAAAATAAAGGAGCTAGTGGAAGGTTTGATTTTAATCAGACTGGAGAACTGATGAAACGGTTTTCGACTGGTAGACTAACAGTTGTTAACAATCACATCAAAGCCAGTTGTCCGTGTGTGGCTTGAGTCCAACGTTAATCAACGGGCATCGACGGAATCAGACCGGTCAAATACAGGAGAAGAGCCACATGGGTACCGAACAAAACGCATGTAATTGCATTGTTATCGTACTTTATCGTATATGTTTTAAAAAATGGAAAAAAAAGTATTTATTTTGGCTTATTTCAATCTTTGGTTTTATTTCGAAGGTAAATAATTCTTTATTTTATGTTATTTTTCTTTTTCAATTTCAGGAATTGTTTTTACTCTAATTTTATCCAACCTTTTGACATTTGCGATTTTATTTAATAAATTTTATATTTTGGATTATTTCTATCTTTGGTTTTATTTCGAAGTTCAAGATAGATCGTTATTCCCCTGGTACCTCAGCAAGCGAGTTGAGTGCAAAATTCGCTATTACACTTAGTCCGGTGGTGTCCGTTCAGTTTTTGAGCATGCTCAAAACTTTTTGCCGGATAGACCGGACTTCACCGGTCCTCTCGTACATTGAACATATTTAGACAGGAAACGCATGCAAACGGAGACGAACTGGTTGATGTTTGATTTCCGGCAGCATTATCTTAAACATTAAAGTCATTAAAAAATTTCTTCCCGAAAACATGTATAATGCATTAGGATTGAATAAAATTTGCAGTTATTGGAAAACCAAATTACATGTATTGGTTTTCAAATGAACGATCTCTAACTGCATGAGAACATCTGTAATTACAATCAATGAAAACATGCAGATTTAATTACATACACCAGTGGAAAAATACAATCTGATTCAAATTTCCCCTCAACGCGAGATATTGTGTATTGGAAAATTAAAATCTCACAGGAAAACAAATTTGAATCTTGTTACGAAATATGGATCATACAGAGAGGAATCGTTTTATCGTCAACCGGTCAGGTTGTGTCACGGTCCGGTTCCATGCTTACCATAGACACCTGGCTATTGTATTCGAAACTGGCAAGTCAAACAATAGGAGCATCGTCGGAGCCCACATGATTTTCAGCGGTGTACCGATAAATCCCGTGAGTTCCAACGGTGAAAACATGTAGTTTCAGTTGAAATAAACGTACATATTGTTAAAAAAGAGCAGTGTTTAGATAAATTTTGAAACATTTCAACTATAATTTTGATTATAAAGATTATTTTTACTTGAAAAATGTATTAGAGAGAAAGAGAGGATGAAAGACTATTTTTCATCGTCGAAAACCACAACGATTAATATACTATATTATACAATTTTGACTCTTTGTGGGCCTAGTTCTTTAAAGATTCACTAAAAGATCACTAAAAGATATATTTAAAAGACACACATGGATCATACAACATCAGACGCAAAGAAGGCCTTGTTACATTCATTACTTGTATGTAGGCGTTTATATATATCTTTAGAAAAAATCAGTAACGTATTATTTTCTAAGTAATACTCCATTAGAAAAAAATTCGCACACCTAAGTGTATATATGCAAGAAATAATTTTTATAATTCAAACCAATTAAGAAAAAAGTGCACACGTTGGTTCTTTATATATAAAATCTTTAAAACAACATTGACATAACAATACAATCCATACAATGGATTAATATCCTCATGGAAGTATTAATAAAATGCTGTGTTATGATTAAAAACATTTTGGCTAATAAAGCGGTTTTTTGATTAAATATTTAGTTCAATCTCTCATTCATTCACTTTATACATATCTCGCAGCATCCTTCTCTAATATATATTTATCACAATTTTCACTTTAAATGTAGAAACTCCAACAGTCGGCCATCTTCATTGGCGTCGTCAAAAGCTTGAAAATCCTGTTAAAATAAAACAGGTGCTTGATTAGATACAAAAGCAAGAGAAACAATGAGTATTGTAAACCATCCTATTTCTTGGTAATGTGGTACATGCACATAAGAAATGTTTTGAATTATCATATAAGTAAATGTTGCTATCAAATTACAAACGCACTTCTGTTTCATAGTAACAACCTCTTATTGTTCTTAAGTACTAAAGATTTTCAAATTGAATAGACATACATGTACAGCTGTTTACCCATTAAGTTACACGCAAGCATGTTAAAACTTAGTTGAGAACTTTGGCTCAGATGCTAAATGATGACCCCAAAACGTAAGCTAAACACTACACAAAATCTAGATTAATAAATTTAGATCTAATTTAGTTTGTCAAAAGCGAACAACAAGAATCTGAGCTGAGAGAGAGAGGGAGAGAGAGAGAGAGAAATAGAGAGAGAGAATTAATGAAGTAAGGAAGAAATGAATGAGAGATTTTGCAGTGTGATCTTCATTTCTTAACTCTCAGAACCCGTGTTCTGACTGCTATTACTCTTACCCCGCAGTACGTGTTTCCGTTGAATATCTGTGGGGGTAGGAGGTCGGGTATCCCCGCTAAGGCCCTCATCTCTTCCCTCACCTCCTGGTTCTTACTCAGGTCTATCTCTTCATAGGGGATCTTCTTACCGTCCAGAATTAGCTTGATTCGGTTCTGTTTAATGTATATCTGAAAGCACAGTCAAAAACAAAATAATTCTAGCACCCTGATACCGTATTCAATTGTCGCTTTAATTTAATATGTACTTCATGTAACTTTAGAGTAAGAAAATAAAACAGTTTCTGTAACCTTGTCCTCAATGTGCATATAATTGAGAAGATGCAAGTGTGTATGTGTTTGTGTGCGTTTATGAGCACACAAACAAACCGAAAAGAAAAAAAGGGAGTGTCATTCAAGAAACAGTGCTAGTCTGCAGAAAGCAAAATGGATTAGTTTATCAGAAAAAGTAAAAATCTCCGAACACACTTTACACACTGCATCTGTTAGACAGAAAAATCAACATAAACAGAACTCGGAACAAAGCACAGGATTACTAAACCAATGGCGATCGAATTAATCATCACTAGACGGGAGGTAGAGGAGTCGGAGAGATCCCCAAACTCTATAAATGGTAGCACACGACAGAAGGCAAAAACCAACCAGACAATAAGTATATACTAATTGAGGTAGTACTCACATCTCGGTTCGTGGATACGGTGGTCATGTAGAATTTGATCGACATCTTTATTTTTGTCTACTACTGATCTACTGTGCAAACAGTAGCGCTGTGTTTTGATAGAATACGGCCGATAAGAAGGAACCGGCATCCCTGCTGGATGCCCCCGTGTGACGAGCCCGCTGATGATTCAGCATCCAGATGCACGAGTGTGCACCGGGCTATATACTTAATACTTGGCGCAGTGATAGAGAGAGAGAGCTGCATGTCTACGCAGCTACTCATAGAAATAAATTACGCGACTGTGACAGATGGATTAATTATTTTTTTTAAGGAGAAGAGTTATTTTGTTGAGATCTGCACTTTTCCCTTCAGGGGGCCTCACCCCAGGGGAAACGGCGGAAAGTTATTTCACACCGGCTTTCATTCATAGTTGTTGAACTTAGTTATTACGCAATTAATCCGTTTTCAATGTTTTTTGTTTTTCTAAATTGTTGTTGGAAATAAACATTACGGTTAATTGTGAAACTTTAGATTCAAAATAATTACAATAATTCTTGTGGATCACTCATGTTCACGCGAGGAATTAGTATAGGTACAATGAATCTGATTAAAAGTCAGATCCTCGATCGATGTTCCCAATTAACAATATATCGGAAGCATCGATGAGCTGATCAAATTGAATTAAGTACTAAAAGAATCATGCGTTATATCTTTAATTACTGAATAGTTTTTAAATGAAGAACTGTATTTTCCATTGGTTTCATTATTAAAATCAATCCCTCCTTTGTTTTAAATAAAAAAGTCACATGGTTTGAAAAATGGTTGTTCATTCAAAAAAACACACCAAAAAACCCAGTATCTGTACATTAATATACCAAGGAAATAATTTTACACACATTTCCTATAAAAGAACCTCTATATTAGCCACGCCTCTCGCAGTACCAAAGTATTTCTTACCAAAATGCCTAAATAATTATATAGACATAATATTTTATAAGATATACTTCCCCAGTTTTATGTACCTCGGAACAGAACTGCAAAGAAGTTTTTAGGTGTGTTTTACTAAGAATTGCCAAGTCCATTAAACTAATTTTTGTTCATAGGATAAAACCAAATTTTCGTGATTATATATACGTAACTTACACCGAAGAAGCCATTGACTAATTATGTAATATTGAATTATTGTTAAAAAAAGACCATTCAGAGGTGAACGATGATGATGATGATGATGATGATGACGGGAAAATAAATGGGTATGATCTCATTCTTTTTCACATCCCCGGGATTGTTCAAAACTTAATCTTCCGCATCATTTCCTGATTATTGGTTGAGTATTGACTTTTATTCTAGCGTTTTATACTCGTTCTCAGAATTTTGATATCGTGTATTATAATCAAAAATTTTTACGAAAAAAACCCACATATGTCCGAATATGTGGAACTCCTCCACGTGTAGATTTGAGGAGAGGCTTTGCTAAGATTAGGAACATGTAATTTTTTAATGAACATAATTCATTTGCGGTCAGTAAACAGTTAAGGTGATTAAGGTAACATGTTATGGTACTCCCAAACGGTGTAAGTGCACTTGGAGAAACACGAGAACAAATGTTACCGTCGAAAACGACCAGTGTTAAATATTATTATCTGATAATTCCGGGGTAGAGCATGCTTTTGGAAGGCATTAAAAACCAATATAGCCTTAAAGAATTTAAACATAGCTTTTCACACAATACTACTTATTGATCGTCTTGGCAGACTTTTAAAAACTGTGGTATTTATTGTTCCTCTGCAGGGAGATCCAAATAGAAATTGTCAACGATACAGATCGGGAGTTATCTGCCCGGTGTAGGAGCCGCCGAGTCCTTGACAACCCGTCTCAGTGCACTTCAAGATGCCTCCTCGAGTGCAGTATATATAGGAGAAGTTAAACCATGGAGGAAAACTGCTTTAAAGGTACTTTAATTCTTATTGTGAAATCTACAACGTTGTACGATGAGAGATCGTTTATTCATTTAATAAAAAGTTTTAAATTCGTCCCAAGTCCAAAATGCATGTCAATTAGTTATGTGCATTGTATGTATGTACAGAATAAGAATTTGTCGTGGGGTGCACATAAGTTCATGGCAAACCTATTCGGGTTAAATTTCCATGCAAATGATTATGAACAGGTTGCTACACATATCTATCAGTCTATAGAATTAAAACTATTGTTTGAGAGTATTTAAAATTTTCGCGATATTGTTTAAATTGAATAGTAATGCGTGGCCACGTCTCAGGTTATTATGTTTCTATACTTACTCTGAGTAACTATAATTACTGTTTACTTACAACATAGAAATTCCATTGCCAAATTTGTCACCATTTACATGGCTTTTAAAATGGTTTTAAATCTGGTTTTTATCTACTCAATAACAAAAAAATCCTTATTCACCGAAGTCTATAGCTATATAATGTTATAACAAGATAACTTTGCATTTCAAACCATATTTAAACGAATGCGATATTAATATTATTATTGTTATAAATCGGATTTTGTTGATTATATTGAACCAAATATTCGTCAATGAGCTGCATACGATATAAGGGTTTGTTTGATGTGTAGGCGCTCAACTAAATTCATACAAGATTTCATCGAAACGTTAATATGTTGACATTAATCAAATATTTGTCTTGCCGACAGAACTGTGATCAAGGAACGAGTTAGGATCAATTATCGACTAATTCTTTAAAAGACCATGTTTAGAATATGCTTTCGAAAACATCACATCATTCATTCTTTATACATATTTATTCAGAATCCATCATTCTCCTATAAGAGGAACTTTTATGGCCATTTTGATATCGGATTATTTATTCAATGAACGGTTTATTTAGAACGGCGGCCAAAATACTAGAAGGGCAAAAAATAATGAACCCAATCTCCTTAATCCTTTACAGTATGGGGTTCCGTAAACAGATAAGTTTCTTCTTTCATGCCACGAGATTTAGGATCTTTACCAGGTATATCTTAAAAATAAATCCCTATTTAGGAATTCAGAAATTGAGCCTTTGTTTATTCAGAGGAAACAAATTGTTGCACGTGTTTCACCACAAATATGGATACATTAATGGAAATATGGAACGAGAAAACGTTTTTATTTTAAAGAAATCACTCTAAAACATTGATACAGGGTGTACATATTGGTAGGCGATTTCAACGTGAAATGAGAAATTTGAATTGATTATTTTTTTTCTCAACTTTTAATCTCTTGATTGAAAGCCACAGGACGTATCTCATGTTTTCGACAAGTCTGAGTGTCAAAAAGGTCTACGTTTATCTACAAAAATCGTGCTGTATTTTTAATAACCATTAAACACGTCCTTTCAGATGTCAATTTCGCTATTGATTCTTGGATATAGACATTTGACTTCGATAAGCGACAACTATCGACTTTTCTCTCTCTCTTTTTCGTGCGACGATTTATGATTTTCTTATCGATGAATTACGTCTACAGATTTCTATTTCGACCAATATTGTAATCAAATTTTCAAAGCGTAAATCTCATAAATCACTGGCCAGTATACCGGTAATTGCCCCCTTTTTGTGAATTAACAGTTTGCAGCGAGTTTTACATAACAGTTATCTTCAATGGTTCGATCTCTAGGTGATCAGAATATATGCCCACTTTCATGATATTGCCCATTGTAAGATTTATGGCATTTCTCGACAGAGAGAACACTTGCACAAGACGGTGTGAAATTCAAACACAATTAAAGAAACTTATCTGACGGTTAGCGAGTTCTGTATTGAAAACTTTTCCTTCCAAACTAGTCCTCTAACATCCCTTGTTATTTGTATAAAATCATATACATGGGTACTAGGTTATCATTCGAAGATCGCGATATTAATTTTTTTGCGGATAAACTTTGGTTCACAATATTGCCATGTCCTGTTACGTTATGATGGTGTTTATGAATATATTATGTAAATGTGTTTTTCCAGAAACATTTGATTCGGAGGAAGACCAACTAAAACATGATCTCCTCCATGGAGGGTATAACCTTAATGACCTACCAAAAATCCCCTCCAGTGTCGTGAAATTGTACGTCTGTGCCAGTAGAAAAGGTAGGTTCAAAAACAATTATGAACCAACTGTATACATGAAATTTACAATTGACAAAAATGTCTATTTTGACGTTTAAGATGTATTATTTTGTCTTTCTTCTTAGATTTTGAAAAGGAACGAGACATTTTGATAAAAGAAGTGTACCCCGATCTCCGACAATACTGCAGGGATAACTATGGCGTGGATTTCCATGTAAGTTCCATCAAAGTTTTATATACGTAAACTAAAGTAATTACGATGGTTGCATTTTATACAGAATTGTCGTGCTTCTATGTACAGGCTGTTGATTTACGATGGGGGTCAAGAATCGAGGACGACGTGTTCCAGCCTATGTTTCTCAGAGAACTTCAACGCTGTCAGAAAGTGTCCATGGGACCAAACATTCTGGTAAGAGGCATTCTATTATAATAGTTCTTTCAAAGCTTAACAAGAAAAATTGGTTGTCGATATCAAAAGTCACATATATGAGAATGGCTTTGTTTTCACTTTCCCAGTGCATGCTGTGTGAAGATGAGGACGTGTGGTACCCCCCTATGGAAGTAGAAAAAGACGAGTACGAAACTTTACTGGAATTTCTAGCTTCTTGTGGTTTTGAAGACGAGGCTCTGTTTGTAGACAGATACTACAAAGAAGACAAAAATGGACCGACTTCATACTATCACTTACAAGTGGACCTTCAACAATCTGGTATATTTAAAAGAAAGTTTTCTACGTTTGTATTTTGACAAACAATAAAATTAATGTTACTAGTATTTTATTTCATTTGACCCTTTTAGAAATTGACCAACTTAATTGCTATATAAGTAAAATGAATTAATATCACGTGCCTTTTCCTTGTAGATCCCGAAGAATGGTCGTCTACACTTGGTATACTGCAAAGAATATTCTTGAAAGCTTCTGAAGCATGTCTCCAGAAAGGCATGATAGACACAGAGACTTACATGGAGTTCAAACCGATAGGTAACCATATAGAAATTTGAACATAAACTCTCCTTGTAAATAAAGATTGTAATGTATTTTGATAATGTTCTACATGTATTTGTGAGTTTGTATTCTTGTACGTCCATTTATAGGTTTGGAAAATGAGGTTGAGACCGGAATAATGGCAATTAATCGACAACTCAGAGACAAAAACTGCATTTTGTTTGTAAAACTGCCGTTCCAAGATGGAAAAGAGAGCCCCGTGAACGATAGCAGTAGCTCGTGCACGGAAAGTAGTAGCGGGTTTCTACCCAACAATTTGAGAGAAACAGTGCTTGAAAATATGAAAGCAAACAAAAACATTATCATTGAATCAGCAGAGGATATCTCTCAAGAGAAAAGGGACTTTTGCAATACGTTTGCCAACAAAATATATTGTTCGGTGAAGGATATAGTGGATAGTTCAATGAGAAACCAAACTCCAGTGAAGGCAGATCCTTTCTACAATGAAGTATACAACCATTGGAAGTTCCTTAAATCTTCACATTGTCCATTTCTCGAACGAGACGACCTCATGTCGGCCACCAAGGATTATTTTCTGTCAGAAACTGATCGACCTTTTGCAATACTAGGCGAGGCCGGCGTTGGAAAGACATCGGCAATAGTTAAAATTATCCGTGATGTGAACACTGCCATATATAACAAAGACCTGACGATGCGTACGGCGATAATGTTTCGGTTTGTTGGAGAGACCCAAATCATCACTGCACGTCAGTTTCTGTTCAACATATGCCGACATATAGTAATCTTAATGGGAAAAGACGAAAACGAAATCCCAACAGATTACAAGCAGTTGAAATACTATTTTTCAGAACTTCTTCTGAGCGGGGAGTTTGGCGGAATGCTTATAATTCTCCTAGATTCGGTAGACTTACTACAAGACAACCACAATTTGGAATGGCTGCCAATAAAGATTGCAGTTAATGTCAAGCTGATTGTTTCTTGTAGTTCTCAGAGGAAAACCTTGTGTACACATCTGCAAGATAGATGCAAGGACAGTGTTCACTACATTCATTCATTGGATCCCTCGGATTGTGAAAGAATTTTCAGAGCTATGCTTAGATCAAGTTGGAGGTCTGTCACGTATGAGCAGATGTCTATTGTAAAAGACGCCTTCCAAATATGTACCTTACCACTATTCTTGACTATGGCAATAGAAGAGGCAAAGCGGTGGCATTCATATGACAAACTAAAGTTTTGCATTCTTGGAGAAAATGTGAAAGAAAATATTACTGTTTTCTTCAATCGAATTAACAAAGAACATGGTCGTTTGTTTGTATCCCATTTCATAGGTTACCTAACCGCCGCCAAATTAGGATTGGGCGAGTCGGAATTACTCGATATAATGTCGATCGACGAGGTTTTGCTCGAAGATGTGGACATGAAATGCAGTGAGACATCCATAAGAAGAATGCCATCGTTTCTTATGGTACGGCTGTTACACGATCTAGAACCTTTTATCACTGAGAGGGAAGTTGATGGAATACTCGTATTATCTTGGAAACACATACAGTTTCATGATGCAGCTATAGAGAGATACCTTAAAAACGAACAACTGGTTAAAATGTTGTACTCAAACATTGCTGACTATTTCTTAGGGACTTGGTCAGGGTCCAAGCGAAAACCATATCGGAGCATCGAAAACAGGGCATTAGATAACCTACAAGAGGATATGGATGCATGTCGATATCTATGTGAGCAACCAAATCAATTTGGAAATATAGAAGCTACCACAACGTACAACATGAGAAAGTTTCGACATCTGACTTTTTGTCTTCAAAAGAGTGATCGGATTGAAGAACTCAAGGAACATGCTTTGTGTAATCTAGATTATATGATACACAGGATAAAATCATCCACAATTCAAGAACTGTTGAGTGATTTTGATGATGCTCCTGATAGGGAAATTCGACTTGTTGCTGATGCATTAAAAATGGCTGCTCCAATTATTGAAAAGAGTATCAAATGTTTGGGCGTTGAATTGTCTGGCCGATTATTACCACATGTCCAATGCTACAAATATATCAGACAGTTAGTTTACTGTTGTGACCAGTTCGCTCAAAGTAACTGCCCACTTGTTCCCAACTGCCAATGCTACAATACACCTGGCGGGGTCCTGCAATACAAATTTAATGCCGAGAGCGCTTCAAACATCTCTTTTCACCAGAGTCCTATTGGAATATTTCTAACGGCAAAAACTGTGGGATTTCATTCTTTGCGAGCGTGGGAAATTTCCAGAGGGGATCCTCTTCCTGAAATAGCGATGCCTTTCGGTCAAATTCATTCGACAAAGGATGGGAATTTTCTGAATGTGTTTTGCAACGATGGAACAGTCAAAATCTTTCGCTCTGACTGTGGAGAATTGTATGATTCAATAGACTATAAATATGATGATATCGCGAACATTTGCGTGTCGAAAAAATACTTGGCTCTTGCTTTACAAAGAGAACCGGGTCCATATCTTATTAATGTTGCAGAGGCATCACTTCTTCACAGATTCAGTTATCATTCGCGAACTTTGGCCATCAATTCTAAGGAAACGCATTTTATATGCGAATCAGGCACTACAATATACTTATTTGACTTACCACAGCTAGTCCGAAGATGCACGGGCGAAGCAAGCGATGTTCCGCAACAAACCGTCTTGTGGGAGGACAAGAAATGCTTCGCTGTCACCAAAAGCAAGCACGTAGAATCAATAACCTTTGACATCGTCAACAAACGATATAAACGGAGCAATCTGATGACTGACATTGATATCCGGGATATGAAGCTTTCAAACACTGGAATTGCCCTGGTCATCATGACTGGAAAGAGTCTTCGGTTGTTTTCAACTTGTACGGAAAAGGAGAAAATACTCGACAACAACTTGCCAGCGTGTTGCACGACGTATCCTTCTTCAAACTACGCCAATGTGTCTTTTTCATTTGACGACAAATTGCTGATTGCAATCCGAAGCTCTTTTCTTCTCATATGGAAAGTAGAAACCGGAAAGCTAGCCCGCATCTTGCAAACTGGACACGTTGCACTTTTGAAACTCCTTACGTCTTTAGCAAATAACACGGCAGCCACCCTTACTGAAGACAACTGGGTTCACGTATGGGATTTGAACAACGTCGATTATGCAATTACTCATGCAAATGAGATATTTCCAAATGCAATCAGATCAGTAAAATGTCTCCACGGAAGACACCAGATCGTTTGCTTTGGTTCTAATGGAGATGACGCAAAAATTGTGGACAGCGGTTCTGGACAGATCTGTAATGTTTTACGCGACAATGATGACGTCGGTCAAGTTCGTGAATTGGTCGTGTCCAGAGATGGTTATTACATCATCACACGATTGGCTACCCAAACCCCCAAAGATCAGACTTCCAGAAATGCTCTTTTTGATGATGTTTTATGGGATGTGCGAAGTGGAAATAAGATTCGCCACGTGTTTGATAGTCGCTTTGTAGCGTTTTCCCAAAATTGCAAAACACTGATATTCGTCACTTCTGTCAATATATCTGAGAACTGGATGAATAATGTTTACAATCTAGAAACCACCGCTCTCGACTCTGACTTTAATTTCCTATGTGAATTTCCCGAAAGGACAGAGTTTTTGACAACGCCGTGTGTAGTCTCCGAAGATGAATTTAGTTACATGGTTGGGATTGTGAAAACGTGCGAACCTGACTCACCTGAGAAAGAAACTGAAAACGATTCTGTGACGGGGTTACTTGTTAGAGGTCTATTTAGTCCTTCCGCATCATATAGAATGATAAAAATCAAAGACATTGTTTCCAACCTAGATGAAAACAGCATTTTCATTGACGCTTTTCCGTTTCAAGATTGCAGCTGTTTAGTCGTGTATGAAACGAGAGCGAACTCCAAAATTTCCAGTGTGGTAAAATCGCATCAGAAAGGGGCAGTTCTATACAATGTGGAGAAAGAAGAGTGTCTACGCCATTTCACCACTTTCCTGGAACCAGAGACTGACATATCCTTGATTATATTTTCCTCGAATAAACAAGTCATTCTTGACAGTCAAGGAACAGTATTTTCCATCGAATCAAACTACAAAGTTCCAAACACGCGCATAAAAAGCATGAACTTGAAATTCCCAGGTCTAGCATTGAAAGGACAGTATATTGTCGGGCTTTCCAAAGACTGCTCAGAGATACAGGTTTATCGCGTCAGTGATGGTGTTCAGAACGCAAAAATACCTGTTCATGGTCGGGGAAGCTGCCTGAGCGTGGGTTACGACGACAGAACGATCGCTGTGGGCTGTGAAGATGGAAGAGTCATGGTGTGGACTCTGATTTTACACCTGAGTGACCCCATGATCGAAGTCATTTCCAAACTCCCAAGTCGAATTCACAGTCCTCATAAGATTGAAGAAAACCCGAATGGAGCTTTGTTGGAAAGTGATATTGACTACATTACAAGTCGAAGCGTGCCAAACAGGACGATGCCGTGTCCGGCTGACGTGAGGAGACCCCCGAGTCATCAGACCGTGTCCACAGCGGTGTATCTGACACAGCAGTCCAGTCTAGGGAGAGAAACACCGTGTAACATCCAATAAATAACGCTTTATGGTTGTGTTGGTGTTTTATAGCTGTGATAGAATCTGTGCCAATTTGTAATCAAAATGATATTTATGTGATATATATTTAGTGATATACATTATTATTGTTTTACATGTAGCGATTGGAATGTATTAAAGAGTATTTAAGATGTACACATTTTTGCGTGTTTTGTGATGATATGAGTGATGAGCGCTTACTGTTTGAAAAGATAGCTAAAAATTCGGATAATGCTTCGGTTTCAGTAATTTAACTTGATAAAAAAAAAGAATATGGTACTTAATACTATTTGGTTCAGATATACTCATATAAATTTATCATATAATCTATTCAACGTGATACGAAATTTTACTATGATAAGATAAGGTTCTGAACAGAAAGGCAAACTAAAGGGGATTTTAATTTAATGAAATAATGATGAAAATGGTTCTTTGGGGAACTTTTGTTTGACCTTTAGGTTGCATTCCCTGCATATCTTATAAATATTATAAAATTGAATGTATATGAAATATCGTCACACGGTTTTTCGTGTGTTGAATTTGTCAAATCTCACCGAATTCCCTTGATGGCCCCTGGAATTGTCATAGACACGAGTTCGTGTATTCCTTTCAAGAAGAGTCTTCACAAGACACACAGAAGTGCAAAAGATGAAACTTGTTTCTGTTATTTTTCTTGGGATTTTCACAGGTAAGTTGAATTTAAGAAAAATACTTAATTCGATAATCTATATTTCATATCTAGACTCGCAGAAGAGTTTTGCAGTTTATGTAATTTATACATGTAGTTTGATAATGATTTGATCAATGGTCATGCTAAACTCGTATTAAACTGGGGGTTGTTGAAGTGTCAATGTTTACTTCTAACTATCTAACATTTGAAGAAAATAGCTGTGAACTTTTGTTCAAAACGCCTTGAGAAATAACATATACATGTACGTCGTACAGTTTTTTAATCGTTAAACGAAAAAATGGTGAATGATTAAAAAACGAAAGTCATTACCGTAAAGTATTTTACCCTATTCTAATCTAGTCGATATTGTCAATATGACACTTTTAGTTGCAATGTAAGAGCTTTTTCAAAAATCTCGATTGAAAATTTCTTCGTTTTTTGGGTGCGTATTATACATAGGAACAGCGGTATTTTCAGCATTTGTCACCCAACTTTGGGGGGTGCGTATTATACACAGGTGCGTGCAATATACGAGACTTTACATATTGACAATGTCGACTAGATTAGGATAGGGTAATATACTTAAAAGTTACTTGCACAAAATACATATAAGCATGCTAAAATCTATACTATTCTTTTAATATATCGATATTCTTTTAAACACCATCACCAGTCCCGTAAAGTGAAGTGGTGCATTTTGTTTACATGTAAAAATGGCGACTCTCGATCTCGACGTGAATTTAACATACATGTACTTCATTTTCCGAGGTCGGTTAGCGCGTATCGGAGAAAGTCTGATGCAAGTAAAGAGACGATATCAGTAGTAAATTGCATGAAGAATTTAATGGTACTAATTTTTTCCACAGAATTTATGTGTAAATAAGGTTAATCAGTCCAAAACTAGCGCAATTTTTTGTGCGCCGTAAATTGCAGTTTTTTACTATGGGAGGCACTGTAGCTCCCAGGTCGTCCATCCGAATTTTTTCAGACCGGGAGCTACAGACCTGCAGCTAGGACAGGCTATCCAGTTTTGGAAACAAGAATGAATTTGGCAGTTTAGCTTTATTCTAATCCATTTTCACAAATAATATCCTTTCGATTCTTCAGAAGAATTATCTAATTATTTCGTTTATGACCTTTGAACCGTTAGGGACCCTTTCTGACCTCCTTGGATCATGATTCAAACAAATTTAAATCCATATAACAGAAAGCTAATGGTAAAGTTTAAATTCTAAGGGCTTTTTGATTCTGGAGAAGAAGATTTAAATTCCCTCACCATATCTTCACTCTTTCTTCAGTTAATTATCTTTCCTTTGAAGGGGAAATGGCCTTTCATTGAACAAACTTGAAAGCCCTTCTCTCGAGGGTGCTTTCTGCCAAGTTTGGTTGAAATTAGACTGGTGGATCTGGAGAAGATTTTTAATACACCAAATCCTATTTCCACTCTTTTCTAATTATCCCCCCTTTGAAGGTAAAATGGCCCTTTATTTGAACAAACTTGAAAGCCCTTGCCCCAAGGATGTTTTGTGCCAAGTTTGGTTGAAATTGGCCCAGTGGTCCTGGAGAAGAAGATGAAAATGTGAAAAGTTTACGACGACGCCAACGACGACAACAACGACAGACAAAGGACAAATTTTGATCAGAAAAGCTCACTTAAAATTGAGCCTTTGGCTCAGGTGAGCTAAAGATGAAACAAAGACCCAAAATATTACTTTATGACATAACTTTCTTTTAAAGATATACGGTGATAATAAAGAAGGATATACTTTCAATTAGTTAAGACTTAGAATTTTAAAGCAATATGAGCTAAGCTGAAATTTGTCAAATGTGAAAACCTGATAATATGTAATTGTACAGGCTTCGTTTATAATAAACAATTGAGGCGTCAAAATTTCATAGAATAAACACTTGTGTACCAACGTACTATAGAATATACAGCATTATATGAAGAAAAATGCAATTTTGAATGTAAAAAAAAGTCCAGCCCCCACCCCCTCCCACCAACATGAATAATAGTAGTTAATGAAATCTTATTCTTAAATCATTGTTACAGATGATACTGGTGTAAGTTTGGGGTTCGATCCCAACAAAAAATCCTTTTTTTTAAAATTGACTTTTGTAAGAAACCTAGCCATTCCTGTCAGTGTTATTAGGCAGTAAATTTAAAACTTCATATTCTGTTCGCATTTGCTGATTGAAGGGAAAAGTGGGTTATGATGTCCTTATTATATCACTAAGATTAGTGTTCTTGTTTTCAGTGTGCTGTGGACAGTACGACACCTACTACTGTAGATACCTGTCTAACGCCGACTGTACGTCCAAACCCGAGGACCTGCAATGTGGGACGGACGGAAACACGTATTATAACGAGTAAGTGTCCACTGCATGTAACTAACAACGTAAAAGCCCCCACCCTCCACATACCGGTACTATTACATTTAAAATAGGATTTTCAAAAAGAAATCTAAATCATGACTAAATCATGACGTTTTTGTACACACAATTTTAGCGTACAAATCATGTGGTGGGGCGAAATTAGACAGATATTGTCTGTACCCGATTTCATAAATATTTTATATCCAAGCAAGAGTACTTTGGACATCCCTCACACAGTTGTGGTTAAAATGAAGAATTACGTGTACTTTTAATTTAACCCCATTTTAAATACTCCCACTTTTAATGTGGGACAATTGGACAAAGATAAGACGGGGTAAATAAAAATCCCTCTATTCAGTTATCTTTCTTGTAAGAGGTTTATTGTACCTTAAATAATTAACAAATAAGCTTATTTACTCAAATAACTGGTAGTAATACATGTAATTATTTGAAATAATAATTTACTCATAATATTTGAAAATGAATATTTGACACATCCTGGACCTCTCTATATTTTCCTTTAGCTGTGATCTCTCCAAGGCCCACTGCAAGGACAACTCCCTCCACAGACGGTACAAGGGGCCCTGTCCAGTGGACAGTGTCTCCACCACCACCACCAGCAAACCCATCGGCGGGGGAGGCACCCACCCCACCCAGGCCCCAATCAACGGGTCCGAGATTGCCTTTGACATCTTCTGTTTAGATCTGTTTCACCACGATTGTTCCAATGAAATGGCACAGCCCTTGTGTGCATCTAATGGACAAACCTACCAAAACCTGTAAGCACATTCTACACCAGCCTAGAGTATAAACATGGATACTTTGTTGATATACTTATGAAAACCTTAATGTTCTATGTACAAATCCTGTGCAGAAACAGATATTTTAAATATAGTATCCACTGAAGTAAATATAAAGGACATGAAGCCCTGGTGATTATCAAAGACTCTAGTAGAAAAACAAATTGTAGTATTATATCCTTAATTTTACAGATTCTTATGAAAGTATTTTTCTCTCTCTTTTTTTTTTAGATGCGAGTATGAGAAGACAAAATGCACTCACAGAGAATTACAGATTGTGAAAAATGCTCCATGTAATTAACCAATAAACCATATTTTTTTGGATATGTATGTGTTCTTTGTCTTTATTTTTTAACAAAACTAATGTCAATTCAAATGCTGACATTTAAAAATCTATATTAAAATGCTGATTTAAGATTCATTTTAGTAATAAGTTTATTCCTGGACAATATTCATATAAAAAGCATCACAAGTAACAATAAAACAAGTTTATCATGAGGAAAAACAATCTTATTGAATGATCCACAGAAAAATCCCATCAGGAAAAAAAATTAATCTGAATATTAATATACCTAGATAAATCAACAAACACATATATTATAGATGACACTCTTTCTTGAGAGAAAAAAACCAGTCCTGGCTTACTTTGCAAAAATAATGTCAAACTCTTTCTTACAAATTCAACCTAAAGACTTGCAAACATGGCGCAACGTCTTTTGTCACAAATCCTTGGCAGGAATTTGAAGACAAGTGTTTGTCACTTTTATCAGTGCATGTAGCAATAAATGTATTTTCTGAATTTGATCACTTGACTGTAGTATTTTGAGATTCGGTTGAGGATGAAGTCTCCATTTCCTGCAGTTTTATCTCAGAATTCTCAGTATTCGTCACAGGAGTGACCATAGAACTTGAACTGGTCCCCACAGCAGTTGTTGGGGGTGTCTCTGTAGAGACTTTTGAGGGACTGTTGTTTGAGGACCCAGAGGACGGTTTGACGGGGGTGGACCCTGGGGTTCGGGGCGACCGCTGAAATCTACGCTTTGCATCTCGGTCAGCTGAGTTTTGTATTCTTTGTTTCATTACATCTTGTAGGATCTTATCCATTGTTGCTACTTTTTTCTGAGTTCTTGGGGTTCTATTGCCTGAAATTTGAAATTATAATGGGTTGTTTTAAAGATAATAAATGTACTGGAAATTTAATTTTACCACTAAATTTAAGGTATGTTAAAAGTCATCCAATAAATGTATTTTTTTAACCATTGTTTTAATAAAACTGTCATATATGTCAACAAGCTTAAGATATTCATATAATTCACTTTGTATTTTGGAGAGGGTTTATATAGGCTTTGCCTGTTGCCTAATCCATTTGATTACTCAATAAAATATGTTTAAATTAAATATTCATATAAAAATAATTTGGATTTAATTGTGTATTTCATAGGATTATATATACCCGGTACATAAATATAACATACCAGGTAGTCGCTGAGGTGTGACTTTTGGTGTTGTACCTATGTCATCATCATCAAAATCAAATTCTGTTGACTGCACTTGTCTAAATTAAAACAAATATAATAAATTTTGTTCAAATTGGTCGTATTGATACTATGAAAATATAAATAACAGAAGGAACAGTATTACATTAAAGAAAATTCATGCAAATTATAAAAGATGAAAATCATAATGTGGCTGCTTGCATTTTGGCAGAAGAAACAATTGTGTAAAATGGATGTGCTCATAAATATCTACTTTAAAATATTATTATGGAAAGAGTCTTGTAAAACCTAGAGATATTAATCTCTTAGAAGTTCTCTTTATTGGGGGTCAGAGTTATTATTTCATAAGGAAAAATACCAATGTCATGCCATTTACTACCAGCCACCTCAAAAGACTGCTGAATTTCGAATGGAATGTCACTTACATAAATTATCAATGATATCCAACTTACTTTGCATACTTCTAAGATTGTTATATTCAATTGCTATTGGTATGACTTCTACTTTGAGTCCTCCTTGTGCCGCTGAGTTCATAATGATAATTCACTTATTTGAGTTCTGCTTGGGTTGCTGAGTTTTTAATGATTAGCTTTAACTTTGAGCCCTCCTTGGGTTGCTGAGTTTTTAATGATTAGCTCTTACCGTACTTTGAGTCCTCCTTGGGTTGCTGAGTTCTTAATGATACAGTTGAACTTCAATATCTCTAACACTGATATCTTGAATACAACGGATATGTCGAAGTGATTTTTAAGTCCCAACCACTTATTTTTTAGTATTTTACCCTCAATATCTTGAATACTTGGATATATTGAAGTTTTTAAACAGTCCCATCTAGCTCGAGATAATGAAGTTTGACTGTAATTCACTTACTTTGAGTCCTCCTTGGGTTGCTCAACTGGCTCTGGTTTCACCTCTTCCTTCATTTCTACATCTTCATGAGATTTCTCTGCTTTAGGTAAATGTCGACCAGGACATTTCCATTGCAGTTTTAAAACTTTCTCTTTAGCTAAAGCTTCACATAGCTTAAAAAACCCAAAATATTTATATTAAAAATCTATTAAACACTAAATAAAAATGCTACATTCTTTCATGCACTAAAACTACTGATTATAATAAATCAAAAATTTCACTTAAATTTACTTTGCCTAAAATACATGGACATGACTATCACTGCTCGAAAAGAACTACATATACCGGTAATAAGGCCAAAATTGAACATCATATTTTTTTCATAATTTTCATTTTGATCAAAATACCCTCAATTTATAAAAATAACATCACAAAGTTAACTTTCTCCTGCCATTTCTGTGATTTTTTGCACAAAACATCTTATTTCAAAGCATGTTTTTTCATTCAGAAAACATTGAGTGCTGTCTTGAGCAAACAAAAAATTTTCATCAAAGATTTATCCATCACTTTTAACTGACAGAGAGATTTTGCGTGTTCAAAGCTACACTCTATATTTCCCATTTGATAATACAATGTAGTTAAGAAAAATCCACATTTTAATTGAATTGTGAAAATAGTGTGACATCTGACATCACATACTGCCAGTGGGTGAAATCCAATGAGATAAATAAAGGAAAAATATATCTTACATCAACTCTTCTATTTGCTATACTGGACACACTTTTAAATTGTTGAATCAAAGGGGTAAAATTTTAATATAGTCATTTGAAACAAAAACTTGAACCAATCCCAACTGACAAAAAGAGACAATTTTTTCTAATTTAACAAGGTTCTCTTCAACACCAAAATATGTGAACTGGATGCATCATTTAGGACACAACTCCTAAAAAAAACCCCATGAATTTGTGGACACATCCTGGATCCATCTTAGATGGAGAGCAAATTTGGAACTTTTAAAACTCAGAGATATAAGAGGGTCTGCCTGAGATTGGGAAAAATCTTCTTTTTTTTTATATCTGTGAAAATGTCACATCTTTTTCTAACGCTATTCTGTCATTTTTTATGGAGAAAAAATATACTGGCATGCGACCAGTTCTCGCCGAGTTCCATTTCATGCCAGTGTATTGTTACGTCATTTTATCAACACATAAAATTATATCCGAAAAATGACGGAACAATGCACTGGTGAGAAATGGTACTTGGCGAGAATTGGTCGGATGCTAGTAGAGGTATAATAAGACATATGAGCAGAGACTTACCACTTCAAAATGAATCATACAAATATAAGATATACCTTTATGATATCTTCTGCAAGAGGGCACCACGTCCCATTTCCTTTTTTCCCTGGGTCATATTTTTCTTCATCACTGCCCGGAACTTGCCAATCATCCTCAGTTTTCGCATCCATCTATCTACAAAAAAAAGTCATGAAATGTGTTTTGAAGATTCAATTGATGGAATGCGACTTAAAGAAGAGATGCAAGAGAATGCCTGAGCAAAGAAATTGATCCATAGAATTTATGAAGTCACAGGCAACTGAATTTTATCAATATGTCGCTCATGAAGCCAAAGATCAAAAAATCCTACCCTTCTATATAAATACACCAATTCATGTGCTGGTGATGAAGTACACATGTCTGATTGTCATTCGCGACAATTCACCAGATTGTGGCATGCGAATTAAAGGAAGAAAAAGACAGAGAACTTGACCTAGAGGTAAACATGATGCGGTTTTTCTTCAGAAAACGTAATCCGAAAAGAACGAAAAAAGACTCCCATTTGGAAGGTCAAACCACTAAACACTGGACTGTTGACAACTTTGAACTTGTTTCATGTTTGTCAGGCTGGTGTTTCAGATCTTTAGATGGCATATGATATTCCATTTTTTGAAAGAAATAATCAGCACTGATTTATTTCCTTGAAAAATTCAACAAACCACTTAAACTTACCTTTAAATTCAATAACTCTAAAGATTTTTCGGCTAAACCATTAAATCTCTAAAAAGCGCCAAATTCATAACAAGAAATGAACGACGTATTGTAAAAAAGGAACCATTCATGGTACACTTCCGATATCCGATAACCGTGCAGCGCCTATGGAATATTTTTCCAAGTGGACCTTTGACACTTTTTAATTATTTTTTCCTACGAAATTCTATATAAAAATAAAATTTACAAATGATTATCTTTTACCCCAAAAAATTATTTAGTCACATACCCATTCAGTAACAAAGACGCTGGATGGTCAACAAATTAACCATAAGATCTACCTAAAATTATAGGATATAATTTGTTTCACTATAAACTATAATTTTTTAAAGAAAAAATTCATAAATTTTACCTTTTAAATTTGTATAAGGACTGGTCAAGAAATGTTATGTATTTATTTGATAAGGCATAATCTGTACACTGAGAGCAATTTTGAGCTTTTCAAGAATTCAAGAAGACCTAATTTTTTTTTTATATATGAACTGTTTACTGAATTATTTTATAAAGCTTACATCTTGGGAAAAAGGTAAACCAATATGCAATGATTTGCTATAAAATCCAGTATACATCCATAGAAGATTTCCAACTTGCGTTACAGCGAATTACAGAATACCGGTAGAGTTTTCAATAGCTTGCTGGATTGCTCAATAGGGTATACAATTTGGTCAGCCAGGTGTCACATTAGGTCTAAATCTAGGTCGTGTGATTACTCAGGAAAGTGAGTTATATCTTGTAAATATTTGCACTTTTTGATTTTTTTTTGTTGGGAATATATTTTCTGTATATTTTATCCAACAGTGTTGCTTTAGTGGGAACTAATTAAGCAGCCTTAGCAGAAAAATACTATTAGTGCTGTATGTTGTACCAGGAATCGAGGAACCAAGATGTACAGTAAAAATGTTCTTATTCTTTTGAAGCTTACACTTGTAAAAGTTTCCCTTTTGTTTCTTCAGAAACTTACACTTGTAAAAGTTTCCCTTTTGTTTCTTCAGAAATGTCTTTTGAATAACATGAAGTTATTCTGGGCAGAACTGATACTCTAGAATCCAGTGCTGGCCAATTGAACATTCTTTTCAAAAGACTATGAATAGAATAACTAACAATAGGAGAGAGTGTTCTAGAGGATTTCTTTGTGCAATATGAATGGGTTGAATGAAAAATAACAATCTACACTTGAGTAACCACAAGACTTAGATTCAAACCTGATGTGATACCTTTGCTGACCAAATTGAATACCCTATTGAGCAATCCAACAAGTTATTGGAAACTCTACCGTTATTCTGTAATTCACTGTAACTTGTGTCTTGACTTGAATTAATAGATACCAGGTATCTTCCTAATCATTAACTGTACTATAAATCACATTGTGAAAACAAACACTTTGGTGGCAGTAAATATCAAAAAGGCTCATCATCTTCTCCCCCCCCCCCCTTTTTTTTGGTGGGGGTGTTAATTTGAAACTAGCATTGTAAGAAATAAAACACAAAACAAGAATATGTAACAATAGCTTTCATTCAAAACTCTATAAAACATAATTCTACAATCAATGTTTGAGAATTAAAATTCCTCATACACAGAAAATAATAAAATTCCTCTTGCAAATTTTGTAATTGCCAAGTGTGGAGAAGGGAGTTCTTTTTTTATAGCACTATCCATTTGGCATGGCATGTTTTCAGATGCTGATGTTACGAGGTTGGTCAATTGTTTCATAATTACACATGGTGCAATCCATTTCTACTTGCTCATGAAGTCAATTCCCTTTTTGATGTTGCTTTGTAGTTCTGGCATGGCATTTTCTATTAATTGTGCTTCATATTCAATTGTTTTAGGAATTCCAAGATTCTTTTCTACACCATTTTTCTGGAAACAGAGGAAAAAAACCACATACATTTAAGCATCATTATTACAACAAAAAATTTACCACAAGAATGCACAACAAAGAATGCTATCCAAATACTGTAGAAAAGTTCAATTTGATAATGCAGAATTTATATTTAAATTCAAACTGTTTTACAATAGATTTTGATAAAGTTACAGCTGTACTGCTCTTTTGCAGGGAATACTGACATAGATGGTGAAATATGACATACCAAAAATTGTTTACTGTAATTAATATACATCATCGAATTATATAATACCAACTAAACTTTGTCATACTATATTAATTTCCCTTGAAAAGGGGCAATACTGCAGATACCACAATATTCTTATTGCTTATATGAGGTGGTCACTGTTATTTTAACTGTTTTGAGTACAGTGTATTGCTTCTCAAATACTTACCCCAAGCAGTAGTGGGGTAGCAAAATAGGCAGCAGGAGTTTCTGTTGATCTAACATATGCACACTCCACTTTGTTGTCAGCACCATTCAAAGCATCAAGGACCTTGTAAGCAAACCTGGCTGCTGCAAATGCCATAGATAAGGTTGCTGATCCCTGAAACAAGTTTATTACTGATAAAACACATACACACAGAGATTAAGAAGAACAAGAGGCCCATGGGGCCACATCGCTCACCTGAGCAACAATGGGTTTATATTGGTGTTCAAAGGATATTGTGCCATATGGTCCATCGGTAGAATAACAAAAGGAATACTGTGAAGTATCCAACTTTTTCACTTATTTTTGCATACACTTAATCTTTGACATTGTACCTTTATGAAATACTATTTTTACTGAAAACAAGATCCTATGCAAGACCCCCCCCCCCTTTTTTTGGGCAAAGTTAGACATAGCCGTACTCAAAATCCTTTTTCTTTTTTTTGCTTGTCAAGATTTCCGATATATAAGGTCTAGCCTCCCCCACCCATTTTCAATTTGCTTCCGACACAACTGCAATGTATTGACAGGAATATCACTCTATTTTACTAAGGTTCACCCATTATTTTCATCTTTATTCAAAAACAACAAATGGTTACAAACCAATATGATTTTCCGCTGTAATATTTTCTTAAGAGCGATAAAACATTTATTCCCGTAACACTATGGAACCTGTTTTAAAGAGATCGTTTATATTTAGTTTTGTCTGATAAACCATCAAAGTTGGTGTAAATTTCATATACTAGTAATTCATTGTATAAGGCGGGGGCCCCAAAAAGTAGTTACAGCATATCTTCATTTAGTTTTTCTGTACAAGTATTTAACATTTAGCGAGAAATTTCTAGTGATCAATTAAAATTTCAGCTTCAATCGTAGAGTTATAAGCATGATACAGAGCTCACAATTCTGCTAGGTTTGAGTCAATTTTTTTTGTACACGAGTTTATTACATTCAACTTAAGATTTTTAAACTTGGTATTTCCTATTCAGCATTTAAAATGTAAAAGCACAAAAGCATAGCCTAAGCTCTGTGTACAAACAGAAAATTGTGAGCAAAGCTCTGTATCTTGCTTATAATTTGAAGCTTGACACTCAAATACGGTAAGTAAATAGAAAATTGTAAACAATTAAAACAGAAGAAACGTGCACGAAAACAAAGATCACAATTTATTTTTCAACATATATATAGCAGCAAAAACAATCTCCGCTTAGACTGAAAATGCTGAGCATCTTAACAAAACATGTTCCATTAATTAACCATTACGTAGGTATCGTACAGAGTTACCAATAAAATGTATAGTATTTTATAATATGCTGTAAGTGCATCAGATTTTGCTCATTTTGCGCAGGTAAATACTCAGCTCTCTGACTTACCGAAGTCTACATTTGATTTGATACGTAAAAATTCCAAAATACAGGCGATAGTTCCCCTCAAGAAACGAAAATGAAACGAGAATCAAAACAAGCTAAAACAACCGTCACACGTTAAAATGTCAAAGCATTGAAATATTTAACCTCAATTTACTTCACAAAATCGGCACAAATATATTTTGCATGTTTCAAATATTCCCATCGCACGTAAAGTGTTGCACAACAAGCAAATTCATCTTTGTCAGTTTAACTCGTTTATCATGCGTTCAACATGGCTGTTTCACACAGAACTTTCGTTTTCGAGATATGGAATACCGAACCCGAAGTTATAAACTGATTTACCGCTATTATCTCTTTATTATTAGTAACGTAAATTACTCAAATTTGAAACAGAATTAGCCCATAATTTTTGCAATTTATATTTTCCTTTCCATAAGGATTATTTTAGCTAAATTACGTTGAATTTTACTCAGTAGTTCTTGAGAAGAAGATTTTTTAAAATGCACCCCCCCTTTTTGTACAGTTTCGAGGTTTTCTCTGCTTTGAATAAAGATCGGTCTTTCATTTCTGCAATTTATATTCATCATACCATAAGGATACTTTGTGCCAAATTTGGTTGAAATTGACTCAGTAGTTCTTGAGAAGAAGATTTTTTAAAATGCACCCCCCTTTTTTTTACATTTTCGAGGTTTTCTCCGCTTTTAATGAAGATCTGTCTTTCATTTCTGCAATTTATATTCACCTTCTTATAAGGATGCTTTGTGCCAAATTTGGTTGAATTTGGCCAAGTGGTTTTAGAGAAGAAGTTCAAAATGTAAAAAGTTTACAGACGGACAGACGGACGGACGGATGACGGACAACGGGTGATCAGAAAAGCTCACTTGAGCTTTCAGCTCAGGTGAGCTAAAAACTAATTTAAACAAATTGGGTGTCACAGTTCCACAGGATTTTGGAGGTTTCAGCCAAAGAATAAGGTTTTACAAAGTCATATACCAATAATAGATTCATATAGAACATAGGATTCTTTGTGACTATAAAAGAAGAACATTCATGACCATGAGGAAATCCTCGCCAAAGATTCATGAACCAATGCATGAAAATTATGATTTGCTGTACTTACAGCTCCAGCCTTAGCCTCTACAACTTCAGTTCCAGCATTCTGTATTCTTTCTGTTAACTTTGTTCTATCCTCCTGTAACAAAACCATCAATTAATGGCTGAACAACTAATTTACCATATATGGCAACCTATAATGGTACAGAATGAATCTAAGACCAGAGAATTGATGTACCCGGTACTGGTTCTCAGACTAAAAATTAGCAGGCATGTATTTATATTTAATGCAAGATTTGCAAAGGAATGGGTGAATAACCCATCAATTTTCATACTTTAACTTTAAAAATTCTAAATTGAGTTACTTCCCTTTTTCAATAAGGAAATAAAATTAATCAATGCAGCTGCTTTGACTAGCAATGTGGTGTCTGAAAACATCATTAATTTTTTGGGGCCTAAGATTAGGGTTCACTTGGACCCTGACCAGCTTACCTGTGGGAATGACACTGCGGGTGTGGCCTGGGAGAGCAGAGGGATAATTGTGACCCCACTGTGACCTCCAATCACTGGGACATTTATTTTATCCACATCCAGTCCCTGTTGAACAAAATTGAAAATACACCTTTTACATCTTACTCTGATACAACTGTCATTGATTCACATTTATAGTGAGTTAATGTATTACAATTATTTAAGAGAGATTTGGCTGATCAAATTGTATGTTTAATTAAATGACTTAGACAATTTACTCTCATGGTAAATGTATTGTATTGGCATTGTAAGACTAATCAAATGAAATCCAATGTATATGGCACAATGACCTCACCTTCAATTCAGCTACAAATGTGTTGGCTCTTACAACATCTAGTGAGGTAACTCCAAAAATATTGATTTTGTTTTCATTAAAAGCATTCTTTCTTTTGTATACTTCCTCTGCAATTGGTACAGTTGAATTCACCTATAAATGAATTATATGTTATAATGTGCTTTCAGCATCCATGAATTCTTATCAATCTAGCAATATTTTAGGCTCAATCTCAAACTTGACTGCAGTAATTATTTTTTTTTATAAATAAAAAAGTATCGTATTTATAATACATTTATATACATGTAGTACCCAAAGTCTAGTGTCTGAGTTGAAAGCAGATTTAGTATCATTTAGCTTCCTTTGTAAATTACTATTAGAAAAGGGACTTAGCTCTGTAAACCCATAAATAAGGTGACTAAAATTTTCAGTAATGACAAAAGTAAAGCCCCTTTTCTATGAAATTACATAGAAATTTCATTTACCCCAAAATGATGCTTTCCTCTCTTCCGGTTCAGGGTGATTTTTTACCATATATTTTGAGTAGCATACTTTTTCACAAAACAATAATTTCTCACAATCTGTTGCAATTACTTCGACATTAAACAATAAATTGACATACTGATGGAAGTAGAATCATATTACACTTGTCATCAAACAAAAATTACCACCCTCTGAGTTAAATAACAGTTAAATGAGCTATCAAATGTCTTTCATGTATCAATGTTGCTGTTAGTTAAAAGTGTAAGAATTGCATCATATAATCTTAGACATAATTGAATTATATATTTTTCTTTCAATAACTGACAAAAAGTTTTCCTATCTGTATATTAAGTGTTGACTATTTCTACATACTGGATTTGTGATAATTCCCATAATGGCATCTGGACACACTTCAGCACACACTTCACACAGGTCTCTTACAATTCCAGCATTGGTGTTAAATAGATCATCTCTGGTCATTCCTTATAGAGAAAAGTAAATTATAATATCATACATACAATTTTATTTCAAAATTCACAAGTCCTGCAGATTTGTAAAATACATGAATGTCATGAATGTGACATATGGGAGTACAGAAAAACTGCCTTAGTGTATAAAAATTTAAAATCTTGTTTCTAATTTTATTTTTCAGAAATGCAATTGAAGCTGAAATTAGCCATATTCTTAATTCCTTCTTATACAAATTTGGCAAATTATCAGGTAAAGATCAGAATGAAAATATGAATTTATGTAGATATTAATCCACATAATATCATAATTTATGATTGTAACTATTAGTTACATGGTTTGTAGTTGACTTAATATGGTTTAAATAAATATGTGGTCGGTAAATTCCAAATGGAATTAACTGACCACGTAACTACAAACCAAGTAACGATTATATCTTATTGTCTGCCTTTGTGTTAATGACATAAGGCAGTTAATAAAACAATGAAAATAAAGCGTTTTATAACAATGTTACAAGTTTCAATTTGGGTACAAAACCTGACATCATAATGCTCAAAGAATGATGTCATAATGCTCAAGGAGATGTTTATTTCATACTGACGGTGTATGGAATATACAAGGTCTCCACGTGACTGCTGTTATCCAATGATTTTCTTACAATTTAGCAGGAGGTAAGATATATTTAAATGTAAAGCTTTACAACAATATTTTATCAAAATGAATAACTTGATACCTGGTTTTCTTGGCACTCCAGCAGGGATGAGAATAAGATCAGCATCTTTCACAGCATCTGCAAGTTGGTCAGAGCCTAAGTGACCAGTCACCTTTGCTTTGGTAGATATGTGACTCAGATCTGCAGCCACACCTGGGGTGTGCATAACATCATAGAGGGAGAGATGTGTTACCCTGTGCGAATTCTTCAGAAGCAGTGACAAAGGCTGACCAATACCACCTGAGGCTCCAAGGACTGCTACTTTTGCATTATTCTACACAAAAACAAATTACTGTTTTTTAATAAAATGATACAAGAAAAGAGCTGCTTGCACTGAAATCATCTGAAAGTCTGAAATTTATTTCACCACCATAAGATATTCTCATATTCATAATCTGCACTTTCTTGAAGTCTATAAATTTAAGGAGTTATGAATAAAAAAATGCATATAATTCAATTTCTGAAAATTAAAGGTCAATCCAGGTACATGCATGTACGGATCAAGTAGCAATGGAAATTCTTCCACATTTCACCCTTGGAATTTATTATCCATTGCTATTTTATCCTTAGAGATTTCCTACCTTCCAGTACCTTGCGTAATTTCACACTTAATTGTGGATGATAATTTTAGTTTTGAGACACATCCTGATTACATAAGCTGATATAGGGAGACAGATTAGGCCTAAGTAAGTTATTTATCATCAAGATGAATGCATAATCATTAAAAACAAACACCATGAAAGGAAGCATAACAAACAAGAAATGCATAATTCATTATTCCAAAAAATTTGCAAAATCTTTTTGATTTCTTTCACTTTGGACCTGTTTGGGATTAAGTACCGGTTGAACGATATATGGAGCGTGACGTAGATGCACGGTATAGAATAGTTAAACGCTTTACAATCAATGTAATGAAGGTGCAAACCTGTGACGATGAAGAAAAGTTTCTGGTTGAAGAGAAAACAGCCAAAGAAGGTCTTGCGATTCTGGAAAACATGTTTCAGATGCTGGTCTGTGGTGTCCTCTACTGGAAGGCCAAATGACAGGAAGTGCACGTTGTGGAAGAACGCAGGAGCGGAAATACAAATCTATTACTCCGCGCTTGGCAACCATATACTTTTTTAGGCTTTTATTTTGTTAGAAAAGCAAAACTGGTAGATATATTTCGTGATACTTCTTAGTCTAAAACCAGTACAACGTATTTAAACATTATTCTACAGAAATGCAAAAATATCAATAAGATAATCAATAGGATTACTTACCTAAAGCGCAACGAACTGTTTATACACGGTATGTGAACAGTCCCATGCATGTTCAGATGACAGATGCAATAGGATTGTAAACAACATACACAAAAAAACATGGAAGAGGGTTTAGAACTGTTGGAGCCTACGGAGTTGTACAATATGCTTCAACAGGCAACGATATTTTCAAACTTGACTGATCCTAATTACCTACTCTTAATGGGTAAATAGCTTGAATTTATTTAATTTTATAATGAACTACTGCATAGTATTTTGCATTATGTTGAAACGTGATGGGACAAACAATAACGGCCAGATTGGGATTCGAACTCGGGGCCCCTAAATGTTTAGTCAGGTGTTCTACCAACTAAGCTATCTGACATTGGCGATCAAACCATTCTGGCTGTCTTAATTGATCTTCACCCTCAAAGATCAACATCTCAGGTTCTTTCCCCTGGAAGGAGTTAACCTGTCAATTCCAGGGGTTGGTCACAGCACCAAATTTAATGGAATGGGAGACGTAATGAATGGGATGGGATATAATGATGGACCAGACAAATGCAAACCCAGGTTCCCAGAATCGATCTCTATATAGTCATGCAGGTGCTCTACCAACTGAGCTATTTGGCTGTCACTAGTGATCGACCTGGTCTGACTGTCACAATGTATTATAAAGCACTTTTAAAATATAAATCATATGATACAACCTACCATCTAAGATGAAATTGTATTTTTAACAAGCAATTTTCTCTTAAAAAGGGTACAGCTTAATTTTCACATATGAAACATGTCTATAACATTTCAGATGCCAGAAATAAGAATGAATACAATGAGAGTCATGTTGTTACTGCTAAAAAGGTTCCAAAGGTAAATATTGATTGTTGAGTAATATATGAAAAATATGGTACTATTCATAAAAGTACCAGAAAATAGTTATCAAATCAATGTTTAATCTGAAAATAAATTAATATATATTGCTGTAAAATATAAATTAAATTAAAAGATCTAAATCTGTATTAGTTTTTCTGTAAATTACAAAAATTGGTTCATCTTCAAAGTGTCAAATTGTTTTAGCAGTTTAACATTGATAACATATATATATTCAGAGAATATTTATTTAATTTTCATATGCAGAATGAAGAGGGATATTTTGTGGTACCCTATGATGCTGAATTAGAATGCAAACAGAACATTGTGGTATATGACAGTAATACATCAACACTCAGAGAACCAGATGGTAGGCATTATGTGCAACTTTTTTATTTTTTAGATTAAAGATTTTAATTTCTTTTGAGAATATCAGTATTGTACATTTTACAGTTTATAATCTTCAAATTTAAAAGTCATGGTCTTATTGTACATGTCAATTAGTTATCATGTCAATCAATATGCATCCCAGTTTTGTTTGTGGGGCATAGGAAAAAAATTAACAAAAAATTCGAAACAGCTTTGCATACAGAACAATGTGTGTTTTACTTTATTGTAGCTCCTGCTTTAGACTGTGGAAGAATGCTGTGGGATATGGGTAGCAGAAACAAAGTAAAAATCCTCAAAGGTATGACAATTTTGAATTTTACTGACCATTTCTGCACAGAGCTGGCACACAGTTTCAGTCAGTTGGTAAATTAAAAAGAAATACATGTATACCAATTTTTGTAAGCTATGACCCCATCTTTGCTCTCCAAGGATTTTCATTCCATTCTGCTCCCCACAATCCTAATGTGCATACATTTTCTATTTGCACCCACGGTCAAATGGTAGATCAGTTCAACAATCAGGGTAGGGAGGAGAGTGGACCAAAACTATTTGCTAGCAAAGATGCTATGACCCTTAATGGAGTCATTTATGTGACATGTGACTTATTAAAATCAGATATCTGCTTAATGTATATGATTAAAATTAATTCGTCAGGAGAGGATCAATAAATTTTCTCAGGGGGTCCAAAGGATGCTGGTAATTTTGTTTGCAAGGGGATTTGAAAAAAAGCATATATCTGATAACTTTTCTATGCAATAATAAAATAATGAATTTTCTGGGGGTGGTGGTGTATGTGTTCCTGATCCCTCTGGATCTGCCCATGCTTTTTACCCCTGCAAATGATTTGACTTTATTGATAATTTCTGTAAAATTTATATCTCAAATGCTTTTATATATCAGAATTTTACTCAGCCCAATTGAGTGAGTGATAGCGAGTCAATTTCATGTTATAAAGATATTAATTTTTTAATTTCATCATAAAAAACCATCTAATGGTACATTTCAAATGTTGCCCATGAACTGTGAGTTTGTCATGAAACTAAATTTGCTTAATTTATAAAAACAATGTCAAAAACATATTCCGAATCAGTATATTGTATGTCTAGTCCATAACCTTCTATATTGTACTTGGTGTATGTTTCTATCCAGGTTTTCTTTTCTTTACTTTAGGTGGATATGAGGAATTCTCTGCACTTTATCCATTTTTAAGAACACAAAAAATCATGTTCATGCCAAAGGTAGGTTAACTCATGAGCTTTTTTGAATTCAGATTCCAAAATGTATACTGGTAATATCTTTAAAAACTACATCAATTAATAAATCTAATAATAGTTGGGCTATATTTTAAAAAATCGCTTTGAAATTGCTTCCTTCAAGATTGAGTGGTTACTTTGTTTGCTGACTGTATTACTGGTAACTTAATTTTATTGACTTCTTATAGCAATTTATTTTGTGAAAGTATATTGCTTGGATCAGAATGTTATCAGATTATTGTGTTGCATATGTTGCTGCCTCATCCATAAATTAGTCAGTTCTTTTTAATTTTTGTCAGAACAACTCCTCTTAAACCAGTGAACAAAATTTCATGATTGAACTTAATGTGTAATTAATATAGGACATAATGTGTTGATATGCATATTCACAGGAAATTCCGAGGCGTGTTCAGCAGAGCAGGTCCTCTCGAGCGCTTGCCAAAATTTGTGTTATGGGTATTTGGGAATTTTGGCAAGCGCTCACATGCACCCGTTCTGCTGAAAACGGCCTCAGATTCCTTGATTTGCCCTTTTTGCCATTATCATACATTACATTTTTCATGTATCTTATCATGATTTAGGTCATTCACTATGATTGATATAATATAATAATGGTGGCCTCATGCATGTTTTGCGTCCTCTCAGTCAGCTTTGTAATCGTTGATTACCTATGTTTATATGAATGAGGACTTGTCTCTTTAAAATTATTTACCTTTGGTTACAGGAAATGGATGACAACCTGAAGCCCTACCCTACAGAAATCATGCCTGGGTTTTTATACCTTGGGAACTGGAGACAAGGAAATGCTGCATACATCCAGAAGGATTTGAAAGTGAAAGGACATGTCAACTGTTGTGTAGAGTCAGAAACCTTGTAGGTCTTTTAATCAAAAATAGTATATTGCACTCATCTTAATAATAATAAATGATACTGAGAAAATATTCAGAGGAAATTTAAAACTGCCAATAAATGTAAATTAAATGCTCATGTCACATATACCTTACCATTAAGTTTAAATAAAGTACTGACAATTTGCTGCTGTCAAATTCATTGAAGGTTAATAGTATATGAATTGCATCATATTTCAAACCTCTTTTGCTCTTCTCAAGTTTTTCAGACCCTGGTCCACATTTACTCCACATTCAGGTGGAAGATGACAATGAGGCAGACCTCTATAGCAAATTCCAGACTGCTTGTACATTTATTGGTAATTACATGCACTAGTATGATTCATATAATTTCAGGATCTGATTGTTTTTACACCATTATTCATAAGTTATAATCAATTACCAAATACCGGTATACAAGCCTCCACATGTACAGTATAAATCAACATGTATGTATATTTTTAGACACACATAAAGATAACAACCATGTGGTGCTTGTGTTTTCCAATCTTGGAATCAGTCGGAGTGCCACAATTGTCCTGGCCTATCTCATCCACAAGTTCAAGTGGAGTCTACAGGTTTGTGACTTTACATGTATATCAGCCAAATTCAATGCTTTAAACAAAGAGGATTTTCAATAATTTATTCATGAATAAATTATGGTGGTCATTTACATGTAGATAGGGATCACATTTCAATAATATAAAGACAAATACTTAGTGTGCAAATGAAAAATAAAGGTTTGATAACCTTTTTGTTGATATTACTGCACAAGTGCTCAAGACATATTACATTTCTTACATACATTATATGTTTGTTGTGTATGGACCTTAGAGTATAGCTACAGTACCGATCAGACCCAACCTAACACCAGAGCAGACCCCAACTAAACCCCGGGTAACGGGGTTTACTTTCGGGGTTTACTTGGGGTTTACTCTGGGTCTGCTTTTTGAAAATTTGCATCCACTCGGGGTTTACTTTGGATCCACTCGGGGTTTACTTTGGGTTTATTCGGGGTTTGCTTTTGGGGTCCACTGTATGCACTGAAGTGTGAAACAGACCCATCTTTTATCTTACCATCTTACTGCCTGTAATTCCTGCCCCTTGTATATTCCAAATATACTTCTGATCGGGGTTTACTCTCTGTGTCCACTCTGGGTTTAATTTAGGTTTACTCTGGGTCCACTCTAGTAGACCCGGAGTAAACCCAGAGTAAACCCCGAAAGTAAACCCAGGGTTTAGTTGGGGTTTACTTTCTGTTAGGTTGGGTCTGATCGGTACTGTACACACTTTGATCAGAACAAACTGGAATGTGGGAGGTCAAATTGGTATAAGAAGATTGCTCTCTGAGAATATTAATTAATTGCTTTTGCAATACCTATTTCCTTCCAGTCTTCAGCATTTTCTTTCAATTGTCTCTCTTACTTTGCTTTAGGAAGCATATAATCATCTACTTAAATGCTGCTGCACAATAAGACCAAACCGAGGCTTCATCCAACAGCTGTCAAAATGGGAAGAGGCCACCTTAGGGGCAAAGAAGACAGATATTGAAGATCCCAACTTTTAAAGCCTGAAAACATTCAACTTTTTTGTACTTCAAACAGTGAATCACTCATTGTGTAATTATGAAGTTCAAGAAAGATGTTAAATTTATGATCACTTCAGATTTTGAAAGTGAAACTATTTTGACATAATTACCCACTGTTGTCTTATTTAAGGCCTGATCTGTGATAGATTTTTTTTAAAGATTTGTTCATGGTTAAAAAAAAGAATTTGGTTTCTATATAAAAACATGTATTACATAATATGTGTATCTGGATTGTCAATGGATTTAATCAAATTTACTGATAGAAATTTGATAAATTGTATGTACTATTTAAACAAGCTTTCTGTTATCTTTACATGTATTAAGAGCTAATATCTAAAGGGATATAATATAAATGATTTTCAGTGGTTCATAAAGATGGCATTAAAACCATTGATAAAATCATATTTTTATTTTGTCTGATCAAGTTGTTTGATATGTTTCCAAATACCCTTTTTTATGTTAAAAATCAGGGTTTTATGACCAATGAAGTACAGTTGAACTTCGATATCTCGAACACTGATATCTCGAATACAATGGATATGTCGAAGTGATTAATAAGTCCCAACCACTTATTTTTTATATATTTTACCCTCGATATCTCGAATACTTGGATATATCGAAGTTTTTAAACAGTCCCATCTAGTTCGAGATAACGAAGTTTGACTGTATATTCTGCAAAACTCAATGAATATACTGGTACCCAAGAAAAAAAGTTCAATAATTTAATAAAATATCAATATGCTGCTATATTACACAATCTATAATACAATATTTATAAGTGATTACTTCACTTTTGCTAAAGTGTGAAACAAGTGAAGTCAACTATTTACACAGAATAACGGAAAAGAAAAGTTAATCATGTATAGGATTCATATTTGTCATGCCAATATTCATCATCTGGCAAATGTTCTAAGTCTGAGAACTGTTTCAAATGAAACTTTGTCACTTGATAATTCACCATGAATCTGATGGCAAAATATCCACAAATCACCTCAAAGAACACAAACAGTGCCATCACAATGTGAACTGCTCTCTCCAGTGGAAGCAAAATGGCATCCTCATTGAAAAGTAGTAGTATAATCAGGGGGAACTGTATCAGTATTGTTAACAGCCATGAGCCAGCCAACTCCGGAACCTATTCAAAGAATGTAGAACAATGTTTGACTACACAGAAAATATAATCATCTTTGAAATGAACATATTCAAAAATATAAAACCTTGGTATTCAGAAAATATAACCATCTCTTTACAAAGACATAAAATAAAATTTACTTCAATGATTAAATTTAACTTAAATTTATCTTACATGGAATAAAATTTTTGAGTTACTTACCCTTTCTGTTAGATTTCCTAGAAATCCTAAATACAGTCTGACAATTTCGATAATAGTAAACACAATGTAGATGGCAATTAAAATGATGGCATAAAGTGTGGATAGGGTGGAATACTGAAATGAATAATGCACAAGTTCTAATGTACATACAAATGTTATTTTCCCTATCTTAATACTGAAGAATCTGTATAAAACAATTAAAATGTAATATGCATTTCAAACTGGAAACTAAGTACTATCTATAATTTATATCTGACCTTGACTTCAAACACCACAAGGGTAGCCACCAGCCAGAAGGGAGAGAAGAAGGCATTAAAATATAATGCCATCTGCAGAGGCAGATTTGAGACATATTCATTTCCTGAAAATATAAAACAATAGATGAATGGATGTCACTGCATAGTCAGGTAGTCTCAAAACAACACTCACTCACCATCTTATATCTTGGAAATGTTTAAATTTGTACACCATCAACAATTTCATATTGTATATCGCATAGCCCCCCTAACTCCGTCACTACCCTAACTCCGTCACTTTCGGGAAACTCCTTGCCTTGAAATCAAGTGCGATTATGATGTCATTTTTTGCATGTCAAAAATCTTAAATCAAATGTCAACAATTTACAACGGTTAAATTTAAGAATGTGTTCAAACATAACAAAATTACACCTCGTTCATTTTATGCACCAATAATTGCGTGAAATCAGCTAACACTTTTTCACGGGTGCACTAAAATATCGATATTTCTTACATGCGGACCCATTCGATGATTTACGGTGGTCAGTCATTTTTAGAGAGGTCAAGATGAAACATTTCACATGTAATATAATTTTTATTAAGGTTATTAATACACTTTTTTCAGTCCGCAATAGTGTTTATGCACTACACTTGATGATAACGTCAAATCGCTCATGCCGTATTTTTTGCCTTATACAGGGTATAGATAAAATACGATATGTCGCTATTTAGAATATGCTACATTTATTAAACATAGGTAATCACAGATTACAAAGCTCACCGAGACAAGGCATCACCTTTATGAAGCATCACCTTTTTGGGACCACCTTTATCATATTATATTAAAATCATTGTTAATGATCTTGGATATTCATGGATACTGTTTTGACACAATATTGTATATCATATGTTGAAAAATTGCATGCAACCATATGTTCATTTTATACGGTATAATAAGATTCAATGTTTATCAATACAATAAAATAAAATATTATATTGCATCCTATGATACTTACAATTTATATCGTATTATACAATATAATACTGTTATAAATAATGATCCAATATGATATTGTAACATATGATATGATACTGTATCGTATTGTATACATTATTGTATTTGATCACATAATACAAAATCATTATATATGATACAATATAGTATTATATGATACAATATCATATCACATAATACATCACCAAAAAAAATATTGTAACATATGATATTTAATTGTATAATATAGTATTATATTATATTGTATGATATTGTATCATATTTGATACATTATATGATATTGTATCAAATGATACAATATAATTTTATACAACATTGTATCATATCATATGATACAATATCATGTGATATAGTAATATTTTATATAATACAATATAATATTATACAATATCATATCATATCATACAATATCATATATTACAATATCATACAATACAACTTCATGTGATATAAAAATATATTATATAAACCAATATCATTTTATACAATATCATATTATATTATATGATACGACAATATATATTATACAATATCGTATCATATGATACAATATTGTATATTGCAATATCATATGAAACAATATCATGTGATAAATAATACATAATACAATATCATATTATACAATATTGTATCATAATATACAATACTATACATAACAATATCATGATACAATATCATATCATAATGTACAAAAACTTTATACAATATAATATATGATATAATATTATATCAAATAAAACAATAGTGTATCATATCATACAATACTATATCATAGGAATCATGTTATATCATTTAACAACAAACACATCTATCAAGCAGGTTTGAGTGAGATAGATTTTTTAGCATCCTTGATAATGGAGATCAGGCTCTGCATCTGAAGCTACCTCTGCGATTCATTTATATTATAGTTAAATCAACTATGCAAGTTTGAAATAGTACAGTACTATTATCTATAAAACATGTGACCTGTTCCAAAAAACAAAACCTCATCCAGTATCCGAAACCTATGGCTCAGATTCAGCATTCAAGCCTGTTAGGTGCATCAGTGTCATAAGACGCATCATCCATGCAAGTTTGGTGAAGTTAAGACCAGTTATAACTATATAATCATCAAAGGGCACCTGCTCCAAAAACTTTAACCAGCTCTTAAAACCTTAACCTCCTCCAGCATCTGAAACCTATGGCTCAGATTCAGCATTCATGCCTGTCAGGTGCATCAGTATCATAAGACGCACCATCCATGCAAGTTTGGTGAAGTTAGGACCAGTAATAACTAAGATATATTTTTTAGCATCCTTGATAATGGAGATCAGGCTCTGCATCTGAAGCTACCTCTGCGATTCATTTATATTATAGTTAAATCAACTATGCAAGTTTGAAATAGTACTATTATCTATAAAACATGTGACCTTTTCCAAAACATAGGTAATCACAGATTACAAAGCTCACCGAGACGAGACATCACCTTTATGAAGCATCACCTTTATGAGACCACCTTTTTCATATGATATGAAAAACATAGTTAATGATCTTGGATATTCATGGAAACTGTTTTGACACAATATCGTATATCATATGTTAAAAAATTGTATGAAAATCATATGCTCATTTCATACAGTATTATAAGATACTATGTTTATAAATACAATAATATATAATACGATATTGCATCCTATGATACTTACAATATAGTATCATATAATACAATATAATACTGTAATAAATAAATATGCAATATAATATTGTAACATATGATATGACATTGTATCGTGTCATACATTATTGTATTTGATAACATAATACAATATCATTATACAATATATGATACAATATAGTATTACATGATACAATATCATATCACATAACACATCACAATATTGTAACATATGATATTATATTGTATAATATAGTATGATATTGTATTGTATGATATTGTATCATATTTGATACATAATATATGATTTGATACAACATTGCATCATATCATATGATATAATATCATGTGATATATAATATATTATATAATACAATATCATATTATACAATATCGTATCATATAATACAATATTATATATTACAATATCATATGATACAATTCATGTGATATAATAATATATTATATAAACAAAATATCATATATTATACAATATCATATTATATGATATTATATATTATACAATATCATATCATATGATACAATTTTACATATTGCAATATCATATGAAACAATATCATGTGATAAAATATTAAATATATTATACAATATCATATTATACAATATTGTATCATAATATACAACACTATCCATAACAATATCATGATACAATATCATATCATAACATACAAAAAAATTGATACAATATCATATCGTTTCATATAACTTTTTACAATATGATATAATATTGTATCATATAAAACAATAGTGTATCATATCTTATACATGTAATACTATATCATAGGAATCATGTTATATCATTTAACAACAAACACATCTATCAAGCAGGTTTAAGTGAGGTAGGAGATTTTTTTAGCATCCTTGATAATGGAGATCAGGCTCTGCATCTGAAGCTACCTCTGCGATTCATTTATATTATAGTTAAATCAACTGTGCAAGTTTGAAATAGTACTAATATCTATAAAACATGTGACCTGTTTCAAAAAACTAAACCTCATCCAGCATCCGAAACCTATGGCTCAGATTCAGCATTCAAGCTTGTCAGGTGCATCAGTATCATAAGATACATCATCCATGCAAGTTTTGTGAAGTTAGGACCAATAATAACTAAGATATAATCATCAGAGGGCACCTGCTCCAAAAAGTTTAACCAGCTCTAAAAACCTTAACCTCCTCCAGCATCCGAATCCTATGGCTCAGATTCAGCATCAATGCCTGTCAGGTACATCAGTATCATAAGACGCACCATCCATGCAAGTTTGGTGAAGTTAGGACCAGTAATAACTACGATATATTTTTTAGCATCCTTGATAATGGAGATCAGGCTCTGCATCTGAAGCTACCTCTGCGATTCATTTATATTAAAGTTAAATCAACTATGCAAGTTTGAAATAGTACTATTATCTATTAAACATGTGACCTGTTCCAAAAAACTAAACCTCATTCAGCATCCGAAACCAATGGCTCAGATTCAGCATCAGGTGCATCAGTATCATAAGATGCACCATCCATGCAATTTTGGTGAAGTTAGGACAAGTAATAACTAAGATATAATCATCAAAGGGCACCTGCTCCAAAAACTTTAACCAGCTCTAAAAACCTTAACCGCCTTCAGCATCCAAAACCTATGGCTCAGATTCAGCATTCATGCCTGTCATGTGCATCAGTATCATAAGACGCACCATCCATGCAAGTTTGGTGAAGTTAGGACTAGTAATAACTAAGATATAATCATCAGAGGGCACCTGCTCCAAAAACCTTAACCTCCTCCAGCATCCGAAACCTATGGCTCAGATTCAGCATTCATGCCTGTCATGTGCATCAGTATCATAAGATGCACCATCCATGCAAGTTTGGTGAAGTTTGGACTAGTAATAATTAAGATATAATCATCAAAGGGCACCTGCTCCAAAAACTTTAACCAGCTCTAAAAACCTTAACCTCCTCCAGCATCTGAAACCTATGGCTCAGATTCAGCATTCAAGCCTGTCTGGTGCATCAGTATCATATGATGCACCATCCATGCAAGTTTGGTGAACTTAGGACCAGTAGTAACTTAGAAATTGCTATCAAAGGGCACCTGCACCAAAAACTTTAACCTGCTCCAAAAACCTTAACCTCCTCCAGCATCTGAAATTCATGGCCCAGATTCAGCATCCAAGTCTTTCAAGTCCATAAGTAGGTCCAGATGCATCATCCATGCAAGTTTGGTGAAGATAGGACTAGTAATAACTTAGATACAGGACCTGCAACAAAAACTTTAACCAGGTCCGGACGCCGACGCCGACGCCGACGCCGGGGGTATAGCATAAGCTCCCCCCGACTTCGTCTCGGTGAGCTAAAAACTTAACTCATCCAGCATCGGAAACCTTTGGCTCAGATTCAGCATTCATGCCTGTCAGGTGCATCAGTATCATAAGACACACCATCCATGCAAGTTTGGTGAAGTTAGGACCAGTAATAACTAAGATATAATCATTAGAGGGCACCTGCTCCAAAAACTTTAACCAGCTCTAAAAACCTTAACCTCCTCCAGCATCCGAAACCTATGGCTCAGATTTAGCATTCAAGCCTGTCTGACGCATCAGTATCATAAGATGCACCATCCATGCAAGTTTGGTGAAGTTAGGACAAGTAGTAACTTAGAATTTGCTATCAAAGGGCACCTGCACCAAAAACTTTAACCTGCTCCAAAAACCTTAACCTCCTCCAGCATCTGAAATTCATGGCCCAGATTCAGCATCCAAGTCTTTCAGGTCCATAAGTAGGTCCAGATGCATCATCCATGCAAGTTTGGTGAAGATAGGACAAGTAATAACTTAGATACTGGACCTGCAACAAAAACTTTAACCAGGTCCGGACGCCGATGCCGACGCCGACGCCGACGCAGGGGGTATAGCATAAGCTCCCCCCGACTTCGTCTCGGTGAGCTAAAAATGTAATAAATAAATAAAATAATCATTAACATATTCATTAATGATATGATATATTTGAAATATGTAAGGACAAAAATCAAACGGCATTCATACATTCTGAAAAGAACATTGTGATTGTTGTTACAAGGACCCATTTTTATTCTGGCGATCATTTCATTTTGATGAAATTAAATACCATTTAAATTTTATACACCATTTTTTACTTATTATAACTTGGCCTAGATACAAATTGAGTTCAAACTAAATTGTTAATGTGTCTTCATTCCCTGGCATATCATAGAGCATGTGGGTGACGGAGTTATGTTCATATGTTATGATTAGCACGTGTGATAAACGTCGTATTCAGAGGGCTTATTTAAATAATAATAAAAATATTTTTGTTAATAATTTTATAAATTTTAATGTTTCAGGTTATATTTAGTGATTGCAAATGATAACAAGAGGCCCATGGGCCATATTGCTCACCTGAGGAACAATAGATATGATGAAATCAGCTTAATGGAGTCATAATACAAACTATCTGGACAATGTAGTATAATATATGTAGATCCTGTATAAATGAAAATCCATTTTCCCCCTGGATATTCTTATTTTTATTATCATTAGTCCCTTTTCTAACAAGATGATTTTATAGTCATAACACATGTTGAGCATTGCAGTTCTCAAAAAGATCCTAAACAATTGTTTATGTATGGGATATAAACCTACATCAAACTCTGAACCCCTTGTGAGGCCCAAGAATCATCAAGGGGCCAAAGTCTAAACAATTTTAAAGAATCACCTGGCTGATTAGTTTCTGAGAACAAGATTTTTAAAGATTTACTCTATATATTCCTATGTAGAAATTCAATCCCCAATTGTGGCCCCACCCTACCCTGGGGGGTCATGATTTTCACAACTTTGAATCTACACTACCAGAGGATGATTCCACACAAGTTTCAGCTTTCCATACTAATTAGTTTCTGAGAAGAAGATTTTTAAAGATTTACTCTATATATTCCTATGTAAAATTTCGACCCCCCTATTGTGGCCCCATCCTACCCCCGGCTTTCCTGGCCAAATGGTTCTTGAGAAGAAGATTTTTAAAGATTTACTCTGTATATTCCTATGTAGAAATTCAATCCCCAATTGTGGCCCCACCCTACCCTGGGGGGTCATGATTTTCACAACTTTGAATCTACACTACCTGAGGATGCTTCCACATTAGTTTCAGCTTTCCTGGCTGATTAGTTTTTGAGAAAAAGATTTTTAAAGATTTACTCTATATATTCCTATGTAAAAATTTGACCCCCCTATTGTGGCCCCACCCTACCCCCGGGGGTCATGATTTTCACAACTTTGAATCTACACTACCTGAGGATGCTTCCACATAAGTTTCAGCTTTCCTGGCCAAATGGTTCTTGAGAAGAAGATTTTTGAAAAATTTTCAAAATTTTCCAATAATTCCGATTATCTCCCCTTGAAAAAGGGCGTGGTCCTTAATTTTCACAACTTTGAATCCCCTTTGCCTAAGGGTGCTTTGTGCCCAGTTTGGTTGAAATTGGCCCAGTGGTTCTGGAGAAGATGTTGAAAATGTGAAAAGTTTACGGACAGACAGACGGACAGACAGACGGACGACAGACAAAATGTGATCAGAAAAGCTCACTTGAGCTTTCAGCTCAGGTGAGCTAAAAAGGAGTCACAACATAGTACAGTTTCGAAGCTTTAAAGATGCCAGATAGTCAACAAATAACCCATTCGATCCACATATATAATTACATGTTTAAGATAAAAATTTAATTTAAATACAATTTTATTGCCATTATAATGTTTATATGGTGTGTGTCTAAACTTGTTTTGTCATACACACACTATCTGTGTTACATTGATCTTTGTCACTTGGTTTACCCACCAGCTCTTAGTATCTGGTGCTCCTGTTGATCTTGAGAAGATTTTGATGGAGGAAATAAAACATCAGTCACAGAATTGACGGTTCTTCGCAAAGTAGCTTCCATAGCAATAATCACACTCAGCGCTAAAGTTTCCGGAAGCAAAACATTGCAGGTAAAATTTGAACCAAAACAAGTTTAGTCCTTGCGGTGTGGTGGTAAATCGTTACCAGAGTAATTCGGTGAGCCGAATCACACCCATTGGTGTAGAAATGGATAACGTTAATCCATTTGAACTTCGTTGTACGCTTATTCCCCTCTCAGATCCAGGCATGTAGCATCGTTTTTGAAAGTTGGAGGGGGGAGGGGCGACTTAATTATCTGATATCTTGACATGCCAAAAAAATAATAATGATAATGATAATAAAATAAAAATTCCTATTGTGTGTGTGTGTGGGGGG
>WFKH01010931.1:50270162-50301988 GCA_016163765.1 Magallana hongkongensis
GGGGGGGGGGGGGCTGACATGTCTGAGGTCTAAGGACTTGGGTAGCATAGTTCTACCACCACTTATCTGATAATTATATGCTGACTTTTCATTACATCTGGGATGTATTTAACTCCACAAGACAGATTTTTAAGTCGATTTGTTAGATTTTTAATTCGACTTGTCAGATCTTTATGTCTACTTTTCAGAAAATCATCACCGTGAGTTGGAACTCAAAATTTTGTTTAAAAAATTGTTTTTCCATTAACTGTCATCATAATATTTGACAAGTATGTCGACATAAAGATCTGGAAAGACAACATAAAGATCTGACATATGCCGACTTACAATCTATACCAGGTGATTATATATATATAAAAAGAGTTCTTTATAGATTTTATCAGTATTTTTGTTTTCTTAACTGTTAAGCATTAACATCTGAGAAATAAACATAGTTGCTGACGAGTCGACTGATTGATTATGATGACTTTCAAGAAAGTGATGTTGGTTTGTCTATTTTGAAGATAAATTTCTAAATCACACCCAGTGAAAAGATGGCCTTTTCGGGTTCAAATGAAAGTGTAATAAATTATCACAGGACCGCATCAGATTCAGCAAAATGTTATTTACAAGCACCCATTAGAGTCCCATATTCAAACGTTAGACTAACTCAGATATTTTACTCAGCATCATGGCCGACGTGGATCCTTCTGACGCCGCATCAGTCTCAACTTTCGCCGTGACAGCTGCTGTAGGGGCGGTTATCATCCTTATTGCACTAGTGTGTAGTGTAGTAAGAGGAAATAAGGACAAATCAGAGAATGGTTGGTATTTTATTCGTGTTCTTGCTAAAAGCCCAATTCTTAACAGCCATTGCACCATCTCTAAAGAATACATGCAACTATCCATGACAGGGCGATCTTTATTAAATATCAAACTCTAAACGGAATCCCCCTTAAAAAGCACCCAAATAAACTTACATCCGTATATAAATTCTTTTTCCCAGTATATACTTACAGTAAACAGCTTTTAAATGAATTGTGTCATAATAGAGATATTTAGCAAATAAATTTCTATAGCACATATCATTCACAGTTTCCATTGTGAATTTCAATTTTAACTACTATAACTGATAATTTCATTATGTTTTTCTAAAATACAAGCTCAAGTTTAAAGTAATACTGTATATGCATCAACAGCTGATCAATATCTGTCACTATTACAAACTAAAATGAATTTTTTTTTCTCACAAAGAGTAAACTTAAAAAATTTTTTAGATAAGGCTTACTTAGTATTATTTTTTAAGTTTTTAAAAAATAGGATGTTGCAATAGTATAATGATCAATATTGTAATAAGACATATTGATCATTATCATTCTGGTTGAGATCTTGCATTATATTTGTAAATTAAGTTCTGCATGTAGGATCCTCGTATATTGCATAAATTTTATGCAAAGTCATAAAATAAAATTTCAGATGAAAAAGAATCAGCAGAAGAACCATCAACAAAAAAGAATGAGAAAGCAGAGAAACAGGGTAAAAAAGTGAAATCCCAGAAGCCAGTCAAGAGGTCACACAGTGTTCACTTTACCCATCCTTGGCTGGCCTGTAACTTGAAAGGACACAGCGGACATGTTTTATCCTTGGACTTCAGTCCCAATGGCAAATACCTCATTACAGCAAGTGATGGTGAGAAGGAGAGAGATTGGTTACATTGGTTGTGTATTTATTTAATATTTATAGAGAAAATGTAAATCTATGAAAAATTGTGAATTACCGTATATCTTGTTATTTTCGCGATGGTCTAATTTTCGCTTTTTTCGCGATCTCTTTTAAATCGCAAATAATTGAATACAGAAATTATATGCTGTATCACTTTCTATAAGAAACTTTTTAAATCGTAAAAAATGACTGATGCAAATTAAAAATGTTACAGATTTACCCCATTTTCGCAAATTTTGTTACACGCAAAAAAAACCGGATATACAGTATTATTATTGTATAGGTAGGGTGTACCCATATACTACAGGAGAAAACAAGGTGAAGTATTTATCTCAGAAAAGTATTTTTGAAGAAATTTATAATGATGAGTATGAAAAATATATATTGTAGACAGAACAGTCCTAGTTTGGAGTACCAAAGAATTTTCTCAAAAGGAGCACAAGTAAGAAATATATAAAGTTCAACAATGTTGGAAAATACTGCAGACATACATGTATACCGTTATAATTTACTGTAGACATACATGTAGATGTTCTTTGAACTTCATGAGTGGCATCATTTTATTTATACATTAAACTTGCAGGTCAGTCAGGGGAAATGTAGAGTATGACCATGCATCCAGAATCAAATTTAGTCCAGATTCCAAGTAAGTCATTGCTGGACTGTCATCCATAATGATTGACATGAAACATATATTTTCATAATGTGATTTGAGCTATTGTATGCAGTCTAACCTGCAAAAACATAGTAATACAACAATCTTCACAATATAGTCTACTGTTTAAGAATATAAATGTAATGCAGTTTAGCAAATGAAAAAAAATATGTACATGAGATAATTTTACATTAAATTCTATTGTTTCAGGGCATTTGTATGCAGTTTAGCAAATGAAAATACAGTGAGGATATTCCGCATTGGTAAAAAGGACACAGGAGGTATAGGAAATATCACAGCTGCTTTTGATTTCGAAAAGGTTGGTAATCAACATTTAATTGCTGAGTGATTCAAAGCTTTAAGACAGAACTTTCAATCTGTACATGTTTGGATGACTACTGTAGATTCCTAATTAAACGCGAGAAATTAATATCTGCGTAAAATCGCGAGAAGCACATCTCGCAAATTTTAAAATCTCGCTTTTATTTTTCTGACATATGTAAACTACAAGAAACTATGATAAAAAGTCGGCATTCGCAATTTTAGGTTCTCGGCATTTAATGGAAAACAGTTGAATCGCGGAATTAAGGACTCGCGTAAAATAAGGAATCTACAGTACGGTATATATTTAAATATGTGTGATTTATTTCCTTAGAAACATTCAGCAGACATTATCTACATAGGAATTGCTAGCAATGGGAAGTTCATAATGACATGCAGCAGTGATACAACACTTATAATTTGGTCCATAAAAGGTACTTGAAATGAATTTACATGTGACAAACTTTGACCTGGTGTATTGTTGTAAAAAAAATCTGTGGATCAACTTGACAGTTGATGTCATTTATTCCTTCTTTATTCTAAACTTTAGAAAACAAACAATATTAAAAAAAAAATTCTTTGCATAAAATTACACGTATATTGATTACCTGTTTACTGGTCATTAGTTTATTTATTGGAAACATTCATTGTGTTGAACAGGAGATGTTTTGGAGACCATAGACACAAGACAGATGAATAACTCATTCGGAGCTGTCTCTCCTTGTGGGAGATTTGTAGCATCATCAGGTGGGTTGTCTATATAGAGAAGAAAAAAAAATCATAAGTCAGTGTCAGCAAATTATTATTGATAACCAATCTCTGAGGAAAAACACAAAGAAAATTTTCCAGTTTACATGTAATTCTCGCATTCAGTATTACATGTATTTATACCAGACACAATAGTGTACTTGTAGATGAATATTAAACTGGCATATAATACTAATCAAATATATTTGGTACGGCAATAGGTAAATAGCATATACATAATCATGTATATATTTAAGTGAACATCTACATGTAACTAATTAAAAATAGCTCTATTATTAATTCTACCAATGCTGTGTATTGAAGGGTTTACGCCGGATGTCAAGGTGTGGGAAGTAGGATTTGACAGGGCAGGAAACTTCACAGGATGTAAGAGGGCCTTCGAGTTGAAAGGTCATTCAGCTGGGGTGTACAGTTTCAGTTTCAACAGTGATTCTAGTCGGTATGGCAGTCTGTCAATAATGTGAAAGTTGAAATATGTATTTTTAATATTTTGATAATGTCATTTCTAATTATGTGAGTATATTTTCTATCATTTATTTGAAATATTCAATTTTAGAATGGCATCTGTCTCAAAAGACAAAACTTGGAAGTATTGGAACACAGACAGTGAGTATTTTCAAGTATTAACTTTTCTGTCAGCAATTGGCAAACATTGTCATAAAATTTCATGTTTCAAGACCTCATCACGTTATTGACTCCATCCTTTATAATGTGAAAATATTAAATAGGGTATACTACATCCTAATACCTGTACTTCTTATATAATATATATACCTATTATATAAAGGTGAAATACATATGTTTGTTGATACAGTATTGTGATTATACCTCCTGCAAACATAGTTTGGGGGAGGTATATAGGAATCAACTTCTCTGTCTGTCCGTCTGTCTGTGCAATCGTGTCTGGTTTATATGTTTATATCTTTCTTATGGAGGAACATTGGAAGTCTCTACTTCACACAAGGATTGCCTATGACCTGAGGGTGGGTCATGATTTGACCCAAGGTCATTTGGACAAGTTCAAGGTCACTGAAAAGTTTCTTTTGGAGAATCATTTGTGAGCTGTTCACAGTACCTCTAGTTTTAGATGTTTCATGCATATGGGTGCATGCATACAAAAAAAACCCCAACTTTTGAATATATCAATGTTTCATTGGATTTAAACCTTTTTCTTGCAGTAAGATATGAAATGAATCAGGATCCATATCTGTTAAAAACTGGCAGCATAGACTACAGCTCCCCCTGTTTGATTGTGCTGTCCCCTGATGGCAGGAGTGTGGCCATTGCCAGTGATAATTCTCTAAGTGTTCATAATGCAGTGACAGGAAAGGAAGAGGAAACATTCTCCAATGTGTTCTCAGGTACCATAATTGTTTAAGAGAAAAATATGAGAGGTTTTCTCTTCCTATATACATGTATCTATCCCTGTTGTTTGAGTTTTAATTAAGATCGGTGATACATTTGTCATGTTCAGTGATACATCATTTTTTTTTAAGAATTTTTTTTTATGTTTACCTACTCTCAAAATTGCATTGGTGAGAGGATTAAGTAAGTGTCCAGTATTGGCCATTTTTAATCCCTAAACACATGGGTCAGCATTCATAGCAGTGCAGTGAATAGATAAAGTTCTTTAATACCATTATTTTCAAAACCATTATCTATTATTTTAAAATAGCAGGAACCCAATTCCAGCAAGGGTTCTGCCTAAGGCCCCTTGTGGGTCAAGAGCAAAATGAAAAGTAATTATGTACATGTATTCATTATAGAGTAAAGAATTGCTACAGCTATTGTATATTTATTACAAGGGAAGTGTTTTATTCCTTACAGGGGAGGTAACTGACTTGTCCTTCGACTTGACCAACAAGTACCTTGTGTGTAGCGGTGATAAACACGTTTCTGTATTCAATAACATCACAGGATATAGAGCTTCTATTGATGACCTTCAGGATAAGCTCAAATCTGGCAATACTCAAGCTCAAAAAGAGAGGATTCGACAGCAAATCACCGAAGCCCAGTCAGTTTTTATTTAATACAAAACATGCAATAAATGAACAATTGATAAGAGATTGCAAAGATGATTACCAATAATTACTGAACAACTAATTTTTGATTTTGTTTAATAGGGAGGCATTGGAACAGTTATTGGGACAGTCTAATGGACATGCAGGAGGCAAGAAAGACTAGGGATTTCATTGTTAATAAGTATACCATGTGTAAACATTCCCCCCAAAATCAGCCTCTTGGATCATGACTAGACTTTATTGGCAGCAAATTCTAAAGTGCCACACAGTTAAATTATATATATCAGTTCATTTGATATTTTAAATAAAGATCAATGTAATTATTGTATTTTTTACTGCATTCACTTTCAAAGAAAATGTATGCGAATTTGCTAAAATGCCAGTAACCAGTATATGGCGTATTGGGGCTAAAACTCTTGAAATAAAACAAATGTAATTTGCTGGAAAGTCATACCTTTACAAAAGTAGTTTCGGGTACTATCCATAGCATAATTCATTCATTACACTATGGTATAAGAGCTTTGTTTAAGAAGATAATTATTTAGAGAATATTTTTTCAACAAAAACATGTGCAAAGTACATAATCTTTGCAAGCCATGGGCAACTACCGGTATAAGCTACTCTGCTTTGTTCTTTTATCAATAAAAGTGAAAAAGAGCAGATTGAAACCTGTGCATAATTTGAAAAGACAATGCTTAGGTTTGATTCAATGATGAATGAAGGTTGACAGATACGACAAGGAAAGTGCTACTGGGTGAAATAAAAAAGAACTATCTTTGAAATTCAAATATTCAGAAATAAAGAAGACCATACTGAAATCATTTAATTGGACCAGTTGATGAAGAACTCATTGTCAATCTGCTACCCGGTAAGTTATAATGGCCCATGCAATTTTGAATTCTTTAAGTCAATTAATGCCAACACAAATTTATTATATGTTTGTTTTTTATTGTTTGCATTTTATCATTCACAATGATACAATTCCCGTACCTATACATTATATATTACTTTTTATTCTTATTTTGATATGACATCGCATTTCTTTCTCATACATGTAATAGTTAAAATCAAAGAATTTAATACCATTTAGTTCATAACAATCAACATTTGATAACACTTCACTCAATGTGTATAACAGTGTATATATTCATGTACTATAAACTACAGAGTACTATAGTTAACATTTGGTAATTACATGTGAGCTGCCCTTACAGAATTCTCACTACTGCGAATTTGGCAAAAAAAGTATTTTTTTAAAAGTGGTTTGACATTCCTATTTTGTGTAGATTTTTATACATATGAGAATGATTTCTTGATGATTACAATTTATTGGGTAAGCTACACACCATGAATCAAAACATCAAAATGATTGCAGAAAACTCGAAATGATGGGGACTTTATATTATATACAGCTTCAACATAAATGTCTTGTTTACCATAGATATGTGGACCCAAACTTGTGTTTTCATTACCACTATGTCTTAAATTCTCTGATTTCTTCATCCTGTCAAGTTTGAGATCACATTGTTTAACTGTATAGTTCATTTATCAAATAAAATACACAAAAATTATTCAGCACCAAGTTTTCCCACTCCATTAGTTGGGAAGTTAAACATTTTGAAAGAGTTGAAACATGTACATGTACAATACAAATGCAAGTACACTTCCAGAATATTCATTAGTAACTGAAGAAAAGAATAACAGATCCAGATTTTTTTTGGGGGGGGGGGGGGGGGGGGGGGGGGGGTGGACCGAGTTCACTTGAATGAAGATATGATAATTTACCATACATAAAGTTCATTAAATAAACTATTAATTACAATCAAATATCTAGCATCATTATTTAGTGTCTGCTGTCTTTTTCAGAATACAGTCAGGTTTAATTAACTTCTGACATACATTAAATTTTTATTCTATGAATTGATTGTTTCTCCTTCTACACCAACTACATTCTGTAAATTGATTACACTTGTACCTGTATACTAAATTATGAGGTATTGTAAAGTACCCTTTTTACCGGTATCTCTAATAAAACTTTTTGCGTTGAATTTGCATTGTGGATAAACTCTACAACACAAATTGTTATACATAGAGTATACAACACTGGGAATCAGTTGTGATTTGTGAGCTTTTTCTGTTAAGTGTGATTAGTACTGCCTACTTACACCGGTATAACAGCATGCATGCACTATTATGTTGGAGGTGGAAATCAGAGAGCAACATTGTTCTTGACAGACCAGAGATTCACAGTTACCATTTGTCAAAAATAATCATTGGATATGCATCTCCCATGATGTTTTTGGAAATTGTCTCAACAGATTAATAAGAAAGATAATGCTGAAGTCCACATATCCTTAGTTATTGAGAGTATTTGGTAAAGATGCACTATTGACAAATCTGTGTAGAACCACATATACTTGAGCGTATCTAATATGTACATGTAGTTATAATCAGGTAAATGCATTGGTTATTATATGATAATGCTAAGCAGTTCTATTAATTAACTTTGGATGGAAACATAATTTGAATTTGTATAGTTTTAACAAGCAGAAAACTTATTCATGTATATTTACACTTTGTATAACAATAAAGAAATGAATAGCAAAATACAGGATAAAATGTTCTAATAAATGGTCTGTATATGATAAAAAAAACCCAGAATTAATTTTCAGGCACATTAATGGCACATTGCTTAAGAAGTGAGTTTTCAAATTCATAATCTTTAATACAAAACAATTGTACAAGTCAATATTTAAAGTTGGATTTTTGCCCTATCTACATGATTTGCACATGCAAAATGTCTATTTTGTCTGGGTGAAAGCAACAACCTATAGCAATATAATAAAGATTTCACATATTGCAATTTACCATGATCATAGAAGATAGGGGTATAAAACTCCATACATTTCTTTAATCTCTCGGGTCCCAAAAATTAGTATTAACTAAATTTATTTCCTAAGATAGGTGTTCTCAAAACATTGTTTTTTCTCAATACCTCAACATGATTTAACCATTCAACCTATTTCATCTTTAAAACTTTGAGAAGTGAGCAAATAAAAAATGAGCAAAAATAAGGCTTTGAAACCATAAGATACTAGGTAGATGCTTCAATCTGAACCAACAGACCTGATAATTAAAGTTCAAGGTATTGCTTGGTGGCTATTCAGCATATGGTACCAAGATGGACAGAAATAAATTTATTGACAAAATGTACAAGATGAGAAAAAAAAGAAGCTATTGCAAGACTGTTTTACATGTACCTTTCTGCAATAAAAATCTCTCTCTGTACCTGTTCTCAAAACTGCTTTTATAAAGTGGTACTTCTTTTTCTATAACTTGCAGATTATGGCTCTAACATCATTTCAGAAATAAATCTGCAAAAACATCAGCAGAAATTTCTCACATCACCTCACACAAATCAACACTGTATCACATTCAATTAAAGCCATTTCACATCAAAGTACAAACACCAATCAAAGGTGGTATTGTGTCTTAAACATATATATTGCTTATACAAGTAGAAATAAGCTGCCCTATACTTTGTAAAATGTCTGACACTGTTGTCTCCATAACTTGACCTTGTACATTGAGTGACCGTCCTTGACATTTGAAGACAGCAAACTTCTGACACTGTTCAAGGCAAACTGAACAACTGTCAATTGAACAACTGTCAACTGAACAACTGTCAATTTTTGGGAGAAGCACAGATTGTCTCTATTGGAGCTATCAGGAACCAGTTGATTTGTCTGTTTTTAAGACCGCTTCTGTCGCATGTTCAGGCATGCGCGACGGATCAGACAAAATACTGGTGGTGGTGCTTAGTTGACGCAGTGCATTCAAAACAGCTGTAAAGAGAACAGACATCAATTAAATTTGCAATATTGAAGATAGAATAGTTTTACTCTACTTTCTATGTGGTTTTATTGACACCATGAAAGTACAGTTGAACTTCAGTATCTCGAACACCGATATCTCGAATACAATGAATATGTCGAAGTGATTTGTAAGTCCCAACCACTTGTACTTTAAGTATTTTACCCTTGATATCTCGAATACTCGGATAACTCAAAGTTTTTTACCAGTCCCATCTAGTTCGAGATACCGAGGTTTGACTGTATATGATATGGGATATACATGTAATTGAAGGTCACATATACTGGGAGGTAACTTTTCCCCAATTCTTTACATAACTTAGCTTCATTAAATTTTACAAAATTTATCAGCGAGTTCAACATGATACAACTAACAACTTTCAAGTACAATGTACATGTTGTATAAACTTACCTGGCCGTAAGACCACAAGTGAGCAGTGTTGATCTAACCAAGCCAAAGTGGTCCTACACAGTTCATCAATGCTAGCAGTGGACACCATATTGTTATAAGTATCAAACAGACCCTGGATAATGGTAGAGAACTAAAGATTTGTCAAGAAAAACACTTGTTTTATTAAAAGTTTTACTATCAAACAGAGAATCATTTGTATTAGATGAATGGCTATGAATAATATGAATAATGTTGTTTAAGGATACAATCCAGAATTTCCAGTTGGACAGTGTCCGATTTTTGACGTACTCCTGGAACATCTCCTTCATCTGGTCGGCCCGCTGACGTGTGACGGGGACCCCTGTAGCTGGCAGCTGAGCTTGGCATTGGCTGTGGGGGAAAGTCAGGACAAATATTAAATGTGAAATATAAAAGTATGGTAGAGAGTATGATTACCATACAATATGTGTACCTGTATATTTTATGTCCCTCTTTTTTAACTTGATTCAAAACATTAGAAGTATGTGAAATAATAATCTAGAATCATTAAATTCATTTATTTAAAATCAACTGACCTGATTTGAACATTCAGAGATTCTATTTCTTGTTTGAGGATCTCTGCTTCATTTTGCATCTGCTTTCTCTCTGCCTTCAACTTTTTACAGTACTCGGCAGCTTCAAAAGACAAGGACCTCAGACATTCCTTTAGATGTTCACCAAAATACATAAATATTAATGCCATCATATTTCTAACAACAAATAAAAAAGTACATGTGTATGTCAATTTATTTCTATTCAGAATTTAAGAAATTAAAAGAAAATTTCAGCAACTCAGGTATACAATATCCTAAAAATTTTGGAGTACATGACTTACTTTTCTGTAGCATTGCAGCCTTACTGACTTTAGCATTTGGATTCTGACTTAAGGATGGGATAAGAGTGTGAAGAAGGTCAAAGCCACTCTGTAATATAAAAAAAAAATTGAGTGGAATATCTACATAAAAAGATTCATTACCTATGTGAAAAGACTCATTATGAAAAGACTTGTCAAAATTCATCTCAATTACCATGAATCAGATAACCAATGAAATAAGTTGCGAAGACCAGTGACTACAACCAGGGAATTTAACCTATGAGACCCACCTTGATGTTACAGCGCCTCTTTTGTTCTGCTGAGGTGTGATTCAACCTCCTGTGTTCTCCACCTCGGAACTCCGACTCAGAGTCCTGAAATCAACACACAAAGTTACATAACTGTACCCAGTGCTTCAATGGTTAATCCATTCTATGATTTTTCCCACTTCCAACATATACAATTCACTAGGACAATCAAGTAGAGTGATGTTTTCTCAACAATTAATGTTTGTTGGCAAACAGTGTAGCGACAAGAACAACCCTGCTTACCCCTGACTGGTTCCCTGAAGGACTAGTAACCGACACACTCTCTGATGGACTAGTAGGATTGGACAGGACCGTGCTGGGACTTGTTGGGGGGTAGCTGGACCGTCTAGAGGCAAGGGAGTCAGTCATGGAGGGGGACAGAACAGGGACCGCTGGCTTAGTGGAGGTCAAAGTTGGTACTGTGGTGATCTGAGGCATCGTAACCTTTGTACTGGATGACAGTGTGACTACAATAGACAAACAACAACAAACTTTTATATTTAGATACTTGAGATCAAAACAATAATTTTAAATCTAAGATTTATCTTAGTATTAACTTTGGGTTAGCATTAACTATATAATTAGGTAATTAGTACCTGGATTTGAAACAAAGTTAATGACTGTGTCTTTGGCGACTTCAACCGTAGAATTCTGTGTTTGCAGCAGTATGTCTGTCAGCTAAAACAGAGTACGACAATCATATAAGTAACTGTTTTCAGTGTTTGGGATTTCAAATGATATAATTTTTAAAATTGCATACTGGTACATGCTAATAGAACAAAGACTGCAAGCTTTGCAGAATAAAAATAACATTCAGTTCAAGACACAAATACAAAACAAGATGGACTTTTTTTAAACACTGGTTTTTAACTGGTATTACTAACTACCTTTTTATGCTAGGTACCCAGTATAGTTTTTTTTCCCTCATAAGTAAAAGCCCTGTTAAGTTACTTACTTTATTGTAGGATACAGGGATGGATGTCACAACCATTGGTGAAGGTGTGGGTTGCTGCCCCTGAATGGTCACTATACTGGGTGCTGCCACACCCCCCACCTCCTTCTTCACATTAATGATAGCACCTGGATATGTTCCTAGGGAAAACAAAAGCACACATATATATAGCCGTCTTTCATTTATTTAGAAGCACAATTAAACTGTAGCTATACTACATGATAAAGTATCAAACTACAAATTTTAAGACTCAAAACTACCAATTTTTTTTAAAAATACACTTAAGTCCTTTGAGACTATTAAATGATGAGTACATGTATTTATGCATTGAACAATTCTTTAGGGGAAAAAATGCGCAATTATGAAATTTCAGACAATTGAATTCTAAGAAAATTGTCTGATTTGGCCACCATCTTTAAATAGCTTTAAGCTCCACAGATGTAAGTGAAAACACTGATCTCTTAGAATAAAAATAAATACATCAATACATGATAGTCTTAATTTTAGTGTAAACATATATTTCCTAGAGTTTTGCAAGTTCCACAATTTGATGGACACAAAGAAAAATAGATGGAATGATGTTATATGTGACTAAACAATTACACAACAATTTCATGTCACATAGTATAATATTTCCAAAATAATTGTCAATTAATAAACTTTACCCAGAACTCGTTATAATAATAATATAACAGATAGTGCATGCTTTTCTTAACAAAAAAATCAAATTTCTTAATTTTTTGTTAGTAAACGTACTTCCAACAAATATTTTACAATTGCAGGTAAATCCAAGTATAAAGTGCTACTAATTAATTATTTCACTTTTATCATATAAAATATATATAGTTTGAAACTTAAAAAAGCATAATACATAAAACTGAAAATTTTTTCAGAATTCAAAGGAAATTTTTCAAAGCATAACATGCATGCTTGTGCAAAATCTGTCTTACCCTTGGCAAGTTGGCTGACTGGGGACAATTGAATTCCACCCAGAATCATGTCTAAGTAATTACAATAAATATTGCAAGGAAAAGAGTCAGCTCATTGGTTTCTTCTAACCAGAACATGCAATGCTCTATATACAAGTAACCTTAAAAATTAAAAGTCTAAGGAGCTGTGCTATAGGTTTATCAGGGCTTGTGTATGGAAATTTCTTAATGGTCATGATTGGATCATCCTCTGAACATGAAAATAGGTGATGAAATAGCATGCATGGAAGGAACTTGGAGGTCAAGGTCAAACTATTGGCTAGGGCGAGATTAACCAAGCATGTCTGTGTGTGATTAGGAAATATGTAATGTACTAGTGCAATTAAAGGAGATTTTTTTCATGTTTTTTTGTTTTTAAACACTGGTCAGTAAGGGAATTAGCTACAGGTATACACCACAGGTATTTAGTTTAAGATATATCACATTTGCATATTAATAAATTCTGAACAAATATATAACACAAACTATTAAATTACTTATGTCTCTTTGGATAGCTGTTTTTGCATCAGAATACAATTACAAATGTTTGTTTGAAATCACAAATTTTCGTTTAATTTATTGATGCCGTATGACCACACAAAACTGAGCAAGTCAAAGCACCTTTTTTTTGTCTCTGGAATTCATTGGTGCATGTTGATGCACTAATGTCGCATTCATGAGGAGCATTAGCTGTGTACATCAGGGGCATGCGACATCCTTATGTAGGTGACATAGTTATGTGACCCCGAAGAGTGTTTGAGATAAATAACAATACATCAAGTAGGTAAACACTGGTTTATCACACAGATAAACACCAGACAGACACAACATTAGGTGATCTCACATATCATTTAAGGGCAAGATCTAATCGCAAATGATTGCATTAAGATAATAAATTTTCATGATATTTTATTTCAAATCATACAGAAATTTTCTAAATGTATACATTTACATGTATTATTAAAAATCATTTACTTTTATTCATATCAAGTTATAACTTAAAGCATTACCGTTATATTTATATACACTGTAATTTTGAACTTTTTTCTTTTCTTTGGTATTAAAATTCTTACAATATTACAACAATAACCAATTGATCAAGTGTAAGTTTTTCTGCAAAAAATCAAAGACATAGACCCAAAATCTCACAACAAAAGGAACTGTTACAATTTGATTGCAAGTGCATGACTACATGTATCTTCCTGCACAATGGATTGTGACCAATCAACAGACAGGTGACTGATAATACAGTGCACTCAATGACCTCCAGCCACTATGCTTTATGGATAAAATTATGTCGTATTTGATAAAAATTGGTCTATGACAATGTTTTTTGGGTGCAATGTAATTCACACTGTTATCCTGATGCTATATACAGTCAAACTTCGTTATCTCGAACTAGATGGGACTGTTTAAAAACTTCGAGATATCCGAGTATTCGAGATATTGAGGGTAAAATACTTAAAAAATAAGTGGTTGGGACTTGCAAATCACTTCAACATGTCCATTGTATTCGAGATATCAGTGTTCGAGATATCGAAGTTCAACTGTATAAAGATAGCATTTTAAAAAACATTAATGTGAGTTTTTTCAGTTTAACTGTGAGAATGGCTGAAACTTGCCAACAGATGGTTAATATTCCCAACTAATTACATGTATATATAGTTTGTAGTTTTTCCCATTGTTAAGATTACGTAGGAATGTGATGCTGCCCTATTTCATCCCATGCCAAAAATTTGGGGGTAATTTAAGTTTATGCATAACCCAATTTCTCATTTATCAAATCAATAATAATATCCTTGATTGATAATTGTTTATTGGTATAGATTCCATTAATAAACATTAATAAAAATTTATTGTAAAGTTCATCTCTGTTTCTTTTACTTGATAAATCTCTGGAATAAAAGGGCTCACAATTATTTCAATATAACACCCAACCATCAGGGGGAAAAGTTACACCATGCTCTATTAAAAGAAATGTCTATATGAGTTTTCAAAGGGATTCCCTGGGTATTGGGAAGTTCTATGAAATATACAATCATGAACCCATGCTCAGTGACATGTGACATAGCCCTAAACTTCTTTATTCTTTTCAGATGATACAGGGAATTCTTATTATGTTCAGAAGTTTGAGACAAAAGTAAAAACTAGTTAACAATGACAGAACTACACAGAACCCAAGATTTCTTTCACTCCGCCATCAATTATGCCAACCTTGTTGAATATTCAACATATAGGAATGCTATGTAATTTTTTTTTTCTGATCTTGACTAAGTCTTGCTTTCCAATTGGTTGAATCTCAAGAGAAAAGCAACTAGACTGCAGTGTGCCCCTAATTCTTGAGAACTACCAGTACTTACCTGTAGTAAGAAGTTGGGCCAGATACGTGTTGTTTGGAGACGGGGTTGGGTTTGGGGCGATTTTTCTCTGTTTCGTACGTGTGGCAGGTTTGACCTGAAAGAGAATACACAGCATGTTAAAAACTTGATTATAAGTTTGATACAGGAGAATTTTTGTCCTTTCATTTAATCTAAAAATGTTATCCAAACTTGTATGGTTCATAAAGCATACTGCAATCATATAATACCATGTACAGAACAAGACACAACCAAAACCTGGGAGAAAAATTTGGGAAACTTCACGAGTCTGATTTTGCCCATATACAAGTTTGAAATATTCTGAAGGTATATAGCGTATCTTTGCTAAAATGTTTGACATGAATTTGTGTGCAGATTGCAGATTTCATATTGAAATTAAGTATACACTCTAATAAACACCTACTGCCATCATAATTTAGCTACATACATGTAAATCTTTGTAGTTCTTGTGTTTTTGAACGAGACATGGCATTTCTTCAGGAGTATCATATTGTTTTGTTATATAGTAGAGAGTCAAAACATTACATTTTTGATTCGTATTTTCATTTTACTTGCTGGCAGAATACATGGAATATGTCATTATAATCTGGTAAGATGACATTAAAATAATTTGTACCAATAAAGACATAAATCTGCATATATTTACCATATGCCATGGAACTATTATCAATCATTTCTGAACTTGTAATCAAGGAATAGCACTAGATTCCCAGGTTAAAGGCTAATTTTTTCAAAGAAAACCATCACTGAATAATTTTCCTTGGATAAAGAAAAATGAAAGAAATTTCTGACTGAAATACGTAAAGAAAAAATTTTAATTCCCAACTCCTATTGTACTTACTGGTTTCACGAAATTTCCTTCTTTTTTCTGTGATGATTTCTGGGACACTTGCGGCACACTTTTACTTCGAGTTGGGATTTTAGATCCATGTGTTTTTGTACTTTTAGCAGTCTGATTTGTCAGGATTGGATTTTTGCGCAGTAAAGCCTCCTCCAAAGAAGAAACCTTAATGACCGGGTCCGAGGGCGAATGAGTCACTGTTGGCAAACTGTTCATTGACTCCTCATTGTTTTGGGGCAAGAAAAACGTATTGTTTGTTCTGTTCTGCTGTGGACTACCAGTCTGCTGCTGCTGCTGCTGCTGCTGCTGCTGCTGTAATCGTGATATCAACTGGCTCTCAACACTGTTTATGTCAGAAATGGAGGAAGTAGTAATACTTCCCAGAAGGCCACTTAAAAGGTCTCCCAAAGTCTTGCTGCCTGGAGACTGAGGTCTCCCACTAAGAAGGTCCCCCAAAGTCTTAGTTCCTGGGGACTGGGGCTGTATTTCAATTCCAGGTGATTGTAATTCACTTTGTCTTGTGTCCATTAGTGACAATACTGTGCAATTCTGTAAGATAAAGTTAGGTATAAATACAACAAGAAATTTCAAATGACTACCACACATGTCCAGGTTTCAAGTACATGCATTCATAGCTGTGATAAGTATATGCACATGTGAACAGATGTTGTATCATACCATATATAGATGTACATCTATTTAATAGTGAGGGTAAAGTAAATAGATTTCACATATCACATTAGCTCGGAATATAATACATAGCTTCCTTACATTTGTGTTTGTAGACGTATCCATACTTTGATTCCCAGTGAAGTACATCACACTGTTACCCTGTGAGCGAGTTGTGACAATATCTGAAAGATGAAAACATGGTCCGTTACAGTTGAATATAAAAACATAAAGCAGATACAATATCTTTGGGATCTCAGACTCGAGGTTAGAAATGTATGATCTGGAATGGGCATAGAAGAGTTGCCTACCTTGAATGGAATCATAGTCCATCAGATCATCCAGATTTGGCTGTAGAGGAACCAAGCCTGGCTGCATCAGGTCGGCAGTTGACATTCCATCTGTAAAACGAAAAGTAAGTCATCATCCCTGATGTTTCACAGCGATCCCAAATGTGTTAATACATATTGAGTAATCTGACAAAATTACATTTTTACATATTTCTCTCATTGTACTGTGTGCTGTAAGAGAAATGTGTTAATTAACTGGATATATCAAACTACGCAATCACAGAAAATAAATTTCTGGGTTTTTTAGATGATCAAAAAAAAACCCCAAAAGGTTCATGTAAATAATGAATAGTCATGACTTAACATTTACTCACAAAATTCTTTGGGATTCGGAAATGCAAAAGGTTGATTAAGTGTGTTAAACAAGGTGTCACTGTTAAAGTCCAGGTCCATGAAGTCCATGGTGCTGCTGTTCAGTAGTAGGTCTGTGGCAGACATCTGTTGATTATTCGGGATCGTCGTCACCTCCATCACTTTGGCCAATAGCTCAGCGTTGGTGGCTTTCTAAAAAAAATATAGTCACAAAATTCTGAGTTACAATTTCTACACATTTTCTGCAAACAAGACAGAAAAATATTGGATTTAAATTTTGCACAGAAGTTATAAATGTTCAGGTTGTTGTCAGAATTTTTGGAACAACGTAAAATTTGAGAATTATAAGAAATAACACATCTTTCAACACAGTAAATCAGAATACATTTCAAAAACACAATCACATCCACTATAAGAAATTGATGAAAAAAAGCAGATAAAATTAATTCATCTGTTTACTAGACATCATTGAGATTGTGATCATCTCAATTTGCCTAGCTTTTTGTAAAGGACAATAGGATGAAAGACACTTGTAAAAAATATATGTTTAACCTTCACAATTAACTTAGTTCATGGTCACTGCAAACATTAATGCAAGGGTGGCCACTCTTTGGTTGAAGTATTAACTAGATTGTACTTAACACAGAAATCTGCATTGATTTTGGCCTAAGAATTAAATTTTACCCAAAGGCACCTGCTTTGACCTTGACCTAACCTATGAACTTCAAGTTCATTTTACATCATTTATCCATTTTAATTAATTTTAATCAGTACTGTATAAGTTTTTAATCAAGATTAACAGTAGTCAAAATTATAAAAAATATTATATGAATTGAGAAGAACTGAAGGAGAGAAAATGCTGTGGTAACCACAAGTTGTGTATCAAATGTCACAGCCACCCACCACATCAATGCTGAACTTCTTGGCCAGGTGACTCTTTGAGAACTTCCTCCAGCTTTTGTATTCTTTGGTAACTGTATCCAGTCTTCTCTTCCAATATTTCCCCTCCAAAACAATTGCCTAAATAAAATAAAGCACTTGAGTATATCTTTGTATATCTATGTAATTACACCCACTACACAATGTAATTATGTTGAACATAGCGCTTTATTTCAAAATTTGTTTAACATTTCTTGCAATCATTTCCATAGAAGTGGAATTCTCATGAACTTGAACCATGGTGGAATCCGTCTTTGATAAAGACAAAAATTGATTTGCAGCAGTACTTTGGCCATTAGATGACTTATTCCCCTTTACCTCCGGTTTTGTGTGTATGTCATCGGATAATGGGGAAGCAAACTGGCACACTGTTGGCTTTTTTCCATATCTATCTGCAAAAACAAAATTGATCTCTGGTTTTGGTGATCTGTTAAAACTCTCAGCTCTGGTTCTTCCTTCATTTATAAACCATGTATCATAAGCCACACTTATACCAAGTTTCCTCTGAAAAAATTTCAAAGCCATGTACTTGAAATGAAATTCTGGTCCATATGTAAAGTTTTGTACTAAATTCAAACATTCAAACCAAACACACTCAATAGAAAATACAATATAGTTATTGAATTAAGAGGCCTTTACCATTAAAAATTAACTTTGTCTAAATTATATCTGGAATAATTTGTGAAATAAAAGTGCTCATAAAATCAAAAATCTCCCAAAATATATGTGCATTATTAAGACCAAATCAGTCTAACTATTTACAGTGAGCACATAATGTACCCATGTACATGACTTTATTGTAAAAAGCATTTGCTATGAATTTGTTCTAGTCTACCACAACTCTATATGCTTTCACCCAGTAGCCATTAGGGATGTAATAACATGACACAGAAAGGCATTGTGGTGTAGATATGGTTATTATGATGCACTGGCATATCAAAAGAATAATAATATTTTTTCAATACTTTCTGTTAGTATAAAATGTGCATGTATGATCACTGGCAACAACAGATTAAGATTTTATGAGTGGTCTTTTGTAAGAGATTTTAAAAAACAAGTTTTGCCACAGATAGTGCTGTTACAATCAAGAATTCTCCAACTCAAAGGTAGCAATTGCTTGACATAAAACATGAATCAATCTAAAAAAACATCTATAAATAGTAACTGTAAAGAATCTATGAGTTACCATAAATAAACGAAGATCGCATATGACCCATTTCTTAAATAAAATTGAATTAACAGACAAATCTACTGCTACTAGATTTTACTCTAGGGTTAATTTTTCAGATAAATAATCTTCAGCTGTATGTATCAAAAACTTTTTAAAATCAGTTCCCTATACCTTTCATCTGGATGAGATGAAGTTTTTCTACACAAGGGAATTTTCATGAGAAGAAATATGTGAGTTGATCTCACATTAAAGCTTACAATGAACTAACATAAAATTTGTCAATGGAAACAAATTTATCATTACTGACTGGTAGTGGGATTTTTTCAGCCTGCACTGATTTTTTAAGCGCTGAACCGTGACACAAAAATTACAGTCAATTGGTAGTTAAAGGACCTTAATCACAAGGAATGTGAGGAAAGTTAAGTTGAAATGATTTCTAACAATTACAATTCGTCTGTTTAAACAGAATATATAAAATAGCAACAAATAATTTAAGTCTTCTTACATTGCATGCACCATTCCCTCCATATTATGTTGTTCAACCGGACTTTGTCTTTCATGGTAAGATGCAGACCCCTGAATGCCTTCCATTTTGGCGACGTCAGCTTCCCACTAAAGAAAAATCACACACACATTAGTCACAATATTTTAAGTACCAGCAGATAATAAGGCTGAACAATATTGTTTCCTTCATAATTTCAATTTTAAACAGCCTCTCTTTTTAAATTATCATGATCTTAAAGAAAAAAAATAAATGTGGATTAGTTACTCTTTACAAACAAGAGATGTTTGAAACACTTATGCCCCCCTCCCTTGGAAACCTCTGCAAGGAAAATGAACAGAAACTGCAAAATATTGGAATTTTTCTAAGTCCAAGGGGCATAACTCTGTCAAAAATTGCTCGATCATACCCAAAATTGAACTTGACCTAGATATTATGATAAATCTGTATACCAAACTTCATTTCAGTATGCACAACCTCTGCGAAGAAAATGAACGGAAACTGCAAAATATTGGAATTTTTCTAAGTCCAAGGGGCATAACCCTGTCAACAATTGCTGGATCATACCCAAAATCGAATATGACCTAGATATTATTATAATTAATCGGTATACAAAATTTCATTTCAGTATGTGCATCCTCTGCGAAGAAAATGAATGGAAACTGTTGGTAGACCGACCGACAGAGACAGACGGACAGCAGCAAAGCAATATGCCCTCCCTTCTTCGAAGGGGGGCATTAAAAAACCTGTTTTATTTAACATTACAAATAAACCAACACAGCTGGTGTGTAAGCTTGTGATATGGTATATCCAGTAACTGTATATATACTTATATATTCTCATACTAGCTAAACTTTTTATATCACTCTACACCTACACAGTAGTACTGCTTGGATCTTAATTTGGAAACTTGGTAACCCCCTTTTGTTTACCAGACTAGAATTATAGATTTTTCCATCTTCGCTAGCCAAGGGTTTTCGGTCCACTCTGCTCCCCATAAACCCTTGGCAGATTTCATTACGAAAACTCGGTGATGCGGTGGCGCTATCTAGCGAGCAACTTGAGTTGCGCCCCTTGTATATTTACATTTTAATTGAATGAAACAACGGGTAATATACACGCTACGGCATAGATACAACTTGAAAACATGTTGACTAGCAAGAATAGGAACATAATTAACGATGCTATTCAATGGGAATGAAGATATAACCTAGAGAAAGCAAGGAATGTTTTATTTATGGGCCTAGTGTTTGTAGAGACCTGTACCGGGAGTGAAAAAGTCGCTATATATAAATGCATTCAAGCCATAAAACCAGGTATCGGTGTCGTAATTATTGTGGACAAAAGAAATAAATAAAATACAGCTCATTGAACAATTGAAACTCTAACCATAAGCAGGGACGTACATGTATATACTAACGGGATAGGCAACTTCTTCATTCGCCATATTTACTTCCCATACATGTACTACGATCGCACGAGCCTTGACAAGTTTGTAAATCTCTGTTAAATCCAGTAAAATATATCGTTTTTTAAAGTGATCTGGTTAGACCATTCTTGTAGAGATATTGTACTCGAGCACTTGTGCCTCAACTTGTGAAAAGCACCGAATGTTTTACCAAAGATCACACATGTGTTTCTTTTAAAAGTTTATTTATAAGCGAATGTTTACAACGCTGCGATTGGATCAGCTACTCGCAGCTGCAGCCAATCATTAAACGGAGCTTGTCACCGAGTTTTCGTAATGAAATCCGCCAAGGGTTTATGGGGAGCAGAGTGGACCGAAAACCCTTGGCTAGCGAAGATGAGATTTTTCTGAATTAAAAAGTTAAATATCAAAAGTGCATAAATAGTAGTTGTCATCACTTGATTTTCAAGTACATGTAATAACAATAGGGAACATATTCAAAGTGTTTGTTAAAGTAAATGCAATTCTCAAAATATTTCATACTTATCAAAAATATTTTTCTCATCTAATATAGAAAAATCCTTGCTGCTCAAGATATTGAATATTGAAATATTTTCTACTTTGATGGTCACAAGTACTGTAAATTTGTAGAATTCTTGGGGAATTGAAAATTCTTCTGACATTTGACATCGATAAAACTACAAAATGAATTAAAACAGTTCTATGTATATGTATATCTGATATTTCATTTTATTTGCATTCCTAAAAAAAGGTTCAGTGCCAGCAGTAAAAATTCAGTACAGAGGCTTCAATTGATCATGCTTCAATCATATGGTGACCTTCGTCAATGCACTGCCTGACTAATTGTTATGATGCAATAAAAAAGCATGAACAAAAATGACAACCAACTGCTATTATTTGACACTCCTGAAAATTTCTTGCAACCAGAATGCAAATCAATCACAAAACAAATAAGCTTTAAATTGGACTTTGAACTTTTCCATCTGCAGTCAAATAAAACTTGACTGGCTTAAAGAAGTAATAAATCTAGGTGTTTTGCATCATTTTGTGCCAATTTCTCTACGACTAAACTTGGCGGGCAGACAGTCAATGTCTGTACTCCTCTGCAAGCACAAACACCCACAATGCTAAGTAGATATATATCATTACATCACATCACACACATTATGTATTCTTACAAGTTACATAAGCAGATTTTGTAAATAAATGATACAAGCAATTAAAATTGCAAAAGAGACCAAAAGTATATCTTATAGGAATAGGTAAGAAGCATGACGAAACACCTCATTCAGCATACCTGTAAGCAAGTGACATGCAGTCAAAAAGTTTCGTAAGGGAGTCGTCAATTGACAGCACTGTTGCATTCTGTCCGAACGGGTAAACGTTTGATATCGTTTTGTTGGCACTATTAAAATCGAATCCAGTCTCTTGCAACTCGGGCTTGACATCTTCATTGTCGTCATATTCGTCGTCGTCTTGGGATGGCGCATGCACGTTTGTTATCATAAAATGCCCACTGTGAATTGGCTGCTCTTGTGAAGCTTCTTCCATGTTGCAATCTTTAAGTGTTGTCGCCTGAAAGGAAGCAGTCGAAGATTTCTCTATTGCCATCATATGACAGGTCTTCTATGTTTGTTTGCATGGAGGAGAAATATTTCAAGTATTCTGCGATTGTCAACAACGACCATCCGCCATTAAAGATCATGAATAATATGCATGATAAGTTGACCTTCACCCCACTTCCGGTTATAGTTAAGTAACGAAAGAATATAGTGGGAACGAGTAACGAATCGATAAGGTCAGGGTCACTTGATAAGTTCTAGGTAGACTAACGTTAAGAGTGCTCGACAGTCGTGGCCATTTTTAGACTTTATTGATCTCCTTTAGAAGAAGAGCTCTATGTAAAAATACCCAAAATAAAAAGTCAAAATCAATTTGTTGACCACCGAGCCTCCTTAAAGGCCCGAGTCTATGGAACATAGAACAGTTAAGGTTTCTCCACCCTTGATGCTTTTATGGTTTAATCAATGTAATTGTTGTTTAAATTTGAAGATCAATATGTACATAATCAAATTGAACTAAAATCTAGATATGTTGCGAATATATTTTTCATGCTGTATGAGTTAACACAGGTACACTATCAGAGCAATTATACCGACGACTGCTCCCCAATCATAGATCACATGAATCCTTTTCGGATTTCATATATAAAAGCAAATCTTTCCTGAAATTAGTCAGAATCCTTTTTTCATGTTTTTATTAACAATTTAAGGCCATTAAAACTTGCAAATATGTATATTATGACATTTACAGTACATTTTGATTCAATTATTCAATCCCGAAAAAATACAGTTTAGCATCTTAAAATGTCTATAACTTTTTAAATAATGGTTCAAACCCACTCAAAATTAGTACATTTGTAATTCATTATATAATCTATTGAAATATGCAAAGAAATTATTACCTTGCCAGGTAAAAAAATGTTGAAATATGGTGTATGTACATTACTGCCTTATATTTTATCAGTATTTCATTAAATTCTGCGATTTCATCTAAAACAACTATCTAAATTGTTCATTATAATATTCATTTCACTTTAAATAACTTAAAATGAGTTGAAATACAACTGAAAATGAAGATATATTGCCAAAATTATGAATCACATTACAATGATATTAAAGCCGATAACGGTAAAATAGTCCGGAATGCTCCCGATGACGTCATGCGACAATCGAAAGACCTTAATATTAAAGATTAAGACAGTTGCTTATATCAGATTTCCTGAATTGTGATAACACTTAAGAGAATTATGCAATATATAATTTTTGGGTAATGTGCAAGAAAATTGTACTTTAATAAAATGCTAATGTGCATAATCAACATATTTTGAATTTACTCAAGGCCATTAGAAGGTCAAGGTCAGAAAAAGGCACATTTTCAACAAAAGGCCAAGTTTTGATAATATATCCACAATTTAAAAGAAACTGTAAAAGATTTTTAAGCAAGTCTAAGGGATAATTGTGTTTGCCACGAGGGTCCAAAGCATATTTTCGGTAATTTTACTTTGTGAATTAAATAATTTTTTTATTTTTCGGGGGTGGGGGGTCCTCACCCCTACCCCCTCTAGATTCAAGCATAATGCCTTAATTAAATACAGAAATCAAATGCCTTGCAAATAAATGATGATTGCAACTGGTATCGCTCATGGGATAAGTTTCTGATATTACCAGGGTAAGCCATGTTGACTTCAAATGAAATTCAACTGTATATTCTTAAGGGACAAAAGGAAAGATAAAAAAAAAAAAACCTTGATTTTTTTTTTTATTATAAACATAGTATTCATAACACATATCAATGCCAGTAACAAAATGGGTTAAAACATATGTACAATTTGTAGAAAAGTTGAAAATTTGAGGCAAGTGATATAACCTTAAATAACACAAAGGACTAGTAGTTAGAATAAAGTTAATGCATTATCAAAGAATCTACCAAATTTTACCCTGGTAAGTATACAAGTATTAATCTTAATATGAAGGAATCCCATAAAATATTTTTATAAGTATCACTGACTATAAATCTTAATTTGTACATATACTACCAAGCATAATTTTTGCAACAGGAGAGTTTTCTATGTGCAGTTTTGTATTAAACTTGAAATATAACAAAAAGCAGCACCTAGCTATGCCCAGATTCCAGAATATGTACATTCACTTAACACACATGCATTTATTTTGACTATTTCACTTATTTCTGTCTGCAGTATTTTTTATAACACACGTTTGTTCACGTTCCCATTTAATGATATACAGCTGAACTTCGATATCTCGAACACTGATATCTCGAATACAATGGATATGTCGAAGTGATTTATAAGTTCCAACCACTTATTTTTTAAGTATTTAACCTTCGATATCTCGAATACTCAGATATCTCGAAGTATTTCAACAGTCCCATCTAGTTCGAGATATCGAAGTTTGACTGTATCTTCATTCTCACAGCCTCACACACATTTAAAATCTTTCCAGAGTTGTCTTTCTTGCTCCCACCCACTCATGACTGATTCGTTAATAGGTTATATATATTCCAGTAAAAATGAAGGCTTGGTGATTTTCTAAGATTAATACATGAACTCATAGATAAGCATATTATACCTTGCTGTGTGCATACTTGCTGTATGTGCAAAAATCAAATAATGGACAGGGACATGTAAACGGTTATGAATAAACTTTGAGCTTTCTAAAAGCTTCAACAATAAACAATAAATATTTATGCTTCAATGTTTTCAAGATAACGTAGAGCATACAAGTGTTAATGAGAGAATAGGTCAAATTGAGCAACTGATCTAGTCAAAAAATATCACTTGCATTAGACATACCAGTAAATCTTAAAAGTAACATGTACACATGCATGTACATGTATCTACAAGTATGTTTGATTTAACATTTACTATTTTTCTTAAGACATAAAAATACCATGTACATGAAAATTAACATGAAAGGTCAGAATCAATTGCATAACGGTATCAATCAATGTTCTCAATTGATAAAGAAAAGTAAAAAGGTTTTCCCTGATATTTGTGCAAACTTTTCAAAATACTGATAAATTTCAATCATCTGGAATGTTGCTATGTTGCTCATTAGTATCACAGACAGTGAAAATTTTGCATAGATGTATTTATCAACAGTATTCTGCAATTAATATACATGTAAGTAATTACATACTTTATAAATCATGTAAAAATGACATGGTAAAACCATGCATCATCATCAGATTTATAATCCCAACACTTAATTTAACCACAACATCTAAATAACAAAAATAATTGCTTAACCAAAATCTTAAAATTTAACAAGGATGTAATGATTTTATAAATCAATCTAGAAAATTCATATAATATATCATGTTTCACAAAAGTCAGATCTTTCATGCCATTTCATAAACAAAATTTATAATGCTACATACAAAAAAAAATATAAAACAGAAAATAAATGCTGTTGCAGACACACAAGGTACTTACATGTATATTTTGGTACAGATAGGACATAAAATCAGTTCCAGTAGCAATAAGCTATATTACTTCATAAATTTGAGACTGACCTCTGAATTATACCATGCTAAAGTTTTGAGGAACAACAAGTTTTAAAATGCATTAAATCCTTTATAGACAAATGAGATAAATGGACATTTATCTCTTCAGTAAATATAACTCATAGATTCCATTTTCATAAACTTTCAATGTTCATTAACAGTATAAGCATATATACTGGTAGCTTGAGTGACGTCTTCAGTGGCTCTTTCCTTTAACTTGAAGGAGATGTTTTGTAATTCAAGTATTATACATGTAATACCAGACCTAATAAATTATTACATTTCAGCTAAACTCATTACCAACATCCATTCAAGCTCCCAGTAGCATTACGTACATACCAAAAATTAATTTTGGCCAGATATTACGTAAAGGTACACAAAACTTCTAAACATCTTTCTATATGAAAAACCAAGCTTATGAAATGACTGATTTATATACTCAGTAATATGTTCCACAAGTACATGTATGAGTCAACCTTTGAAAAAAGATAAAACTTCAACAATATAAAGCAAATGATAAAGCCAGGGAAGAAAAATGATTATCAGCAATAAAAAAAAAAAATAATAATGTTCACCCTGTGAAATATACGATTCATGGTATGATAACAGAAAACAAATATTTGTGAACTCTTTGATCACTTGGACAGTGATGACAATTAATTACATGTATCTGTGAATCACATGTGACTTAATCAAGGGAGTTTAAGGCATACACAGTCTGTTATCTGCTTAATCAGGCAGCAAAATCTAATGGCACCTTTTAGTTACCAAGTTACTCAAATGATTGCCTTTTATGCATGTTATAATCAAACAAACAAAAAAAGAAATTATTTTTTTAAAAACCCAACAAAATGATTAAATACTGTAATTCTAATAAGATAACTTAAGAGATAATGATACATTTTTCTTAAAAATGATAGTCAACCATAGCATAAAATAATGAGTAACCAACAAAATTCATTTAAAATATCAAATGATCCTGCTGAATGATCTAAATGATCAAATGATCTAACTGCATAGATGAACAAAAAATTTTTGACAATTTAAAACAATTATCTCATTTATCTTTTAAGAAGTTTCTTATCAAAAGTATCTTCTTCATCTGTGCTGTCATCATGATATTCTCTATTGATGAATTTTTTGGTGGATCCGTTATCATAATATTCATCGTATTCCTCATCCTCATCCTCTAAATTAAGTCTGGAGAAGCCTGCCATTTTCCTGGAGGCCCGAGCTTTGATACAAATCGCCAATGTACACAGAAGGATCAGGCCCAGTACTACCATAGCTAGAACACAGAAAAATCATAGATTAAGGTAGATTCAACCTGGATAGGAGAGATAACTCTTACATGGTTCAACCTCCTTTTATAGTGGTATTCTTAACAAAAAAATCAAAAGGCAATTTCTGTTCAAGTCTGCCACCAAAATATGCTCGTATGAGTACATTTCAATTTTAATTTGGATATTATTTTACAATTATTCTTTCTAAATCATTTATCAATTTCACAGTTTACAAAAATAAAAAGACTTCTTTAGACTCACACGTTACAACAATGAAGGTGGACTGAGACAGGCCGAGCACGGTGTTGGGTTGCTGTAACTCAATCACTGTATCTATCCTTCCCTCCTCAGTATTCGGCACCACTATATTCTGAAAAGTACCCAAATAGAATTCAACCTCATTGAACAAGTGCAAAAAATGTACATGTACAAATTCACTCGAAAATGACAATCAAGTTTCATTTTTCATGCAACATAACAAATACAATGTACTATTAACTACTGTCTGTTCCTTTTAAAATTTAATATGTCTACATATTCTTTTTCTAAGATGTAAACATATTTTCTACCAAAAAGCAAATAATATGAGACAACTTGGAGAATCTGATATTGCCAAGTCAGATCAAATCAGTTGAAATATTGTACATGTAATTTCCCAAAATGACCATACCATCTTGTAATTCTGGTAGCCATGACAAGTGACGACAACTTGATAACTCCCTGGTGGCAGATAGACATGGAACCTTGCCTCCTCATTCACAAAGTATGTCCAGCTGAATCCTTGAATTCTTAATGTGGCATTGACCATCTTTGTGTGTTTATCTTTCTCAACAATGATCCCACTGAATCCTTTGTTGGCCTAGATTCCAAAACAATAATTTCAATCAATTTACATCTAAATTCATGTTTCAGCATTCATCTGTGTCAGGATGCAGCAGAGATACAAGTAAACTGAGTTATATTTATAGTTAAGATTTTATAAGTTATTGAATTCATTACAATGACCCTGCCCTTTACCTCTGTATAGTCATAATATTGAAGGTTTGTGCGTGAAAATACTTCGCAAAATTAACCTGAAAACCTCATCATCACAAATATTTCTCATATTTGTTTGTTGTCTTGGTCTTCACTTTCATACCAGTCCTTTATGCAGTAGCCAGTTTATCTTTGGTTTACAGCAAAATAAAACCATCACTAAATGAGTTATTTTTATGTACTTGCCTCTGTAATCATGTCTAGCAAAGGTTCTCTGAGTTTATGCCAAATATCCAACAGCTGATCCTCAGACGGATGATGACAACACCCGGTAGAAATCTCCAGGGGAATGGAATGGCAGTGGCTGAAAGCATACTCCTACAAAAGAACATTACAGATCCCTCTAAAACAAATGGTAATAATTCCTCCCATTTTTTTAAACAGATGTTTGAAAATTATTTTACATGATTTGTAAAGGCCTTTTTGAACTCTCTTACCAGAAACGTGTTGTTGAGAAGATCAGAATTTTCTGAAAATAAAACAAAGAAACATTTGACATTATCCAAACCAAAAACTGGCTCACAAACTGGTTATTTACTGTATACCGGGTATATGGTTGTGTTCGCAATGATCTAATTTTCAAAATCACTTTCAAACCACAAACAATATACTAAGCAAAAATTATATCCGGTATTGTTTGCAATGAGAAACTTTTTAAATTGCAAAAAATTATCCCATTTTTGAAAATTTACTGACATGCAAAAAAACCCCACCTGGATTATAATTTTCACATGAAAAATTCAAACTTAACAATTTTTCAAAGAACATGTACACAAACCTACACACATTCTTCAGTACAAGTTCAAAGTTCTTGTTGGTTTTCCACAAAAATTATAACAGGTATGAGCTTAGAATGTCAAATTTCAAATCTCACTGATATTATAAGAACATCTTAAAACTTACCCTTGCAATTTTTTCCAGGTTTCTCTAGCTTTGCCAGAATGCCAGTAAACTTCCTGCCTACGTGATCCAACATAGACATCTCTGGTTTGGTCAAGTTAACTACAATAAAAACATATTCATATCTACATGTACATAATGTATAAATGTGACATATCCCCAAAGAATTTGCATATAAACAAAAACATAGAAGTCTTGAAAAGGATGGATTTAACTCACCATATGATGGGGTTGTGACCCCTTGGTAGCCACTTCTAAGCATCAGAGTTAGTACAGGCTGGGTCCTCATCATCCAATCCATCAATAGCTGGGTCTCAGGCTGGACTTGACCTACTTTGTCTTCTGTAGCTGTAAAATTAACTCACATTTAACCCAACGAATACTGCATAATGTATAGTTATATACACATGTATGTATTATGTATGGTATACTGTACATACCAATGGTTTTAAAAGGATAGTGTGAGTGTAGTCCAGAAACCAAACTTTACTACTACCAATGTCTTTTTATCATTATTTGATCTATCAATTAACAGATATCATCAAGAATATTAAGGTATCTCACTCCTCACTCCGTTTTGATTTCATTGCGCAGATGATCATTATATTTTAAATGAATTTGATTTTATTTATTTAATCATAACAGAAAGATTATTGTTTCAATAATTACATAACATTCATAATGAAAATGCATTTGAATTCAAGAAACAAACAAGTTTTCGGGAGAACTATTTTTTCGTGCGGAAGTTTTTTTAGACGAAAATGACAGAAACAAGCAATTTTATGAATTTTCAATATACTTCTCTTTTTATTATACTTTATTTGTTATTCACATTTTTAACATTTGATAGGTTTGTAACATATTCTGTAGGTTCTGTGTGACATGTACAAAATTAAATCTTGAGAGAGTGATAGACGTTTAGCATAAAATCATGCAAATATATAGAAATGTCTGAATTTTTTTAAGCCAAATTTTGCGAGAATTTTACCTTTGAAGCCATATATCTAAAATTTGACAAATCACTGACCCCCATGTTTTATTATGTCAAAATGATACTGAATACAAATGTACATATCTAGGCAAACTGGATTAATCTTATAAAATTCTTGATATTCAGAAAGTTTTTATTTCAAATCAAATTGTAACTATTATAGAAATTGTCTATTTTAAGTGCAAAAAGGTCACAAAAAAATTAACGCAACTTCGTACAAAATTTTTTCATAATCCCTCTATTCAGGGTGACCATTGTGCATAATTAAAAACAATATTTGAAGAAACAAGTTTGCTTCATCAAAAATACTGACAACAAATCCTAATCAGGCTGAAATTGCATTTTAGGTGCAAAAAGGTCAAATCAAATTGGCCATAACTCAGAGGGATGAACACTGACCCCCCATTACCTTTGTATTTTTTAAGCATGTTTTGTCTACAGATTTCAATGATATACTTCTCAAGAAATTCTTGATACAAGAACATTGAGGAGTGGGATACCTTAAGAATTCATTTTATTCACACTCATAAACACATTTTTTGTACATGCATATGGGAAGTTTCTTGACGAAATTCAGGTTTATACAAATTTTTCAATGGCAAACCAACCACCCTTACACCATCTTCTACAGAGGAACATAGGTAATCACAGATTATAAAGCTCACCAAGACATGCATCACCTTTATGAGACCACCTTTATCATATTATATGAAAATCATAGTTAATGATCTTGGATATTCATGGATACTGTTTTGACAATATATCGTAACTATATCATATGTTAAAAAATAGTATGATAATCATATGTTCATTTCATACGGTTTTATAAGATACAATGTTTATAAATACAATAATATAAAATACGATATTGCATCCTATGATACTTACAATATATATCATATATTACAATATAATACTGTAATAAATAATGATGCAATATGATATTGTAACAATATATCGTAACTATATCATTAGTTAAAAAATTGTTTGATAATCATATGTTCATTTCATACGGTTTTATAAGATACAATGTTTATCAATACAGTAATATAAAATAAGATATTGCATCCTATGATACTTACAATATATATCATATAATACAATATATTTACATTCCACATATATTTT
>WFKH01010931.1:50306988-50348113 GCA_016163765.1 Magallana hongkongensis
GGATAATTATCAGCAAAAGCATGAGCCAGTGATTGGAAGACTTCTTCATCCTCTGTTGCTGCAACACCATTGTGTAACTTCTGCCATGGCATCCTATCAATAGATTTAATAGCTTGATCAGCAAACACAGCTATATTATAGACTTATAATCCAAAAAATCTGATTACAACTTACACTTAGTCTTATATCAAACTTGTGCCTAAACTTACATCATGAAAAGTCCTCCACTCTCAACTGTCAAAATGACATCAAACTTGTGCTCTTCTTTTAATTTGTGAAGGAGATCCAAGGCATAAGGCTGTCCAATGCAAGATGAAAAATGGCGATTACACGTTTTTACATGTATCTTCTCAACTACTGTAAATATACTTTATTACATAGTACAAAAGGTTTGTGTAAACCTAAAACTTCTATCTGTTTGTGTGCAGAACTCACAGAAGTAGATGCCAGTCCATCTGGAACCTCCTCACAGCTGTAATTCTGGTAAATAGTGGCTGCTTCCTCAATGGATGGCAGGTTCAAATAGGGAATGATATGAAGATGGACCTCCTCAAATATCTTCATGGTTTCTGGGTCTTTCACTTCATGGCCTAATGAATGACAGAAGAGAATATGGTTGATCTCTCATATCTTAATGTTTCATAGTTATCATAATTCAAAATTCTTCTGATGCTAAATTGAGGATAACTCACCTTTAATTTGATGTCGAATAAAATTGGTCAAAATTTGAGCTCCCACAGGACTCTTGTTATTAGAGAATCCTCCGATAAGTAGCACATGTGGTTTTTCATCTTCATGTTTGCTCAAATTAGTGGACAAATGAACCAAATAAACTGGGTCAGGATTGGGGGAGGCGGACCTTTTCAGGCTTCTAGGGAGTTCCTGCACCTCCATAACATCAGAATGACTCTGAGCTATGCTTTTCATGTCTGACAGAAGGTCTAAATTGCTTCTGTACTCTCTTTTCAAGTTCTCTAGTAACTGGAAGTCCTCCCTTTGTGACCACTGGTCAAGTTCGTTTCGAGACAGAGTGAAATTGACCTCTACTGCTTCATCTGAAGTCACATGGACTTGAATGGTCTGGGAGGTGTACCTGTAAACATTTTCCCACAAAGGTGTTACCAGGTACATATACATGTACATGCACTTGTGTATTCATCTCTCTTAATCTAAATTCTTTAAACATCAGTGACCTCTAAGCTTTGATGAATTTGAATATGTCTCTTCAATTTCTAAATACATAATCATGCACAACATATACATTAGTGGCATAAACTCACCCTTCATTGGAGGCCGTAATTTTGTAGTTCCCTGGAGCTAGGAGTCTCCAGAAATCCCCGTCACTGGCCGTGTGAATTGGATGATCTATCCCCTCCACTGAGATGGCTGCATTGACCAGAGGACTGTCAGAATCTTTGTCATACACAAAGCCTCTCACCCCCTTATGTATCTGTGAAACATACACATTAAATTGTAAGCAAATTGATGTCCACTTGTGCACTCTATCGTGGTTCAAGAAAGACGTAAACCCTTTGGGAAAGAATCATCTTGCAAATGCCATGTCAATGTTAAATACAGACAATAAAGGAAGAATATTGTTTATATGTGTATGTGATGATTGTGACAGATTACATCAGTAAAATTTCTATTTTTACATGAATGTGTTGTAATTTTGATATTTACCTTGATATGATAAAGGTTTTGCATAGAGTTAAAGATTTTATGTGTGCAAAATAATCTTATTTCTTGTTATATAGTGCATTGCCCAGTTTATCAGAATTGTATTTTGATAGTGCACACACATGTAATGCTTTTGACATGTTCCACTTATTTACCAATTGTATTTTTCAGCAAGATGTCTTAATTTGTAGTATTATTACTTACTGCTTTAGATAAACATGATTCTTTGATTGTATTTCAATCTACCAGGTCTTTTATTTTTGTTGGCAAGCTCTATTTTAAATGCTTTCATGATTTTTTTCCAAGGCTGCATTTTTCGTTTCTATATACTGCCATTAGAGTATTGGAATTTCAGAATGTCAAGCCCGATGCAAATTATAACTTGTGCACTGTGTTTATTGCGATTGCTACATAAAATATTGTGTTGTTGTATGAATTTCTATAATAATATTTGTCTTATATTTTGTGTAAATTACTAAATGTAATTGTTGAAATATATTTTATACATTAGTCAATGTTATTGCCGGTGATTGCCGGTGCTGCCGGTGATCTGCTGTTGATCCCTAGGGAAGTGCGTGGGTCGCCGGGGGGACTCTGTATAGGTATATAGAGAGGAGATTGCCCGATTTGGTGGACTCGGGGTTTTGCTATTGAGGTTAGAGGGTGTTTTTTTACTACTTCGATTATTCTAGGTAGAATTTAAGGGATTTTAAAATAATTTATTTATTATTTCATCGAGATAATACGGGTTAATCTGGTTTACACGAAATTTATTAATTTTTAAGGAGTTTGTATTGGATTAATTTCGATACAGACGATATAGTTCATTTTATTTACGGTTAGACAAAGAGTTAGTCTCTGAAGTCGTACCGATTAAATAATTAGTAAACTTTAATAGTTCTTTGGGATTTTATTATTCTAAGTAAGTGGATTATCTATATTTAATAATATTGTTACAGTAGGGATAATTCATACATATATTCAGATTTATTATAGTAAATAGTTGGCAGAGTTTTCCGTAAACAGTTAAGTGAGAAATGGTCTGGTAATTCTGGATTATTTCTCGATTTTAGTAATATTTATTCGTACACTAATTGGGTCATTCTCGTTTAGTGTGGCCCCCCCCCTTTTTTTTTAAATTAACGTACACACAAAGGTTGTGCTATAGGCTAGTCTCATTGTTTGATTTGGGTAATTCCCGAATATCAGTGAATTAATTGTAGGTGTACTTATTATTATTGATCAGTTATACGTCTTGTTATTTTATTGTTGAATAAATTTACGTAAACTTTAAATAAGTCTTAATATATTTAATTACCCTCCGTAATATCTTATGTGTGAGTCCAAACACAGGTAATTCTTGTGTTTTATCAAAAGGGGCAATATTTATGAGAAATTCGTAATTTCGCAGAATTAAATTCACGGGTTATTCTCGTGCATGATTGCGCATATATACTTGTGCAATAGCAAGCACTCGGGTCCGTTACATGTACCTGACCAATGTACTCCAGCAGAGCAAATTTATTGGCAGCCCAATAGCTAGGGAGGTCTTTTGCCAATGGGTACTTTGTACAGCCAAGTTCTATGGTTATTTCAAAGCAGTTGGTGTTCAGGTAATTCCAGTCTTGCATTCCTCCTGAAAAAAAATATAGAGATACACTGTATTAAATTATATTCTCAAAAAATAATCATATTCTGGTCAACTACATCTAAATGCTATCATCAATCAAGAAAGAAAAATCACGAGAGCTGTTTTAGACTGCTTTGCATTTAGGAGATTCATAGGATTTCATTGTTTTAAAAGAAATTCTTCAAGGAATATTATGCCAGACAAATAAAGCAAAGCTTACCAGAAACACTGTACCACTTAGCCCCATTGGTTATCCCATCTTTAAAATATTCATTATCTACATTTGGGCAGGGATGTCCTTGGTGCATAGTGGAATGAGCCTAAAATAATAGCAAATTTTTTTTTAAATTTTCAAAATTGTAATGAATCATAAAAATTCTACATGACAATCAATTACTGTCAACCATTAATCAATCTTATTTACACTTCATTGCAAGGCTCAAGACTTGCCAAAATAAAATTATTGTTTTATTCATACGCCGGTATGAATTTGAAAATCTTCTGATAAGTGATTCATGAAAAATATGTATACAATAAAATCAGAATTGTATTCATGAAAAAATAAAATTTGCAAAGTAAAAGTAATATGGAGTATAAAGCTGTGTGTTTCAAAAAAATGTGTTAGATGCTTTTGTCAAGAATATCTATAAAATTGTTTATACCAATGAATAGGCCTCAGAAATCACTTGAAATATTTTGTCATCTGGGCTTTTGCTGTACACAGAAATGCCATTTTTGGTGTCATCGTAAGGATAATTTGCCAGCAAGGACCCTCCATGAAGGTTTGCAGACAGGACAAATGGGTACTTCTGTAGCCAGTCCATGACAGCCTGTGTCTCTGGCTCCTGCTTGGAATTGATTTGAGTTGTCTGGAACTGGTCCGGGAAATTCCGGTTTAGGTCGATACTATGAGCATTCGCTCTACCTGTTATACCTTGCACATCACCTAATGATTCAAAAGTATTGATACTCTTTACCCAATGACCAATTTTAAGCTAAACATTGAATACAGAAACATTTTTCAGAAAAAATGTTTTAAAATTAGTCATTGAAAAGAACCCAAAATTGAAAAAAACTTTTTGCATAAAGACAAGAATATTCAACTTACCTTCATGCGCTATTTCATATCCATCAGGATTCATTGATGGCATTATGTGAATCCTTGTGAAGTTCACCATCAAAGTCAAGAAGTGATTTTTGTTGTAATTCTCACATAGCAATTGAATTAGATTGAGCAAAATTTCTCTCCCTACAACTTCATTGCCATGCATATTTCCTATGTACTTAAATTCTGGTTCACCTGTTATAAAAAAAGGTTATCTCTGATTACAATGACATTTGCCCTAAAACCAATATACCGGTACATGTAATTACATAAAAGAAGATTTTACAATCAGCCTTTCAGTTTCTCTTAGTTATAAATAAATGCTAAAAAAATATTCAGAGGTAAAGAGATCAACTGACCTGGTTCATGTTTTCCTGGGTTATCGGAGATTTCCAACACCCACAGGTGTCTGCCCTGGACACTGAGTCCTATGCTGTACAGTTTGGTGATGTCCGGATACTTCTCACTGAAAGTCCTCATAAAACGCTCCATCTCGTCGTAATGATGGTGATGGAATTCCTTTGGTTCTATGAAATTGACTTTTTCTCTGTGAGAATAATCCTTGATTTTGTTGATATGCCCAATCAGGCTCTCCAGTGTGTTTGGCTCCTCCGGTACACTGGAATCTGGGGTTGTGGAGATCACGGGAATAGTGGGCTTAATGCTGTGTGAAAAAAAAATAATTCAACTTTCTTCAAAAACTTTATGAATTTTTCTAGAAATTATCAAGTTCTAATCTTTTTGGAAAATTAAAGTAATAGTCCCAACCATTTTCCTAATACTGTTTTAAAAATTTTTGTCATGATGAACACAGAATCGATGAGTACCTTACTCTGCTAAGGTAAACTAATCGTGAGTCGGACACATTTTTTTTTTATACACATGAGCGGTTTTATATTCTCTGAGTGTTCAGTGATAAACCTTGTTTCAACGTTCTGCACTGGGGCTCATCTGGCATCTGTATATCTCTAAGTGTTTTAATATGTCCCCAATTCAATAAATCGTTACAAAATGTAAAATACCATAAGTGACCAAAGTTGGACACCAAGTGAACTGGAGTCCGAAAAAGGTTTACAGCTGGATGATGTCAAGCGAGAGGCACATTCAAAGCAGTTACTTTTTGAATTGAATAAAAGTATATTTTTTCAAAGTGAATAAATTTCATACAAGGGGATGAAAGAGTAGGCTTTGGCTAAGACATTACCATTTTGTAAAAAGAAAGCTTCATAATAACAGATTTGCTTAATATTTTACCAAAACAAACTTCGCAAACATAACCACAAGGAGTATACCTGAAGCAAAATATAACGTCACACTAGTCAACTGTAGCAGATTTCAAAGAGCATGGTCTTGATTTTTATCAACTTTTACTTTTGTATTTTTGATGTTTACAATACTTCACTAAGGTACTTCTAATGGTCTGCAAAAATTTTAACATCAATGTTCAAGTTATAAGCAAGATAAAGAACTCACATTTTGTTTGAAATCAATGAAGGAAAACATATCAAAAACAACTTGAATTCTCCTAACTGGTGCTCATTTTTACTGTGTTTGGACTTCCCACTTCGTGACCCTGCAGCGGAAAGACCCAGATAAAGTGTACCAAGACCAATAACTCTATTACCTAACTGAATGACAACAAAAGCAGTATCTGTTGAAAGTTTATTCATACAATTAACAATGCCAGCGTAAATGTTGAACAAAGTTGGCATCCGGCTCACGATTGCATCAGACTCAAGATCATTTTACCCTACAATCAAATATATTCACAATCCAAACTGCTTAAATTACCTCTATATCAGTGGTGCAATCTTGTATAGCAAATTCTAATGAACACATGATCATATTTTCCTGATCACAATAAAGATTCCATCTGTTGATATCATCAATTCATATTAATTTCTACATGTATGATGTAACTCAAAACCTATGATATGACATACCTGGCCCCTTCTGGTCCCTGTTTGACAAGGTTAAAGTTCAAATCAACAGCTGGTCCTCCAGTCACTGTCACATCTTGTGTCTGTGGTTGAAAGCTTTTCAATTGAAAAAAAAAAATAAACTACATGATATTCAAACCAATAGCATGGAAGACTTGAAAGCTAAAATGTAATGTAAGAATCATTAATCCTATATTAAATATCAAAAATAAAATGGTGCAAAATTCCATTGCTCTACTTCAATTCATGTTTCTCAACACTAAACCAAAGCCAATATGAACAATTCTCCCTCATCACCCCATGGTGGATTGAGATGAAAAAATCTTAAAAGATCATTAAGGTGTTGGCCTACACCAGTAAAGCATAGTCATAGATTAACCTCTGATGTGACCTTTGATAAGTAAGTCTCAGTTTACAAAAAAACCAAAAACATGCTGTGTGTTGCTGCTGCAGTATCAGTACACAATGGGTAGAATTCAAACAGGTTAAACTTGTTATACACTAAGCATGAATATTCAAGTTGGAAATACTTCATGTATAGTCTGTCCCAAGATATTTATGCTGCACATTTGGACGAATTTTAATAAAAATACACATACCTGTAAAAGAAGTGCAATTAAAATCGATGAAAGGGAAAATTTCCAAGATAACTTCAAAAATTATCATTTTTCACTCGTAAAAATTCCCAGTAAAGAAAACAGATTTCCTACGGAGATTTATTATGGGGAATGTTTACATCTTTTCTCCATTTCATCCGGGCTTACTGCAATACAAAATCCCTGTACACATCACATTTTTTAGCTGTGTATTGAAACCTGATAAACTAACAGGGGCGTTTCAACAGAGAAATCTTGGAAATTTTTCATACTCTTGAATGAACATCGTTTGAACCCTGAGGTATTTATAAATATTGAGTAATTAAGCAAAATGTGAATCGAGGATATCTTGGGACAGAGTATAATAAAGCAGCAATGGGTAGTAGAGAGATATGTGCATTGACTCCAGACCATTGCTTCTAAGAATGCCCTGAAAAAGACTACAGTACACAACTACTAATATTTATCGGTGTACACACCCTTCAGCAAGAGCTGTCATCTTGTAGGTCCCAGGCACCAGAAGTCGCCAGTAATCTCCAAAGAAGGATGTGGTGATGTTATGTTTGATTCCTTCCACCACTATGACAGCATTCCTTATTCCATTGTTTGTATCTGCATCCTTAACAAACCCTTTCACACCTTTGTGCACCTAGAATCAGTTCAAATCATAAAACGTAAGTTACTGAACAACCCAGTACATTAACCTTCCTAATTTCATTTATAGATACCTACATGCATACATACAAGCATACAAAGGTATCTCAGGAAAAATAAAATTGCAGAAATATTTATGGCTACTTTTATGTTAGGTATGTATAATTACTTACTTTGCATTAACTGCAAAACTTACATCATTTTTGAGTTTATACCGTATATCCGTTCATTTTTCGCGTGTCACAAAATTTGCAAAAAATGGGGAAAATGTGTAGCATTTTTAATTTGCGTAAGTCATTTTATGCAATTTCAAAAGTTACTTATAGAAAATAATACGATATAAATTCTGCATATTCAATAATTTGCGATGTAAAAGAGATTGTGAAAAAAATGAAAATTAGATCATCATGAAAATTACCGGATATAGTACGGTACATTAAGTATCAAATTCAATCATAATGATTTGACTAAGTAACTGTTTAATTTCAAACCTCTTCCATGTAGGCCAAGAGCGCTTCTTTATTGTTGAACCACTCAGTTTTCAGTTGTGTGGCCTTGGGATATTTACAACATGACAACTCAATGGTAATCTCCATACAGTTACTGTGGATGTAATTGTAGTCCTCCATTCCACCTAGTAACAAATTTGATGGCAAAAGGTTATATTAAATTGTAAAAAATTTAATTTCACTCATTCATTTAAGTATTATAACTATCCCCCAAGCTACAGGTGCTTACGGAGTTTGCAAGGTTATTAGTTTAAGAAATCCATGGCTCTACATTAACTATTTTTCCTACTTGTCCATTCGGACAAGTGACAAAGACATTTACTTGTCCGAACTTCAACTTCACTTGTCCAAAAATTTTTCAATATTAAAGATCAAATATTGTCAACTTGAAAACTACAGTTCTGTATTACTAAAATAAAGTCCTTTATTATTAATTATTCTTGCTATAATTAATAACTTGCAGGGGTTGACAAATACATTTTTTAAGCACTTGCCCTCGGCCAAGTGGCTAGGCAAAATTTACTTGCCCTACCTCAATATCTACTTGCCCTACCAAATTCTTTATTGTGATTAAAAATAAACAATACACATACTGTACGATGTTTTTGCCCTTTATTTTTAATTTTTCCACTTTTAATACTCTTCATATAATAAATATAGTTTTTATTTAACATCTCTTCTTGGTTTTCTCGAGAATGTGTTAAAAAAAATCAACACTTTACATATTGATATTTAGTTGGATTTGTTGTAAAGGTAAAAAACAAAAATTTTATTAACAGTTTTGGGTGTTTTGATAATTTCTTTCACCTTAGGTGAATGTCCGAGATAATAGGTGACAAGCGCACACGTGTTCACAACCATGGTTTCAATAAGGCCACAGAGGTGTTAAAAATAAAAAATGATATGAATCTTTAGTGAGTTGTTTAATTTAAACTAATTATATCTTATCATATTAGGCCTAATATTTTAATTTCTAAAACGTTCTTGGCTATGATTACGATTAGCGAATGATAACAGGCACACATCTATTTTAACATCAGTTATGGCGGCATACGTGGAAACAGTGAACACAGCTCAAAGAAGTTGAACATAGAATAAGCAGCTCAAATTGATGTTAAATTGCCATTTTATAAGTATTTATCTATTACCAGATTATAATCAAAACAGTTTTTGCAATCAAACGCTCTAACAAAGATTAAATTAATTTTAAACATTACGATAAACAAACACAAGAACAGTAGTACTGAAGAACAGTAGTGAGAATTTTATTTCATTATGAAAGCCCGTGCTGCACCTGGAAAAAAAAACATGTCAAAATCCTATCATGGTGTATAATTTAAGCACCTCATGGTGTATAATTTAAGCACCCCTAAATCATAAAGAAATTTCTAGAAAAAAAAAGTGCGTTGGTAAAATACGGTACTTTCATTTTCAGTACATAATTATGCGAAAGTTTAAAAAGTCACTTGCCCACGGGCAAGTTCCTACCATTTTTTACTTGCCCGATCAGAAAAATCACTTGCCCCGGGCGTCGGGCAATTGGATTTGTCAGCCCCTAACTTGACATTTCATATGGAAACTTAAAGTGTCTTTCCTAAATGCATTTGTTCCATGTAACATTAAACATGATTTGTCAGTTGTAGCTTTGTCATGGCAAATTTTACGAGACATTTTAGCATCAGGTTTAAGTGTTTGTCATCAGATATTGCATTCTCAGCTGTTTTTTAAACTAAACATGGAAAGTCATCATAAGTCTATTAATGATTCCTAAAAAAAAAATCACATTTCTTTCCATAATCTTTACTACCTTTTGTTCCTTTGTCTTTCTTAACATGTGTGTTTGGTCTGGTGAATCAAAACTTTGTAAGAACCAAGATCCACACCTTTACAGTTCAATATTGAAATTAGTGATTAGTGAACTTCAATCCCGATCAAGAGTAACTTAATTGCAATATTCACTTGTCCATATTTTTTTTTAACTAGTACCGGACAAGCTGACAAGCATTAATGTCGAGCCCTGAAATCTAGGTGCTAATCTTTCAATCTTGCCCACAAGCTTTTGCTGAATTTGCACACTTTCACATCCACACAGTCAGTCATAGAACTGTACTGATATGTAAAGTTAAAGTTTCATTTGAACATAATATATTATATATACATGTATTATATATATAAATATATAATTCACTTTTTCACAATACATTTATCACTATCAAAATATGTTAAGTTTACAACTTTAAGAAAAAATACAAACATTGTGTGGTACCATTGATGAATAAATGCAAAAAAAAAAAGAATATTTACAGAGATTTAAAAGATCACCAATTTCAAAGAGGCAGATTACGATTTTTTTCAATAAGATACACTGATAGAGGTTAATTAGATAAAGATCTTACCTGGTACATCATACCAGTGTGCACCATTAGTGATACCATCTTGGAACCTATCTCCACAGTGGTCACCTGACTTCATAGTCTTGTGATTGTTCGCATACACATGGGCAAGCTGCTTGAACACTGCATCATCAGGGGCAGCACTGTATGTTCCATCAGATTCATGGGAAGCAGAATCATCAAAGGGGTAACTTGCAACAACACTTCCACCATGTAGATTGGCTGAAAGTACAAACTTTTGTCCTTCAATCCAATTGATTATAGCTTGAGTTTCAGGCTGAATATCATGTCTAGGGTCTCCCGAAAACTGGTCTGGGAAATTTCGGTTTAGGTCGACCAAGTTTGCATTTCCTCGTCCAACTTCTCCGCCGCATTCACCTTCTCTAGCATTTTCAAAACCATCTGGATTCATAGTAGGCATGATATAAATGTTAGTGTTTTTAATTAGAGAAGTCACTCTGTCATCTTTTTCATAATTTTCCAATAGGTGTTGAATTAGATAGATAAGGATTTCTCGTCCAACCGCCTCATTGCCATGCATATTACCAACATATTTAAACATGGGCTCTCCAGGCTCAACTCCTTCTACGTTGTCTGTGATCTGAAGAGCTAACAAATCCCTGTTTTTTACACTTTTGCCAATGGTATGCAGTTTAGAAATTTCAGGGTATTTCTTCTCCATGTCGTGCATGAACTTTGACAATTCATCATAATGGTGATACTTAGAGAAGTCTATGTTATCATCTGTTCCTGTAGCTTCAATACAATTAGTAGAGACAAACACAATGAAATAAATTCCAATATGAAACATATTTTTAACATTTACACGTCTACTTCCCCCCATATTGTTTGTGATTGGTGCGGTGTTGCTAATTTCCGGAAATCCCTTATCATTACTTACAAAGGGTATGTTAGGAAAATAATGATAATAGATAAATAAACATACCAAAGTAATTGTTGCCACAAAATCTTGATACCACTTTTAATTATTATTAATGAAATAAATAAAAACAATATTTTGGTATATTTTTTCTCGGAACATTTATGCAGAATTTCCATCTTTTCAAATTCATTTTTTTTAAAAAGTTAATGCTCCCAAATAAAAATCTGGGTAATTTATAATACTTAAAAATTAAACAGTATTTTATAATATACAAATTTACAAAAATAATATTTTTTAAACAAATTTTATACAAAATTAACTGAAATGCATCAAGATTCCGTATATTAGTTTCAAGAAAATCTATCGGTACGCCTCGGGCAAAATGATCCAGAGCTGCTCCGAGTGCAAAGTGTAAACACGCAGACCATAGTTCAACCAAAATGGGCTATGATGTTCTGATTTTTGTACCAAATGTGATCGGTAGGACAAAGTGTTATTTATTTCATTTTTCTATAGAGTCCATGTTTATATTGATACAAATCAAAAACTGTCATTGATGATTATAGCGGATAAAAATAAATATATGTTATATTCTACTTCACTATAACGTTACATATATGATTTTATAAACTAGTTTAGATTGGGGGGGGGGGGGGGGGGGCGCCTATGGTAGCTTTATAAAGTTTCTAGGCCTAATAACCATAAAGACTGTAATACTTGCATATTATTCAATAAACATGCCCTAGAGGACCTTTGATAAGTTAATAAACATAATAATATGAAATATTTGTTAACAAATTGAAACTTTGGTTTTTACAGGGTATGTTAGACTGATCCTGTTTGGAGCGAGCATTCCTTTTTTTGATCAGCCAGTTTGGTTTTTGACACTCTATGGAATATCTGTTGCCCTTGATGGTACGGTAATACATAACCAGGAAACAATTGCCAAATTTTTGCCAAAGTGGGTTATCAGTATTTTGGGGGGATGCTAATTAATATTTGCAGTTATAATGCCAATATTAAGCTCATACAAATGTGATAAGTGGTAAATTTTGATATCACCAATAGTGCCAAAATAAGGCTTTATGTTAATGGAATCTTTTACTATCTCCAAACTTATACCCCCCAAAATACACTCAATGTAAATAAGTGTATGTATATGATATCAGACGTTTATTAAAAGATCCCGGGATATATTATAGAATCTAACATGATTAAATATACTTAGATAACATACATTTAGATATATTGAGTTCACTTTAAAAGGTTTAAAGTTGGCTTTATAAGTTACATGTAAACAGTTAATATGCAAATTAATGAAACAATTTATTTTATTTGTACATAGGTTTTGATGGATACTTTGCACGGAAGCTAAATCAGACATCAAAATTTGGAGCATGGGTAAAACATAATACATGTATCTCTCTAAGCATTCTAAGCATTTTTTCAATGATGTTTATTTAAAGTTGAATGCATGTATTTATTCAGTGTGTAATGTTAAACATGATACTTTTTGATATTAATAGTTAATGTATTTTATGTGACAAGTATATTGAATTGTCAAGTACTGGTAAGTTTGAACTGAGACCTATCAAAACAAGGTCCAGCATCATCAATGCATGCATCTTCACATATCAAGGGACAAAATACTTAGTATGCAGCTGTTTTATTTTGAAGAAAAAAACAACAGAGGAGCTATATTTGCATTGATAATGTCACAACATGAAGAAAATAGATTTATATAACAAGAACCACTGAAAAATTTAATGTATCATGTGTTCGAGGCATTTGTTTCTGTTTTTAGTTTGATGTTGTCATTGATTTAGTCAGCAGAGGAGGGCTATGGTGTATGCTTTACAAAGTAAGTCTTGCATGTAAAATTGAAGAGATCTAAAAAAATTTACTATGGTTGTATTTGTTCATGGATCTATATCCAGTTCACAAGACAACATACATCAAGTTTATTTAAAACATAAACAGCAATGTTAAAAAGTTCACCAGGATATGAACTTGGTTGGTCATGTGATCTGCCCAAAGGGCTTCTCATAAGATTTGATCACCTACCAACCAATTTCATATCCCAGTGAACTTTTAAACATTGCTGTTTATTACTAATATTTACGTTTGTTCAGAATTATTAAAATTACTGAGTTTTTATGTTTACAACAATGCAACCGTCAAACAATAAGCATTTGCGGTAATCATTGTGACATCATTAAAAAGTACACACAGAAATGAACATTTTTGCTATTCAGTAGGTTCATATAAGGAAACATATTTGCAAATGTAAATATTCATAGATGTACTAGTGCAAGCATGTTTTAAAAGGTTTTTTTTTATTATTTTAAAGTAGAATAATTCTCTTTTTATAAAAACAGTATGGATATTTTATAATACTGGTGGAATGGCTTACTTTTCTTGCAACACATTCAAGAGGACCCGATTGGAAAACTACAGATGAAGAATTTCCCTATTTATGCAAACTTGTAATGGCAAAAGGTTAGTTTTCTTTTTTCCTCAAGGAACTTTAAATTTTTGCATTGAATTTGAAGAGCTGGGATGATGCACTTTTTATAGACATATATCAGTGTGTGTATTGTCCGCACATTATATCAATATTTCGATACATTGTCCCAGCCTTAGCTCTTCCGTATATGAAACTTACAATCTGACATCAGTTGGTGTATTCAGTTTTTTCCATGTAGCTAAAAGCTACAAACAATCATAAAATAATACATGCATAGTAAGCTCAAAATTATGAAATAAAAGACCAGTTTACATTGTAAACATTATAGGTACTTTATTAACCTTGTCACTAAATGCACTGAATACAGTGCTAAATGATGAGGTACATATGGTATATTAAGTTTCAAAGTAGAAACAACAAATTCATTGGCAAATTACTATTTCTTTTTACTTGTTACTTAGGTTTTAAGACCCCACTTGGAATAATTGCTATATCTGGTGTGCACGGATTACCTATTGCTTTGTATTGCCAGCAGTTTTCTTTAATGGCACCTGCAGTATTGAACACAATTATCCTGATCCTCATTCTTGGGAGAATCCTGGCCCTAAGAGTAGAGGTAAGAGTGGTTTATATGTCCTAGTCATCTAACAAATTAATGTTAAAAAAAATCTTTAAAAAACAAATCAATTTAATTTCATGTAAATTGAGCATTTTTTTTCTATTCACTCACTAATCTAGAGATGAATTATGATATTCTCTTTTCCCTCTCAGGTCTTTTACATTCAGTGTCATCTAAAAAGCTTACTGCTGAGTGAAGACAATCCTCAACCAGTAAATACAGATTAAAAATCAATGAAACTTCCCTGCTCCAAAGAATATCACTTATATTGCTGCTGTACAAGTGTTATGTGCAATTTGATATCATTTTTTATTAGTTTGATTCACTAACATATACTAATTAAATTAGTAATTTTTCTATTACTTTCTCCACAAATGAATTTACATGTAATTTGTGAGCACTGTATTATGAGAATTACAATTTTTTCTGATAAAATGTACCCTGTACATGTATAGATTACTGGGTTTTTATAAATATATATTGCTCAATCAAACTACATGTATATTTATTATATTGCTTCCAATCAAAATCTTATACACTGTATACAGGGTCAAGCATATGATAAATTGATTTAACTTCACTAGCATTTGCTCCAGTAACTAAAAAAATGTGCAGTGTTGTATGATATCCAAAATACCTTCACATATAAGGTAAATTTGGTGACCCTTGATGTTCTTTCTGATATGGTCGTCTGTTCAAAATTTGTGTCTAAAAAATGATGTTATCCATACTTTAAATGCAAGAATTTGTATATTGAATTTATCAACCTGACCTGTGCACTATTTACATTTTGTATTAAGTATGATATTCATCAGGGTAATTATTTTTTTAAATATCAAACTTTGAATTAAATGAATCTGGATAGTTGCATTGTCTTCCACTCATGTTTTATTATACATGTAATGTTATCTTGTTGTTTAAGTTTTACATTGTAATTGTTGAAGTCAGTTCACATTTCGCCATAGTAGTGTAATACATGCATTTGTTTTGATACAGTTTTGATGTACTACACTTTTTACATACCAGTGTAATATTTGTGTTTTGATACAATTTTGGTGTATTACACTTTTTACCATACCAGTGTAATATTTGTGTTTTGACACAGTTTTGATGTTCTTCACATTTGACATTGAAGTGTGGCATTAGTGTGTTTTAATAGTTTTAGTGTAGTGCACATTGTGACATGTAAGTTTCATTATTCAGGTTTTTCAGCCAATCAAATGTCTGCTTCAATAAAAGTTTAAGTGTGCTGGTTTATTACTCTTTCCAGAAAGAACATCACTTTACATTCCTACAATCCTGATATATGTGGCTCCAAGTCAAAAGTTCTTGTTATGAACCTCTATCATCCTAGAGTAGTTGTTTTATGTACATGTACATTCTACATATATTTTGATGTAATGAAATATCTACAAAACACAATTTAATCACTCCCACCATGACAAAAAAGTTTTCACTGTGATATTTATATTATCGTTGTAAGTCACAAGGTTTTTAAAAGAGTTTATTATACATGTATTATATTTTTGCATGTATATTTCTTGTTCATAAGAGTATTTATTAAGAATGATATACTGTCTATATCATATGGTTTATTTTTATTATTGATGAACTTCAAATTTCAATATTTAGTTAAAACCCTATGTTCAATTTTTTTTATTCAGATGGTATATTTAAACAAAACATTCAGTTGCTACATAAATTCTGAAATATATTGAACAAGTGAACAGAAATCAAATTTCAAATTTTGATTATCTGAAGGTTGACAAGATCTTGTCTTAATTATAAAGATAGACGTATTAGCATTTTACAATGTATATGGTATTTCAACTAAATATGCTTTTAAAATTTTACTGTGTACTGTGGAATCATTAGAATTTATGGTGGCTCAATTTTTGTGGTATTCATGGGTATCCCTCCCCCATAAATTAACATCCTTGACAAAAACAAATTCAGAAAGCGTTATCTTTTTTACTGAAACTGGGAAACCCACGAAATTACATCCCCACGAATAAGCAAAAAACCCACAATCCATGAAAATTGGCTCTCACAAATTTAAATGATTCCACAGTATTTTTTGTCAACTTGTTTTAATTTTAGCATTTAAATTATGGCATTTTATTTATTTGAAAATGATAAATATCTATGCTTACAGCATTGTTTCAGTAATGAAGTTAATTAACATTTTAACAGTATATTCTTACCATATACGAATATTTAGTGGGGTTTCATTTTCTTTTTATTCTTGCAACTAAAATTGTTTAGATGCTTTTTGAGAAATGTTTTTTTTTTCTCTGAATGATCTGGGCCCACTTATTCTATTTTAAAAATTTCCTTGTCTCAGTGATTGAAATTTTATCAAAGCCCAAGTTCTTTACTATACTTGGAAATTGGTTGCACATGTATATATAAATTTAGACAATATTTACTATCATATACTTAGTATTTAGAATTGGCTAAAAGGCACACTAAATGTATGCTTATTGAGTTATATGCATAGTTTTAGTAATATTAGATAATTGCTTAGATTCCATTATATACCGGTATATAGGGTACTTGTATTTATATACATGTACAAGTATTATACAGATACATACAGGGTATTAATATTTCCATGTGACCATGATATACTCAAATATTCCGTGATTGTTGATTATTGTTGTTATTTTACAATCATTTTCTAGTTCTAGGTGATTTATGCTTGCCTGTACAAGATTATAAAGGGGTTTACCATATTTTTAGATTATTTATCTAATAAATTGTTGTCCACCATTTTGCCTGTGAATAATTTTGTGAAAAGCTTGCTCAGTTAAGAGGGCTGGATGGTCATGGCTATTTTCAGGCTATATTAACCTCCTTAAGATGAAGAGCTCAGTATAAAGATATAGGAAAAGGCTCACATTTTAAAGCTTAAATATTTAGATTTTTTCTTACTATAATAGTTTATGGCCCAAAAAAATCATATGTTTAAGGCAAATTTGATGGTTAATTTATGGACCACCCAGCCTCCTTAACTCTTGTACAAGTTTTGGGGCAAATGTATTTTTAGGGACTTATTTTGTAGTTTGTGTATTTCTGTTTTTGTTTTTTTGGGGTTTTTGTGGGGGTGGTTTTTTTTTTTTTGGAGGGGGGGGGGGGGTTTATAGAAAACATTCTATAAAGTATTATATTAAGATTTCCATTGAATTGAAAGTAAAACTTAAGTTAGATACAAACCTGTATAAGAACTAGACCAATATATTTTTCTTTACATTTTTAACAAACATATTTGACAATGTTTCCTAATTAATATAAAGAACCATGTTGGTAAGTATCTGTTGAGGTGGGGGTTTTTATTCAGACTCTGAATTCATGGTCAGGTGTCACAATAACATAAACCAGATATTATTTGACATTTTGGAAAACGTTTTCAATAAATGATAGACAGTGAACATATTTTTACATTGTATATAAGGTGGGAAAAATAGTAAAAAAAGGGACATTCCGAAACAATGTGATAAATTTCAACCAAAGATATTAATTTTTTGTTTTGTTTCAAAACAGTGATATATTTGTGATACTTTGAAAATCATTGTATAAATTACTATTAAAATTATATATTTTTGGAAAATCTTGTTTTTCTTGATTCATGCTTTGATTTACATTTCCTTTCAAAACAAAGTTTTAATTCCACATTTCCGCCGTGACATCGTGTGACGTCATGACATTTTCGCGAGCGTGATGCTTCCCCAAAACCACAACTTCTATTGCATGGGCTCCATTTTGACCAATGTCCATAACCTGTAAAAAACAAATAATTTCGGGGCATAGAATATAAAAATTTTAATTAATAACATCTGAATTGATTTTTCATAATGACAAAAATAGTGTTACCGCCATTTGGATTAAAATCGTCTTCTTCAAATGCGATATCTTCGCGCTTTTGACGATCCTTTATCTTCGCAGGGACATCCATTTTGGTCCTGTAGATCCTCGACTTGTCCAAGTGAAGAAGCTGACGCATTTTTGTAAATATATGAAATTTTCAGTAAGTATAATTATTACAAAATGGAGTCGCTAAAGGATCGCAATCGTTTTCCTATTAAAAATTGCAAGTGAAATGTCATCTAATTACGTAAACGACGTACATGTATGTTAATTATCAAATATACATCATAGTTCTATAGTGGGATTTACTATTAAGCCCATTTCGTACTAAACAAATATTTCCCGAATGAACGCATTTAACTTTCGCGAATAAATGTATATAACTTTTGCACTGACTTAGTATACAATAGGGGTTATAATTTAGAACCAGACATCGAACAATTTCCAATATCTTATGACATTAACTAAAATTGACTATCCAAAGGCACAATTTAAACGGTCGCTGGTTCAATTTACGTAACATGTCCACCTGTATGACAATATGATAAAGGTAGTCTATGGTTCAACTATTGGTTTTTCACGTGTACATGTATTCCCCTACTAAAATTTATTAAACATTCTTAACAATGTGATACAGAATTTTTCAGCCATATCAACGTGCGTCTTCTCAATTTCTTACACGAAGGTAGAATATATTTTAAAATGAGTGCCAATGTTTTTTTGTTTTGACGAATTTCCAATCGTAAAAGGTGTTCAACTTCTTTATCACTTTAAATGATTGTTAATTACTGAATTTTCATTAATAAGAAAAAGAAAAGAAAGTTTTATCATTTTGAGAGGAACTCGCGTATCCAGTTCACTTGACAATAAGTCCCAACAGTTACACGTTAGATTGCGAAAGTAATGCGTTTATTCTCGAAAGTTTTGCGGCGTTTAAAATACTAGTAATTTGCGAAAATTTTGCGTTTATTTGGGAACGTTTTGCTATGGTTACGCGTTTATCGCGAGAGTTACGCATTTATTTGCGATTTTTTTTATATCTAGAAAAATGAGTTCAATGGGCTTTCGTTGAATACCCAAATCAATTTTTGGATCAAAACACTTGTCATACTGTCCATTTAACTTCAATATCTAATTAAAATTAGACTTGTATTTTAACCGCTCCTCTACTATACGCTATATACAAGCGTATCGTAGAGAAGCGGTTTTACAAGTCTAATTTAATTAGATTGATCTAACTTGTATGATATTTTCAATTGCTGCCTGCGATTTTTTAGCGCCTACATATTCTTTTCTGGATGAAATTGCATTTTAAAACCGAAATGTAGTGATACACAATCGTAATTTATGCACAAAGTTTATGTAAATGTTTATTTGCCAATCATGATAACACACTCTCTCTCTCTCTCTCTCTCTCTCTCTCTCCTTACATCATCTTGGGAGTATGCAACCACCACTTCATCAGTTATCAACAAGACTATATACAGTAATGTATTTCTCCACGGGAACTGAAATTAGAAATAAAAAATGTAAACGTCATGATATAGTTATATGTGTCTGCAAGTCAAGGGATTTTTTAGAATTCATTCCGAGTCCGAACCTAGCGACAGAATCCCTAATCCAGGAGCCATGGATGTCAGAAAATTAAATCCTTGGCCAAATTGCTATTACAATTTTGATTCAATCTGTATTATAAAATTTTCTATCATTGTTCTTGCTAAAATATAAACGATAAAGATTATATAAAACCTGAATAACGTAAAAAGGGATTTCTTTAAGTCTGTCGGATTAAACATTAATTTTAAATGGTACCCCGTGTCAGTTATGGATTACATCCCTTTGAAATGCAAAGCTGTTAGAGAACCCCTCAAATTTCAAAAACTTTGCCCGCCGATATTATCATAATGGCTAACTCAGAAATAATCAACCTAGCAATCTCGTATCATATTTAACTTTTTATCTTATAATCTTGATGGTTTTTCTCATTATCATTTCTTTACTGTGAATTTTATGATGTTTAAAACAGTTTCCCTGACCTTGCATGCCATGATACCCCCCTCCCCCCGCAACTCACCAATGTCAGGGAAGTAAATATATACGTCCCTGTCAATGTGCTTCTGCACTGACAAATCTATGTATGGTGGTATTACCTTGAACTTAAATAACCTGCCGGGTCTCAAAGATCCATTATTGCACAATTTAGATGTGGGATACACGGGGCGATATAATGGGGAACCTCTCGATGAAAGAATATGTAATTTTTGTGTATTAAATGAAATAGAAGACGAGTGTCATTTTCTATTGAATTGTACAAAGTATTCTAATCTTAGAACGGACTTATTTAATAATATCGGATATAATCAAACATCAGTAATGTTTAACTTAGACTGTATCATTCTTCTACTGTCAAATTTTCCGAGACAAACCTCTAAATATTTACTTGAAGCTTACCTTTACAGACAATCATTATTATAACATATATACACATATTTATATGTGTATATGTATTATAATTGTATTTGCAGTGACATATAGGCCCAATGGGCCGGGTGTTTCATTATTTATTTTGTATTACATATATCTAATTTGTTATAACACATGTCACTATCATAAATTATTTACTTACTTACTTACTTACTTACTTATATAATATAAAGAAAACATGAACTTCTCATGTTATGGATAGAACACGAAAAGCGAATATGTTTCACATTATGCCGACAGTCTGCATGTGTCGTCTGCAAAAATTTACTAATTTTATAATTTTTATTGCCCCTCCACAAATATTCCTACCAAATAAAATGATTTAATAGTATATAAATTTCTGAAAATCTTGGGAATTTCACATAAACTGAATATGATATGATGATAATTTTCTTTAAACTTTACACATTTCTCCACTCTGTAAACAGCTTATAGGTAACGTTATTTACCTAAAATAAAAGCTATGTCTTCTATCGTTCTTGAACTGTAAAATAACCAGTACGTTAAACTTATCCTATAATGGAGATAGGATATCATAGATACAAACCATCCTTGATTCATAGATCATAATCGTTTTTCTGCTCAATCAATGATAGGTTTCCACACGACAAAACTCTGGATCCTCTCCTGCGCTGGCAAATATTTATTAATGGCGGAAGAATAACACAACTAGACAATATAGTGCATACATTTTTTTTTACCAATTTTTTTACTGTCTTTCTCAACAATATTAATTTGACATATGCGCTTGAGATGTTCTAACTAATAGCGATCAAACATTTGTTCTTCTTTTTAGAAATAAAACTTTATTTTTAACATTGGAACTACTTTTCATATTTAGTGAAAAAATGGTAGACATCAAAATGATGGAGGCTCCTTGGCAGTCAGCGAAAGCAACAGGCTAAACATGGGAGATTCATTAGAAACAGTCGGATTAATCCACATTTATGTTTACAAATGTAGGAAGATGTTATAAAGGCGTGTAAAGATAATGGCCTGGGCGTTGATCCACATTTCTTTAATATATTATGTGTTGTGTTTCGGTAAGTAAAACGTTATAATATAAATGTACCAAAATAAATACTCTTCTTCAAGTTCATGGCATTCTCTTGATAAATCAGAAAATTAATTAGTTTTTTTTTCAATGTGTTTTGCTATATTTCTTTTCCAATCTTATTAAAACTGATGAGATCAAGTGGAGAAGTCAATTGGGTTGAGACTGATGCTCATGCAGTAGATGACATGAAATATCATTTATTTATTTGTTTTGGTTGAATGCAAAGTATAATTTCCCAAATGATGTATTGTTTGATTAAATGGATAAAATCGGATAACAATGCTTAATTAACCTTTATTTTAGAACCAATAACCTTTAGTTTAGAGCCAATATCGGCCTGCAAATTTTATTTTTAAAGTTTTCATTTTAACACACAAAACTGCAAGTCACCTGGCAAGCTATCAGAGCAGAACCCTGCATGCCCGTAGTGTGTATGTGATAGCTACGATAAAAACTTCAAAGCTATTTATTTAGGTACATAAATTCTCTAGGTTTTTTTTGGCATAGGTTTATTGCAGCTAGCTGACAAAAATATTTCCCATTGAGTTGTATTAATCAATATTTAGAGGAATTACCCTAAAGCAATTTGTAGCATTGATCCATCAATATAGTGTGCGAATTCTTTATAAAGATTTTTAAGTTCTTTATAATAGAGAAACAATTTTAGTTGACATTTGCCGGTGTATTGCTCTTGAAAGCCAAATGTTTACATTCTTCATTAAGAGAATGTTTCAATGGCAGAAAGTTGCACTGAATGTAGGAATTTTTTCATTAGGGATATGTGATGTATTGATCTATTAGTATTATACTGTACAGTAACATTCCATTTATGTATTTGGCTTACACCATGCATATTATTCATCAGTTATACATAAAGGAACAGATCCATCATTCTTTATGTCTTCAAGCAGATGCCTAAAAGTCAATTTGTATGTACACTTTCTATGGTATACCGGTAGATCTACAGTTAAAGGCTTAAAGCCACATACCAAAATGTGTCATTTTCCTCATTTGATTTTTGATAAAATAAATATCAATGATAAAGGACATAATTAAAATTGTACAGTTGTACATAAATTTGTCAAGAAATATTTTAAATTATTAAAATTTGGTTTTTGTTTTATTCTTTTAGGATGTTCCTTAGGTTTAGAAATTTACTTTAATGACCCAAATGATGGATATTTCCTGAAACCAGTTTATCACAAAAAACAATTGTGGGACCCTTTGACTCGAAGGGAAGATTTCATAGTGACACAGCCTTCAGAGGAATATGTGTTAGGGGTGAAAAGTGGTTCTTATGAAAAAGAACAAGTGATTCCTCAGGACATATCTTCCATCTATCCAAACCTTGACCATGTAGACAAACCAATATACCATGGCACGGTGTTTGGAAGGGATGTTTCGGCAAAGGTGGTCACCGACAACCTATCTCTGAAGTATCCCAGGCTCCAGGTCCTGATTCATAGCAGTCCCCACAAAAAACACAAAGAGGAGAGGAGACCCCCGGAAACTGGAGCCACTGATTCATCCCATGTTGTTGATGATGGACTTTGTGGTCACGTGTTCGTGCAACATGACAAAGATGAGCTGTCCTCCATTTGTGTCCTAGGGCCGGGGGATAGTGCTTGTGTCAATGGCTTAACCTTGCCTTCAGCATGGTGGCAGGATAATTTAACAGTGCGGGTGTACTATGCATTTTCACAGAAGGGAGAAAACCAAGAGTGTGCTAGTGCATCCAACTCTATTGTGCCGGGGCGACTGTTTGAGAAGTCTGTTCTCAGCAGTAGGAGGTTTCTAGCTAACATTGTGTTGTCTGAAAATATGAAAGAGTTTCATAGAGAGAGGGAGGAGGACGTATTGATTGATGTTCCAACCAATGCATTTGATCCTGGCACTGTTTTCGAAGTCCCAATAAAATTTGATGCAGGGTCGGACATGAGAAATCTTGTAATGAGGTAATATTTTAAATTGAGAAAATTAAACTTTTATTAGGGAATGTCGATAAACTTCAAAAGAAAAAAATAAAATTTGTATTTATTTGATAAAAATTGAATTTAATCATCTATTGAATATCTGTGCTGTGTCGATGCAATTTGAGTCGGTATACTAGAGAATGCTCAAGTATCAGCAACATTTAAATGACTTGTTTAATTGAATTGTGGTATTTTTGCCATTGTGCAGTGCTCGGGTGAGGCAGGGTTTAATGATTATTGGAGCTGAAGCGGACCGAGACGGCCCATGGCTGGTCCATGTGGACATAGACAAGAATAGCAAAGCAGCCACTGTAATGGCTTATCTCAAAGACCCACAGAACTACAAAATATCCAACCTGTAAGAATACTCACCAGTCTCAATTTAAAAATAGATATTGAAAAATAAAAATTCACAGTAATCCATATTTTCCAGAAATGTGTTAAAGGCACTTGAAAATTTCAAGAACTGACTATGTTTTCTCTAAAAGTATTGATTTTTTGTAACAGGTTTTGCTATCTCAGTAAATCACTGAAGTCAAAATTGCAATTTGAATTGATGAAATGGTGTTACTTTAACAGAGTTCAGGATGTTTTTGCCTGGCGGTTACAAGTGGAGCCATCAATTAGTAATGTGGAATCGGGGAGAGTGGTATGGAGTATCAAGTATGACAAAGATGGAAGGGGAGAGAAATATTTTTCTTCAGAAAGCCAAGTGGTGTCAAAGATTAATCTCAGGAGCAAAGGAAACGAAAAACTAGTTACTATTGTAAAGGTATACACAATGCAAAAATTGTTATAAGGTATAAACAATGAAAAAGTGGTTAACATATTGATATTGTTAAAGGAAAAAAAATAAAGAAAAAACTAGTCAGTGGTTACCATTCTTGAAATACAAACAATGAAAAACTGGACACTGGAAGGTTCATCTGACATGAAGGATTATACATTACCTCCCTGTTGTTGTTGCAAAGTTGAGTTAAGCTGCTATAAGATTATACTGACTAAAAGATAAGTTTCATGCTGATCATAAGGAATAATAAAATACATGGATGTGAATGTTTTTCAATTTTGCTTCCATGAATTTCTAGACAGTATGTTTTATGAATGACCAGGTATTCAATGTTAAATGTGCACCATTAGAGTCTTCTTTGATGCATACAGATTTTAAAATATTTATTATCAAAGTGGGAAATATTTAATCTAATTTGGATTGGGAATGGGGCCCACTAAAATGTTTGTTATTTAGAGGGTTGAAGAAAGCTTTACCTCTCCAAAACTTTAATTGAAGCTGAAGCTGTAATTAATATTGATAAAACAGCTGATTAATCTAGACCAAAGTAACAAGGTATTTTAGTGACAAGGCTAATCAAAGATGCATTGTAAGGCTATCAATCAACATGCTCTGTGCGCACACTGTACAATCATTGTTCATTACAGAGAGATATGAATTTGCAGAATCAGCAAAATAGTTTGATCAATAATTGTGTAAAGCTATTGGTCAAGTTTATTTTAGTGTGATATATATACTTTTACCATTACTATTTTTAACATAGGTTGCCAGCTTGCTTATTTATTAATTTGTGTGTATTTACAGGTGGAGGAAATCTTGAACTTTGCGATGTTGACAGGTGTGACACAGACCTATCCCCTGCGTGTGTACCTGGTGAGGGACACGGATACTTTGATGGATGCTACTGGACATGCTGCTTGTCACTCAAAGGAGACAGATGTACTCAAGGTTGGTTTGACCTAGATACAGATAGTTGTTTTCACAAAAATTTGAGTGTGCTACAAGCTACAAGACAGATTTGGGCCTAGAGATAAATAGACTCAAAATTTAGGAAATGCAGCTTTCTTTAATTACTGGTACACATAACATACATGTATATATGACTAGACTTGTGAAAAGATCTTAAAATTTTAAAGTTATTTTCTTGTTTCTTTTTATACAAGTTATATTTAATAGGAAACCAGATAATATTAGAATTACTTATGTTTAGGTGATACCTGATTGTTCATACGTGTATGTAAATGGTTCGGAGAGTCGTGGATCTCACAATGTGACCATCATCACCAAGTCAGGCCAGCATACTGCCTTCACCACGGTCAGAGTCTGGATTCCCATGAATCCTCTAGATATCCAAATCTCGGATGCTAAACTCAGCAGGATTCGGTCTTGGAAAGTGGGCTCAATCAAGAACAAAAGAAGGTAAATGTTTGATTAAACATCTGTATATATTTGTTTCAATATTTTAGGAAATGTTTAATTGAGGAAAACAATGATTTTTTTTTTCCTTCGGAAATTAATTCAGCTTTATATCCTTATTTCTTATGCAAGATAAATAGATAGTTTTATCTTATCTGTACATTCATACGTATTCATTGATTAATTACTGTTATGCTTTTGATAATTTTTTTTTTATTTTTGTACATTTATCTATCATTATGTTGAATTGTATATTTGAAACAAAATGTAAAACTCTGTAAATGTTACCAACCATTTTTGCACTCTAAGGTGTTGATATTTAACTTTTATTTGTTTTTAGATCAAGAAGCAAGAGGGTTGTAGATCTGGGTATGCTGACTCACCCAAGCATTCTTTTGAGCAAAAAATACAAGAATCACTATGGAAAGAGCTGTTCATTACGTTTCCAACAGGCCCTGGTAGATGTGTATGTCAAATTTTACATAGCGACTTCAGCTGGCTATGACTACTTCATCAACAGACAGGCTGCCTTGAAAATCACACATCTTCTGAAGAATCAGATGAGGGTTGCTGATCCCAGAATTGTCAGTCTTGAGGACAGCATTCTTCAGGGGCAGAGTCCTGGCCTCACAGAAGTTCAGGTATTGTGTTTGAATTTTGTCATTCAAAGGCAGCTACCAGAATCCCACAGCTTATTGTAATTTTTTTGCCTACCGGGTATATTCGTGAACCCCAAAAATTTCAGATCTTGATTTCAAATGTAGACGTGAATTGATGAGGTTAATGAAAGACAGTTTTTGATGATCTTATAAATTTTTGGATCTGAAGTTGAATGGTATAATATGCTATGTTGCATTTTCATCATTCTTCCTTTATAGGTAACCACCACCAATGGAAGAGTTTTAGCGGCTAGGATTATTCGTGTTGGAAATGATAAAGTGGAGATAGCAAGGCTCATTGTCAACCTTGTGACAGGGATCAGTTTGGATGTCTACCCATCCCAAGATATCCCCGGGGCATGGTCAGCAAAGGGACACATATACAGCAAGTTCCAGAGCAAGTGGCAGGTATGAACAGGGTTTCTGGGTCTGATGACTTTGCTACATGTCTTCTGTAGTCTGTTATCTGATCAAGCCTGCTGTAGTAGTACTCATGTTTAAGCTAAATCAACATATAGTATGCAGTAAACAAGAAAACAAAAAGAAAAGTAGGGTAAATTTTCATATGCCACTACTATATTGCTTTATACAAATGACCAGTACCTTTTCTTTTTTGGCCAGCACATCTGCCATATTATCAGTAAATTGTTTGCAGTTTCATTAAATTGCAAGGACATATTGTTTTGACTAGACTTGAATAGAATGCACCAAACCTATAGATGTTTGATATGGAAAAGAAAATTCGAAGAAAAAATTCTAATTGAATATTGATTTTCCAGAGTGGTATATTGGATGTACACATTGAGTACAGTGATGGTACCCGATTCCCACTGGACAAAGTTTCAGATGCAGACTTCTACTTGGATATGGAAAACAGAAATCAAGTTCTCATCAAAGTTGTTGGAGGAAATTTTGTCAGTAACCTGTCGGATATCAAAGTGTATGCTGTTTCAGAGGGCAGAGCAGAGTCTATCAAAGCGTCACTGAAACAAGGAAGAAGTTGTCCAAAGAAGAAGATACCAACCCTTTCCACAGGATATGTGATTACTGAGGCTGATTTTTCACAGGTGAACCAGGTCCAGAGTGATCGTTTGTTTAGTGATGGTCATTATGGTGACAATAGAGCCAGCGACAGATATGACAATGTTTACATGCCAAAGAAACCTCAAGATCTAGATAAACTTGTCAAACAACAGCAAAGTCAAACGGATCAGGATGTAAAGAATAAAAAACTCTCACAAGCGAATCCTTCTCAAACATTGGTTGTTTTGAATGACCTGGAAAAAGACCTTGCCAAAAATAACCCCCAGATTCAGGATTTTGTCAGTTTGAATTCACAAACAATGAAGGAACCATTACAAAGTCCCAATGATTCTAAATTATCTCCCTTGGAAATTGGAATGTATGTACTTATTGCTGTTTTCTGTGTTGGCATTTCTGTATTCCTCATCAATTGCATTGTTTTCATGGTGAGACATAAAAAGAAGAGAAAAGTCCACAAGAGAAGTCACAAAGAGCCTGTTTACCAGGCCAAAGATTGGGTCTGGATTGGTAGAGCTACTCTAGAGCGCAGCTCCGTAAAAACAGAATGCTCGCAGTCCCTCATGCCAGCAGAAGACTTCAATGGAAACCATACAAGTCATCTACGCTCCACATCCAGTCAGAGCAGGTCCTCCTCCAGCCGAGGAAATAGTGCCAACAGCAGTAATCGCAACAGCTTTGTATCCACAATCAAAGGGTCAGAGTGCAGCATCCGCATCACAGCAAACCCTCTGTCTGAGGACACCAACAGTAACAGCAACCGAAACAGCGAGACCGCAAGCCAGTCCTCACCCACGGTCCCCGAGGAGAAGTGGGACTACGAGGCCATGGGACTCTCCCTTGATCAGCTGGCCGACTATTTTGACAATCTGAAGGAGTCCTCCGCCTAGGGCGTTGTGTTTTAGTCTTGTGCTACCTGTTTATTTATAACTTATACATATGTGATATTCATTTTTTTTTTTTAAAAAGCCCCAACTTACATTGGCATTGATATGATTTTATATCATTTCTTTTAATGGTTTATTGTTTCTATTGATATATTCTTGTTTAATGTGTTTATTATATATATACATTTATATTGTTTTTGTTCATGATTTATCCCACCAGCTATTTACATTTATAGTGTCATTGTTTTAGAGTTTGTTTACAGACCTTAACAGTACAAAATATCAAAAGGAGGCATTTTCTCAGTGTATCCTATATATACATTTATTAAGGATTGGATATTTTCTCTTGCAGTATACTTGCCATAGTTGATAATTTGAATTTACTTTGCAAAAATTGAGTATTTACTAGCATCAAACTACAATTACATTCTGTAGAGGTTTTGATATTGCCAAATGTGCATTTGATTATCCTGCTAAATATTGGGCATTTCCATTCAAACATAACAAATATCATCAGCAACAAGTTGAAGAATTACTAGTAATGAAGCTACATGTTCATAAAATTGTTGATTAGATTTTTCAATTGTTTATTTATCCAAGTCGCATGTATGCCAATTATAGCAATGTATTGTGTTCAGCTAGAATCTCTCTGTACAGTAGACATTTGAAGTCACATTTAGACTGGTTCAGTAGTATTAGTAGCTTGTTTCAGATGGTGCATTTTTTCTTGTACTTCTTTGCTCTACTTTATGTGCTATGTGTCACAGAGTACAATATTAAAGTAATTTCATTTCTAGAGTTTGTAGTAACATCTGATATCTAAAGAAATATTTGATTTTTACTGCTTATCAAATGGACTTGGAGTCATATATAATTGGACTTGTATTAGAATACAAGTATTTTAGAACTTCATAATCTTTTAGGAAGATTTTGTTGGTGCTTATGTAAAATAATAGCTTGAATCTCAATGTTTCCAATGAAAGAATTAAGATATTGTTACAGATAGGTTCAATGACGTAAACTATGAAATATCCACTCAAAAGGTGCATTAAAAATAATTTTATGTATATACATTTATGATTATTTTTTCAGGTTGATAATTTGTCCATTTTTCTCTTTTTTTGGGACAATGTTTTTGATTTTACTGTGATAGATATGAGAATCTTCTCCAGCTTGCTGTTAAGTATACCAAAATGATCAGTGTTGTGAAATTTTACCAAAGCTTTATAAATGTTTGTTAGTCTCATCAAACAGTATGTTGGGTACCTAATGGTACATGTACTTACTTCATTTGCAAAAAATATTAGAATTGGTTGTTAATTTTCTATAACTGTGGATTGATTTATGATTAAATTATCACACACATTAAAACTAGATTTCTGAATATTTTACATGAGCTAGATAAATTAAAAAATTTATTGGACCCATGTTCATATGCGGACTTGCTGTCTATGGAGGGCAATCATATTTATTGAAAAAAAAGCAAACCAAAAATCAAAAACAAAAAACTTGAGGAATATGAAAACCAAACACGCATTCATGTCGGTGTGAGAGAGACATAACGATTTTTCTACGTCTTTTCTGGTCCAGTGTTACCTCTTGCTTTCGGTGTGGCCACTATGACGACACTGCCTGCAGAGGATGTCTTGCCTTTTCCATATATACGGTCATCAAAATTCGGTGAACGTGTAACGTGTAAGATGTGCTATTTCACAGCCCACCGATAACTACATATATCGAAGAGAAACGTATTTAAACAATAAAATGCTTTCTTTGGTGATTCATGCGGGATATGAAGGTGGCGACATTGCAGAAAAAATACATAACCCGCGTTAGCGGGTTATATAATTTTTTTCTGCAATGATCGCTTCCTTCATAACCCGCATGAATCATCAAAGAAAGCATTTTATTATTTATATTTACATCTTTCTTTTAGCAAATTAGTAAATTGATTGTTAAATGTAAGTAAAATTCAGTAAATTACTGTTTAATGTACATTAGTACGTTAGCTAAAAGAAACAGCCATATCGTCTCCTTTGGGAATTATAGTCTGACATCATCATGATTATTTCGTGCAGTCCATGATTTTTCTTAGGTCGCTGTAGGTTTCGACCAATCGATAAACGGGGCGTGTATATTTCAGTCCTGTCAGTTTTCATAGCTGTTCTATAGAGCTATGAATTAACTGAGTTTCCGTAAGAAATAGAGGGAATCATACTCGGTAAATGTAAATATAAGGTTATAAACGTTCAAGCGGTTAATTTTAATGGAGGACAAAACTTAAGAAATGCATATGTTTACAGCTGCACACATTCAAAGCATCACGATTGCTTAATCGAACGGTTCGGTTACACAGTAGCTTGTACCCTGGGTTTTTTTCCCCAAAATGAAAATATTGGATGAGTTATTTCCCTTTGAGATTAATATTTTATGGACCTGCTATAAAGGTCCATGAAATCTGCTTTAGAACTGGGATAATGTCTTCATACCTCAAACACACGTACACGTACAGAGGTGTTAAGTGTTGTATCTGCAGAAAATGGGTAAAATTAACCAGAGAAGGACAAGTTTCGAGTTAAAACAATTTTGATAGCAAAAAAGGGTGTAGATAGATTCACAAAGTCATTGTAAATTTTGTAAATATACCCCCGCCAAATAAATTCCGACTTTAAAGTATATCTGCAAGAGAATATAGCAAAGCCTCTTTAAAAATGAAACACAGCTGTATAGGTCTCTCTCTCTCTCTCTCTCTCTCTCTCTCTCTCGTCACCGCCCTGTATCTCATCGTTTATTAACTTATTTTAGAGACTTTTTTTCGGTATACTGCGTCTACCATTTGAGCACACTTCCCATGTGAAGAGTCACTTGACAGACACTTTACTTATGTAAATCCGAAAAATTCCGTCGATTTAACCGCAATGGCAGTCGATTCAAAGATACTTCTGAAATAGGTTGACCCCCGTGGTTGAGGTCTTCAGTGATGTTGACACAGAACAAACAAAACTGATTGCTAAAATCTATCGCGTAAATTCACCGATTTCGCGTATTGCTGTCAAAAAATGTCATATGCCGATAACGGAAAGTAATGTATATTTACTCAACAATAGCTAAAGTTTTTACTTAAAATAAAATAAAATGATTATTATGTATTTTTTTATCGATAGTTTTTTCCCCGGTCACAAATTCATTCATACCTACAATCTATTAACGGTGACGCTATAGTAACAAGTTGAGAAGTTTTATTTGTTTCTTATTTACTGCCAATTATATACCTATTAACTTTCCTCCCCTGGAAATGGAAGGGTATCGGCTGCATACACGCGTTATCTGGGTTGGGACTTTTAACAGGCACTCTATATTCACCGTAACTACCTCAAAATCGGCCTCTTTATGACTTTTGGCTTTTTACCAGGTAAGTAAAATTTGATCAATAAGTGACAATCGGATAAACAGAGAGTCACTTGAATTGCTGTAAATTGTGACATAAAACTGACATAAAAAAAACCCTCAGTATATATATTTGGGATGGCATGACTTTATTTTTGCATTGTTGTGGTTCAGAAGATGGAAGCTAGTGAGAAGTTAACGATACAGGCCCTAAAGGCGCACGACAAAGTCCATCCGAAATTCAAGTCCGCTGGAAAGAGCCTGAAACAGAAGAGCCGAGCATCCCTGCTGTCTTCTCCCGAAGATCCAAGTGAGGTAAATCAATTCATTCTAATTTATTTCCTGTTTATTAATCACAAAATTAAAAAAATTAAAGTTGCTTTTAATTTGTCAGAAACACTGCCAAAAAAAAAAAAAAAAAAAAAAAAATACTGTAAACGTCTTGAAATTCCTCGCAGTAGAAATTTAGCTATTTTTTATTTATTTATTTTTCTATTTTAGTACATTTCAACTTTGATTGAATGAATTATCATTAAATTGGCTAATTAATCATAATATAACAAAACAACATTCACGGTATTCTCAGAAAATAACCCTGTATTGTTTTGGCTCATTGCCTTATACTGTTGCAAATACAATACTACATGTAGTATCTCTATTCAACATCTTTGTACATGTAAGTGGAATTTAATTAACAAATAAAATCACTTTTGCGTCGGTTTAGTATCAATTCACTTATAAACGGAACCAAAAGCCGAGAATCAGAGTACGATACTAAAAAGGTTATACACATCTAGGTGATATATTTACAACCATGTATCCTGTTTAAGATCGACCTGGGTGGTATTTGACTCAATTTAAACCCTGTCCTCTTAAGGATTACTTTTTAATTAATTTTCTTTCTTAAAAACTTTAACATTCCAATTAAAAACCCACACCCTTTCCTTTTAAAAACAATTACTTTCTTGTGATCGAGCACCTGTAACAACTTCGACAGGTTTACTCCTTTCATCAGATTTTTTTGTATATATGTATGCAGGATCAAACGTTTATTACGGTTTAATGACTAATTTGTTGAGAAACGTTTGGGACAAATCAACATTGCGCCGTAATGCTTCACTACTGAAGTATCCGGACCACCGATAAAAATGTGCTGAAAGTAAGGCATTGTGTTACACAAACATCGGTTTTATCAGCGTTTGATAGGCAGCCTCGTCCGGGAATATACAGTTGAACGCACTTTAAACAACTGCTCAATTTTCTCCAATTTTCTAAAAAGGTTTTTCCTTCTAACACCCAAACAGTTCTGGTAAATCATTCTGATACTTTCTCAATACATGTAGTTATGTGCTTGTAAAAGTTTACTGTACAACATTTGTTTGCAAAACTCTCGGATAGTACTTGCATTCATGTACATCTGTAAGACTTTTATGTGCGTTTTCATTTCTTTGGTAGTTTATTGTTTATTTGGGTATGAAGGTAGTGAGCATTGAAGACAAATGATACATAACTCGCGTCAGCGGCTTGTGTATATACTTTTTGCAATGATCGCTACCTTCATAGCTCGTATGAACATAAAAAAACCAACATTGTTGTACACCTCTATCTGGAATGGGGGAAAGTACATTAATCATCATTATTGTTGATCAGTACATTGCAAAGATGGAACAGCCAATTCTTTCATATATGGATCTACTACATGCATTTTGAAGTATGATGTCAGTACGTTCATTCTAAGTAGCTAAGTTTTAATCGATCACGATCCATGCATTGTCTACCTTAAAAGTATAAAATAAACACCATTTAACAGTTTACAATTATTATTTCAGATATTCGAATAATCATTGTCATTTAATGAACGAAATATGCACTGCTAATACTAGTACATATACATGTAATGCGCTTGAAAAGATTTAAAAGGAGTTTACATATTCATACGATGACAAATTTATTAAAACAGGTTAGAGAGTGATTTAGTTTTATCAGTAGCTATATAAACTTAATCGGATTTCCTAAGAAATAGGGAAGAAAATAATCATCAGAAGTAAATATACGGTTTTTAGCATTCATGTTTTCTTTGTATTATAAACTTTACATGTGTACACTGTACTATAGATTGACGTATTATAATTATGGTATCATATGAAAGCAAAACTTATCATGATTGTTTTCTTTTAGGGGAAAAATTAAACTTATCATTGTTTTCTTTTAGGGTAAAAATAAGCAAGAGGACGGTAGCTTAAGTCGCCGAAGCCGGACTTTGTCCACGAGTTCTCTGTCCAAAAAATCGGAGCCCACCCCCAAACGCTCTGGCATAACTTTCTTTCGTATAGTCGCCGCTACACGTGCGTGGCAACGTCTAGCTAAAAAGAAAAGCCGACAACCACCGGCCCCAAGCAAACCGCTTGTCCGTCTGGAGAATACATATCAATTGGAACCGAACGAGGAAAAGGTATTCATTCCGAAAAAAGCCGAGAATATCATTCGAGAAACATTCGACTCGAGGCTACAACATGTCAAGTACGATTCTGTTCGAAGTAAAATTCTTGCAAAAGACCTGGCTACGATCGTAAACACTAAGATAAAGGACATGGAAATACCTCGATACAAAACTGTCAGTTCCGTGACTATTATTGAGAATAAGGGACAGGGGCTGAAGATAGCGACACGCTGTATCTGGAATACTGACACTGACAATTACGCAACGTACACGTATACCAACCAATCACTGATAGCTATTGGTCACGTGCATGCAGTATACTATGATTGAAATTGTGCAATTACAGGACAAATATTAGCAGAGCTGTCTACAAAAATCATGTACATTAATATATATGAACCATTTGATTCATTATATGTTTATTGTTTTAAATAAATTCTAGTAGCTAGTACTTTATAAATGTTCTTCATCAGTAATTGGGCGGCAGGAATTTATTAAGATTTTTAATTAAAAAAAAAATTCATTTGTCACCCTAGAAGTCTTGAAATATCTTTGGGATATTTTTCTGGTACTGTCACACGCATTATTGCAACTCGAGGGCTCGTGTTCTCTCTACAAGTTCTTTGTGGGGGTTAGAATGGACATCTATCCGACTTGCGACAATGTCTCACACGTATACTTGTTGATAAGTGAACAAGAAGCAAATGGGCCACATCGCTCACATTTTAAACCCCAAACCCCTTAAAACATTTACCTTTCTACAATTTTATGGTTAACTTTATCATTTGAACTTGAGTATTCTTCAAACTTACAAACAAAATAATATTAAGATTCTGGTATAAATATATATGTTACATACCCCCATGTGTGACTTCTCTATGATCCCATCGATTATAATCGATGATAATATAAATAAACTCAGACTATCCTTCAAATAAGATTGCTTCCATAAAACTATCATGTACTGTGGAGAATTTTTAAGAAGTGTTTCCCCTATTTTATTTCTTTGATTAATTTTGTCCCCATTTGCATGGGACCCCTTCTTGACTCCCGGGGTCATGGTTTGAACAAACTGTAATCAAATTTACATATGGTAGGTTATGTAAAAATTTTGATATTACTCTGTTGAAGACAATTTTGAAAACACTCTACCCCATCATAACTATCTTACCTTGGAAGGTGGCTTTGTCTCTCATTTTAAGAAACATTGAATCTTATTTACCAAAAAGATGCTTTGTGTCTAGTCTGATAAATATAAAATTTGCTCAGTGGTTTTGGTTGGGAAAAAAAAGATTGTGAATTGCTTACGCTGACGACGATCACAGCAAAAACGACGACTGCAGACACCGGTGAAATTGGATCAGAAATATTCTGTCCATGTGAGCTAAATAGGAAATTACACCTGGCTAACGAATAAAATCAGAATTTCATGTTGTTTTGTAACAAGAATATGTTCAATTTTTTAACGAAGACTATCAATTTTACCGTTGTTTTAGTTTATTAATCCAAAAAATAGAAAATAAGTCTTCCATATCTTGTTTACCAATTTAATATTCCTATTTCTAATTACTAACCAATGATCTTTCAGTCCTTTTAATTAACCCACATCCCCCTTAAAATGATGAGTAAACTGTTCCCTCTTTGCAACGTACTGATTGACAATACATGTATTACGATGATATACACTCTTTTCCAGTTACAAATGTATATAGATAAGTGAAGATAGATTAAGAGAATTATTTCGTGGTTCATACGGGCCATGATGGTAGCAATCACTGCCAGCATGAACCACCAAAGAAAACACGTTTAACTGATCGCAAACTGCATAGATATTAATAGCTTAAACGAAGTTCAACGTATTTATAGTTTATACTCTTTTAACCACATGTACATGTTATTTAAGTACAATTTAGCTGATAAAAGTAGAAATGAAATAAACTAAAACAGTACATTTATTTTCAACAAAACTTTTTACAATAGGAGAACTCAAACAATAATCATAATATAATAATTAATATTTAATAAAATAAACTCGTTTTGTAAGATAATAAAACTTATTTTACTTCTATTAGTTGTCATATTTGGATAATACCTTATTATTTGCTATATAAAAAGTGTATAATGAGTTAATGATGGAATTTTCAAAATGTTTCAAACACAGACGAATATGTGTCGATCATGTAATGCAAACTCTGATCAATCAATCATCATGATCATGCGCACTTCCTCCGCGGAAAACGTCCCCTATCCTCTGAAAGATCGCCACGACTCCGTTCTTAATGCTCTGTACTGACCACGATATCAGGAATCCTATGTTACGAAAGTAGCTGGATATCGACCCGACTATCGGATATCCCTGGGGGTCGTCCGGTACTGGGTCATCTGCTAGCTTCTCCACATGGCCATCATCCTCTGACGTCCACATTCCGTCTGAAAAGAGAGGTTGAGAAGAATGGTTAATTTTAGACGCAGTGTATCTTTAGAAACTTTTTGTACCATACTCATCAATGTTGCATTTTCTATTTATTAAAGTAACACATTACATCTTGGTAATGATTGCAATTTAGCCGAGCAAACAACACAAAAAAGCCGCCAACCCTTACTTAATAGAGAACGAGGACAAAGCCATGGCAAACACTGTGTAGCAGAAATAAGTACAACAATTACAATTGCTGACAAAACGGATAATAAAATAACAAGATTAAGAGGATACATTACATTTTGTCACGGTAAAGTCTTGCCGTATAGCAAGGGTTACAACAAAGTGGGTAAACTGGATGTCAAAACTAATTACCGGCAACTGCATATATTCGCACATATGAAATGATTATAGTGCAAAGATCGTAATCTGCTGAAGCCAGTTACTATATTTAAACAATAAAATGTTTTCGTTTGTGATTCATGTGGGTATGAAGTAGATAACATTGCCAAAAAAAACCCCAACAAAAAACAACAACAACAACAACAACAAACAACCGCAATCTGCGTTAGCGGGTAATGGTTGCTACCTTCATAGCCCGTATGACAAACAAAAGAAAACATTCTACTGTTTATATTTAAATATCTCTCCGAATCATTATATCATTTATCCATAACAAGAGGCCCATGGGCCACATCGCTCACCTGAACAACAGTTATTTCGTAGCATATGCTATTTCTATTTTAAACTTTGAACCCCTTCTGGGGCCCCAGTATTGGTCCGGGGTTTATGGTTGGCTTTAACAACTACACTATTCGAGGATCCTTGCATAGTAATCTCACAAACTGTGGCATTGTAGTTCTCAAGAAGAAATTTTTACACATTTTCCATATATATTTCTATGTTAAACTTTGAACCCCACTTGGGGCCTCAGTATTGGTCTGGTCTGGGGGGTCTTGGGGCCGCAGTATTAGTCCGGGGGTCACGATTTTACCAATTTACAATCTACAATAGCCATGGATGCTTGCATAGTAATCTCACAAACTGTTGCACTGTAGTTCTTGAGAAGAAGATTTTTAAACATGTTCCTTATATATTTCTATGTTAACTTTGAACTCCTTCTTGGGCCCCAATATTAGTCTGGGGATCACGGTTTCCACAATTTAGAAACTTCACAATTTGAGAATGCTTGCATAGTAATCTCACAAATTGTAGCATTGTAATTCTCCAGAAGAAGATTTTTAAACATGTTCCCTCTATCTTTCTATGTTAAACTTTGAACCCCTTCTGGGGCCCCAGTATTAGATCGAGGGTCACGGCTTCTATAATTTAGAATTTCCACTATTTGAGGATCCTTGTATAGTAATCTCACAAACTGTGACATTGTAGTTCTCGAGAAAAATTTTTTAAACATGTTTCCAACATATTTCTATGTTAAACTTTGAACCCTTCTTGGTGCCCCACTATAGGACTGGGAGTCACGATTTTACCACTTTAGAATCTACAATTGCCAAGGATGTATGCATAGTAATATCCTAAACTGTTGCACTGTAGTTCTTGAGAAGAAGATTTTTAAACATTTTTCTTATATATGTTACACTTTGAACCCGCCTGGGGCCCCAGTTTTTGCCCGGGGGTCACGATTTTACATTTAAAATCTTCACTATACATACAAGCTTATGTATAAATATTGGCATTTCTGGTGCAGTGGTTCTTGAGAAGAAAATTTTTAAACATTTATCTTATCTATTTCTATGTTAAACTTTGAACCCTGCCTGGATCCCAAGATTTGGTCCGAGGGTCACAATTTTTACAATTTAGAATCTTCACTATACATACAAGCTTTTGTGTCAATGTTGGCATTTCTGGTGCAGTAGTTCTTGAGAAGAAGATTTTTAAACATTTTTCTAACGTATTTCTATGTAAAACTTCGAACCCCACCTTGGGCCCCAGTTTTGGTTCGGGGGTCACATGTTTTACAATTGAGAATTTTGACTATATATACAAGCTTTTGTGTAAATATTGGCATTTCTGGTGCAGTGGTTCTTGAGAAAAAGATTTTTAAACATTTTTCCAACGTATTTCTATGTTAAACTTTGAACCCGGCTGGGGCCCTAGTTTTAGTCTGGGGGTCACATTTTTTACAATTTAGAATCTTCACTATACATACAAGCTTTTGTGTAAATGTTGGCATTTCTGGTGCAGTGGTTCTTGAGAAAAAGATTTTTAAACATTTTTCCAACGTATTTCTATGTTAAACTTTGAACCCCGCCTGGGGCCCTAGTTTTGGTCCGGGGGTCACATTTTTTACAATTTAGAATCTTGACTATATATACAAGCTTTTATGTAAATATTGGCATTTCTTGTGCAGTGGTTCTTGAGAAGAAAATTTTTAAACATTTTTCCAACGTATTTCTATGTTAAACTTTGAACCCCGCCTGGGGCCCAAGTTTTGGTCCGGGGGTCACGATTTTTACAATTTAGAATCTTGACTATATATACAAGCTTTTATATAAATATTGGCATTTCTGGTGCAGTGGTTCTTGAGAAGAAGATTTTTAAACATTTATCTTATCTATTTCTATGTTAAACCTTGAACCCCGCTTGGGACCCCAGTTTTGGTCCGGGGGTCACGATTTTTACAATTTAGAATTTTGACTATATATACAAGCTTTTAAGTAAACATTGGCATTTCTGGTGCAGTGGTTCTTGAGAAGAAGATTTTTAAAGACATGCACCCTATTTTCACTGTTTCGTAATTATCTCCCCTTTAAAAAGGGTTGCGCCTTTTATTTTAACGAGTTAAAATCCGCTTTTCATAAGGATGCTTTGTACCAAGTTTGGTTAAATTTGGCCCAGTGGTTTTAGAGAAGAAGTCAAAAATGTGAAAAGTTTACAGACGGACGGACAGACGGACGGACGGACGGACGACGGACAACGGGTGATCAGAAAAGCTCACTTGAACTTCGGATCAGGTGAGCTAAAAACTGGGTAAAATTATATACACTATTATTATTGTCAGGACGTTACATAGAAGGAACAGTAAACTTTCCATATATCTAAAGGTCACCATGGTAACTACAACTGTAAGTCTGAAGTCAGCCCGTACACATTCGTGGAGTCCGTGCTCCCAATTTTGCTTTAGTTTCGAAAGGATCAAGGAATAATTAAAACATGTCCACACCAAAAGTACAAAGAAGACATCAGTGAATGATGTAAAAAATAGTTTTAGCTAGTTGAATTAAAGCTAAACTTTGTTGAACCTAGTATACGAAAGCAGATTGGAATGCGTACATTTACATATGTATACGCCGACAGGACGTTTTACTGGATCGCGTAGATTTTAGTCTTGTCTGTTTCTGTAGGAATTACAACAAAATTGCTTAATGGACAGAAGCCATAAGCAATAGAGATGAAACCCCTGTGAATGTAAATATTCTGTAAATAACATTTTCTTACTCAATATGATGTCGTTCATTCAAACAATATGCACATAAGAATATTTAGATTGAAAAATATTTACATTTTTCAGTGTCTTTAATTTGTGTGTGGTAACACTACGAATCGATTTTGTAATTTTGTAATGTAGTCCAATACATTTCATCAATGACTATTTTAATATTAATCGTACAGTTTCTGAAAATTATATAAATATAAGTAATAAGGAATCATTCTTTGAATATTATGAGGTGATCAAATACGGTCGGGCGTAATGAAATCTATCATAAAGCCCTTCGGGCTTTATTGGATTTTATCACTCCCGACCGTATTTGATCACCTCATAATACTCAAAGAATGATTCTTTATTCCTTAATTCAAACGAACATTGAAGAAAAAGACAATTGACAGGGAATATAAATTTACTTGGTGTTTTCTCCCATACTTCTTTAAGAAATCTCTAATTATGGTCATAAAGCTTCTGATCCAATTATTCAAATTAATTTGCCCACATATAAATACACGAATGATTATTAATGTGAATATTATCTGAATGATAACTTTTCATTCCTGCGTGGGTCAAATTTGCAACAAAAATGGCTATTGGTGTTTTTAAGTCAAAAGTGAACTCTAGCCAATCTCACGTGTACATGTATAAGCACTTAAGGTCAGACGACACGTTCCTCGAAAATGATAATTATTTTTCAAATTTTCAACGGCCTTATAGTATACCAAATAAAGTTATTATTATCATTTTTAAAATGATTAAAATTTTATATATATATATATAT
>WFKH01010931.1:50348213-50372642 GCA_016163765.1 Magallana hongkongensis
GTGTGTGTGTGTGTGTGTGTGTGTGTGTGTGTGCCAAAAATTTTTATTTCAACAATTCAAGTGTATTTTCAATAAGATTATATAGGAAATTGCATACTCTAGTATCTTGCACAAATGCCTGGTAAGGTACCCTAATTTTTTGCAAGAAAGCTTGTCAAAGTAGTAGTGTATCAATAACAAATTCCTGGAAAAAGTTATATAAAATTGGAGAACGTGTCGTCTGACCTTAATTGTTGAAGATGCTTCCAAAATTTAAAACTACATAAGCCGTAAAAAATGGAAATCATCTAAAAAAAATTAATGTATTTTTCCATTAAGCTTTATTAACTGTTTGGTAATTATAAGATTTAAATCAATCAAATTTAATAGTAATCGACATAATTTCCAATTTATGTATTCTCCGAGTTGGATAGTACACGCCCATTTTGCATAATTCATTAGCACGTGATATCAGAAACTTATTTTAGTAGAAACACTATCTCGACTGGAAATTTTGTTTGTAATGGGCTGACGCACATACAGAGATCAACTACAAATGTCAATCATTCATAATCATGCATAAGAAAATCAGTTTCTCCTTAAATTTAATAACATTTGTTTTTCGTTAATACCAGTATCTTTATGAATTATCGGTATTTTCATGACTATGAATTACAAATGCATGTCACAACAAATCTCGTTCCTTGATCCGAAAAAAATATCCACATTTGTCCGAAAAAATAACTTTTATTTAGTTTTTTGTACGAACAACTTTTCGGTCTGGTTTCCAACATTGCAAATTACTGTTATATATACAGCATATACTGCAGTATAGCTTTAACTTGATATATTAGTATACATGTACCTGAGACATGTGGGAGAGTTTCGTATGTTGCATCATCATTCCAAGGGGCATGGCACTTGCAGCTCTCCTCGCCTACTTCTGTCACCCTATTTGCTCGCTCCTCCCATCGGAATGCCGTGTGGTTTTCCCGCCAAACAACGACCCATTTCCACTCAAATTTGACATTGGCAGGTAAGTTCACTGTTACTATCCATTTTCCAGAGTTTTCAGGGTTTTCATCTGTAAGAAATAAAGCATGATTTTGTTCTCTATTAGATAACATGGTTTTATATATATGTAAACTATTTTTGCAGAATCTTACATTATTCCCCTTCTCCCACCATCTATTGTCAGCCATTCCACATATTTCTATCTTTTAAACACACCATAATGGAATTAACCTCACATTCATACACAGCAGTTTTAGGTTTGTTTTCTGTAGAATTTTACTAGATGTATTCAAATTCAAATTTTAGGGAGGTGTTACATCAAGTTAAACATTTATTTTTGTAGTTACTTCAAAAATAAGTTACATGAGTTACAAAACTCGAATATAACGAACACGGATATAGCGAATTTACGGCTATAACGAATTCTTATTCAAAATTCTTATATAAAAATTCTTATATAAACCTATAGAAAGTTGCCGTATATAACGAACACGGCTATAACGAATTTACGGCTATAACGAAGTAATTTTAAGACCCCCGCTGGCATAATTTTAACGTATTTTATCATTCATATAACGAATTTTTCATTACAAATTTCATTGAAGATACATGAATTTTTAAGATGCATATCTTAAATATTAAAATTCAAGTATAATACAGTAAATTTAAAAAAAATTAAATGAAAAGGTTATATTAATATATTTTGTAAATGGCGTTAATATTGATTTTATTATAACTTACCATAATTTGAAGTACTTTCAGCTGACTATTTTATAACGAATTCGCTATAAGATTTCTTACGAATTCGCTATAAACGTATAACGAATTACGGTTATAACGAAGTTTTTTCTATGGTCCCTTGAAATTCGTTATAAACGAGTTTTGCTGTATACCATATTATAATGCTACTCTTCACTATCTTTCAGTTCGCCATGCTGAACAGCATGTGCAAGCAACTACAATGATTCCATGTGTAATCAATCCTAAACTATTTAAATGCATACATTTTTGATATTCTAAAAATTCAATTTATCGTAGTCATGAAAGGATGATATTATTGAATGGATTGTCATTTTAGAATCGATTACCTGCTAGTTTTGCATTTTTAAAGTCCCAGTTGCCAAGTTCTACAATAGATCCAATGATTGCGAGAGCTAAATCTTTCTGTGATATTAAATAATCACAATCTATCTGTAACCAAACCATGGCGGTATATTATAAGAAGTCGGCCACTGTCCAAGAGGTATCGCCTAATGATTATGACGTCATAGTGCATGTAGACGTCACCATACACACATATTTCATTGTGACGTCTATTCAATGAAAAAAGGGGTCGGATCTTAATTTCTAATTCTACATCTATATACATTTGCTCAATTTAATAACTGCAGGCATGCTACTACACAATGAACATAAACATATCATAGTCTTTCACGACTCTATACATGCATGTAAAAGAAGTTCTGGGACTTCTAGGATAAGTTATGTACATGCTGTAATTAACACTACGTAATTTTGATTACCTGCAATGACCGCTCTTTCTACCTTCCAGTTCCCCAGGACATCCAGAGAACCACATACAGCCAAGTATTTGGTCTGTGTGTCTGCATTGAACTGGGTCTCAAAACTGACCCTAATTCCGTCAGCAGAATTCATGCTTTGTTCTGAATTAAAACCCACTCATTACCATGAATTATAAATGCATGCCATAACAAATATATCGTTCCTTGATCCGACGAAAACAAAGCGTGATTATACGGCGTGCACACAGGGAACGACCTTGAAAGGTTGCACAGTTGTAAACAAATACATGTGTGTACATGTACAGAACATGTGCGCGTGTATTTGTGTCCTTTCTGACATATTTAATTTCTTAAATAAAATCTGCAATTAATTAATGCAGATTTAAAAAGAAGTAAAATATGTCAGAAAGAACATTTGCCTCATTTAAACTCTACATTATAAATGTTGGCGTTTCAATTGCATACACATATGGAACTCTAGATGCAGAGGATTTGTTCTTTCTTTTTATATGGCCTTGAGTCTTGAGCCATCACATGTGAAATAACAAGTGTCTGGTTTCCCGTTACATGTACATGGGTTGATCCATTATACTTAACAAAAAATTATTATAAACAAATATTTTCATTTCAAATCAGAATTGAAAATTTTGATATTTAAAAAATAATTTTTAAGATACTTGATTATCAAGAAGGCGAGACAGCTGCAATCTGTCTTAGGATTCTTGTCTGATTCAAAACCTGCTATATCGACCAAGTCTCCTGTTCACACTTTTTTGACAATAATTTCATTTGGTTCATCATTTCTATTGTCCTTACAGGCGACATAGCTGTGTCATCTTCTCGTCGCATTTTCCCGGTTTTGACGTTTTCTTTGTTTGATGTAGGCGAATTTTGAAAATCGCCATGTAAGCAATCAAATACAGAAATTATCAACCCTCGTATCATCGCTAATAAATTGCAGAATGACAAAGAAATATACAGACTTAATCAAAGTGGAACTCAATTTCAACGCACAAATCTTGTACCTCGAACCCGTATGCTCTACGAAAATAGCATATGGATAGATTGTTGTGTACTGATTTAGATTGGGAGCAACAATGACTTTTGCCAGTACGTACTTTTTATATTGAGACGACATAGATATTAGACACCATATACCATAGAAGTTGATTACCTGCCAGCACAGCTTGTCGAACGCTCCATTGTCCTAATTGTGGAATGGAACCACTGATCGCTACTGCATGGCCTTCGTGTTGTACCACGTAATCTATCGCGAACTGGGCCCACACCATTGTAACAGGAGCATCTGTTGTGTTATTTATCACTAGGGAATGTTTAGATTCTTTAACAAAGGCTATTATGACGTCATTACAGAGCTGACACAGGCTATTATGACGTCAATACACTACTGACGCTTTGATATGCTGACGTACTGCAATATAGAGAGATGGATGAAAAAAGTAATTGTCCTTGTGCAGATGTTATGGTTTTATTATGTTATATTCAGTGCTTATCGCAATTTACTTTGGGATGGATTCAACAGTATCCCAATTTTAACAAGTATAAACATTCTAAAAGTCAAACTATGTTCTTCAACGGATGTTTTACATGTACTTTGTATGAAAAAAAACTCTTTCAAGATTATTTATGTTTTGGCCCCACTGTCTATAGTCTGCAAATAAAAGGATGCAACCTCTTTAGTTGTAGAACATGTGACTAGAATTTTTAGGAATTTTGGTTCAAATCCCAATCAAAGCATTTATTCAGCCTATACAAATTTTTTTTTTTTAAGTTGAAAGTAGTGTTCACCACGTAAACATAGCAAATGTGTGACCATTGTGTCAAGCATAAAATAGAATTGCTTCTTTCCCAATTTGTCTATTAATGGTTGATGTATATTTTAAGCCATCTGAAGCATGCTTCAATCATATCAATTCATAACTCTAATATTAATCAAGTACTCTCTTAAAAGATTGTCATAGTCAAAGAATCAATAGTTTGGTATTTGGGTTGACTTTATTCATTGTACAAAACAATGTCAGTCTCTGGACAAACACTTGTACATAAAAAGTCAATGGTCAATCGTTAAAGGTTCAACGTGAATTGTTTATGTTGTTACACTTCAACAATTAAAAGTGATAGGATACTTCAGATTTTGGTTGCACTACAAATTAAGTTTACAGGTTACCATATACAAGATGAAACTAAGTAACATTTAATCATTGTAATGTAACATGTATCTCACAAAGACACATAATCATTGTTTAACCTCAAAGATTGAGTTTCCACTTTCCAAGTCATAATAAATAATCACAGTTCCTCAAAACGAACACATTCCATGCACTAGGGGGGCTGAATCCCTTGAGAGGAGAAGCCCAGCCCCACCCCTCTCTGGGTGTGGGTTGTCATGCGAGCAAACTCATAGTCTTTGTCCAGTCTGGAGAAGAATTCCTCCCGTTTCTTTTTCTGTTCCTCTGTAAGCTCTGATGTACCTTCTCCCTCTGCCCCTTCATGCTTAATTCCCATCAGCTTCTTGAATTTAGAGGCCATTTTCCCATTTTCATCTTGATTAAATGCTGTTTGTTGCCATTCCTTTTCTTTGTCCTAAAAAAGTTAGCAAAAACTTAATCCATAACCTATTTATATCATGAACACCCTCCATTTAACAAAATATATGGGGTATGGGAAACATTGGGTTGAAACGTACAGATACCTCTTTATGCTCTTTTGCTTTAGACCAGAGCAACTTCCTTTTCTGAACTTGCTCTGCATACTTCAAAGGGTTCACAGCTGCTGGATTATAGTATTTGGGAACAGCTACTCCAGTCATCTCTTGAGCCTGCAAAAAATTCAGAAGTTTAAATAAATGGATAAAAAAGTTTTGCTCTCTCTGAAAAGTTTCCATAATAATTGTTGCTGCTCATTTCATTCCTATAAACTAGCAGTTACCTTTTGGTGCATTGCTGCCATAGTATGTAAAAGAGCCATCTGTGGGGTTACACTGGACTGAGTCGATGAAGCTAGTGCTTGAAAAAACTTTTTGTGTCCATCACTTAATGGCAGGGTGCTAGGTTTCTCCTTGGGAGTTCCTGAAGAGTCAAATATCATTTTGACTACTAAAGTGAATAACATCCAATATAGTATTAAGCATGTAAAATGTATATCATAAATCTATCATCTGAAATACATTGCTCTGACAAGATAACACTGCATCAAGTTTTTGTCATGATTAAGATATAAATGCCGACTCACCATCCACTTCTAGCCCCTCGCCTCCCTGCAGATATTTGCTGGCTTTTAATAGCTGCTGTCTCATCTTCTCCTTGAAGGTCAGGTGCTTCTCTCCATCTGCCTTGGAAGATGACATTGCAGGGTGATGACCACGCTCTCTACTGCGACTTCTACTCTTTCCAGATCTAAACAATGTGACATGAAATTAAGGTCCCTGAACTCACAATATAAAGCATACCGGTACTCATTTAATACAAATAGTATTTAGTAATGCATGTAAATGTAGTCTAACTTTTTAAAAATTTCTTTTATTAAGCTACATAACAGCATTTACTACGGTACCTATGTTTGAGTGGTGATCTGCTGCGGTGCCTTGATCTACTCCTGTGGCTTCTTTTGCGGTGTCTATCCCGACTCCTTCGCCTGTCTTTCTTATGTCTATGTCGGTCTCTAGAGGAGTGTCTTCTGTGCTTTTTATCTCGAGATCTGCTTCTTCTACGTCTTCTGTGAGATGAACTGTCTTTTCTATCTCGACTCTAAATAAACAAATCAGAACTCATGAATATCAAGGAAAGGTTTCAATCTATAGAGCATGACTTAGTTTGTATTGTAGAGAAAACACTTTAAAATAGAACCATATTAATAAAGGAATTTGTTCCCTTGAAATTTATAGAGTGCCAGGAACAGAAATTCATATACCCTTCTTTTGGATCTGGATCGACTAGATCGAGATTTCCTCCTGGAGTGTGACCTTCGTCTATGGTGTGACCTTGACCTTGATCGTGAACGTTGTTTTTTGGACGGGCTCTCTGTGGATCTTCTTCTGCTTTTGCTGTCTCCTTCATCAGTTTCCTTCTTCTCTTTTTCTTCTTTGTCTTCCTCCTTGTCATCTTTGTCATCTTCCCTGTCCGGCGATGGAGAGGCTGACCCAGATCTACTGCTGTGGGAGGAGCCAGATGAGTGGGAGGAGTGAGAAGATGACCGAGGTCTTGGAGGCATGTCCAATTCCTGCAAAAGATAAGACATTCCTTGATAAAATCTGGAATATTACTCCAAACTAGAAGATTTTAAATGTTATATAATCATAATGAGACAAAAGAAATCATTCAAATATTTGTGAAACATGCTGGTAGATCATTTCAAGTACCCTGTTACTTATCAAGATTATGTAATTTTAAGCTTTTTGTAACATCATGATTTAGGGGTTGTGATATTGCTATCAACTAGTTGTCTAGTAAATCAATGTTTTGCTAACTTCATGCACAAATTCACATTCATTTGATTAACTCTATATGTTTATGAATTTATACAAATTTATTCAAAAATCGTTTTAATTTACTATGTTTGGTACATGTACAATTAAAGTAAAAAATGCTCAACATTTTGTATGTAAGTGAGTCTCAGAAAGGAATACTTTCAGCTTCTATGACTTGTGATTGCATATAACCTGGTTCAATTGAACAAAAAATAAAGACAGGAGACCAAATATCAGTTTAAAAAAAATCTGAAAAAGATTAAAGTGGCACGGTGACTCAAAATAGATGTTTTACTTTTTGATTATGACAACGGAAATAAGAAGAGTTATTCGAAATTTCATCATACGGAAGGTTTCACGCATCATAAGTCATCACTTATCAATTTACAAGTCATTAAAACTCATCCGGAAATTGCACATGTAAACAAACCGAGTTGTGTTGGACGTTGGTTTAGTGTCACGTGATTGCGATTTCTGTCTAAAAATAGTTACAGTGGGATTGACACACAGAAAAAAGAATTTGAATTTGAAGCTATTCGATGTCTGAGGTAAGAAATGTGCATTAATAGAGAATGCATCTTAATAAATATATAGTTCTTGAAGACATCGTGTTACAATGAGAGGCTTCTGGCTCATGATGTATGCCACGCTGCAGTATTTACATTCCCCTGCGCTTGCGTGGCTATGAAGCGGAAGAAAAACTCAATATTTTCGTGTTGGCCCAACGCTTAATTCTATTTTTCTCTTTTTAATTTGATTTATTTACTTTTGAACACCGTAATTTTTCAAAAGTTCATCTTTTCATATGATATATAAAATATGTGGAAATCGTGTAAAAATTCGATATTTGCTAAATCATGGGTTTGTGCGTCACCATGTCTCTTTAATAAAGTCTTCTAATTTCAGACCAATAACTGGTACAATATCATATCATCCACTTGTACAATAAATATAACAGAAATGAAAATTCCAATGGTAGCATCATGTCTTAGGTCATTGCATAATGTGAAGTACATTTTGTCAAAAGTCAATCAGGAAAAGGCAGAGCATATTCTCCACAAGGGAAACTCAACATTCTCATCACAGATCATTGTGACTTTGGTTACCTCCTCTTCCGTCTACTTACCCCTACGCCACCACGGAAACGACAACAATTCAAGATATTGTTGTCGTCATTTTATGTTGAATCAGTGTTTCTTTGCAGCAATCACATGGTAAGGTAAACCTAATTGATATGTAGATAGTAGGTCAGATTATTGAAGAAATAACCTTACACCTTTTTTTTTTTTTTTTTATCACATTTTCTTATGTAAAGACAGGGAATGACTATGGCCAATATCTCTTCGAAACCTGGGAATTACATTGTTTTATAGGCAAACCTTTCAGTGTTGGAGTATTAATAAAATTTCATTGAATTAAGTTTTCCTTTTTTTTACATTGCGCAAGACATCCTAAAATGGGACCCCATATACAAATGCTCCATACATATTGTATTGTATGAAATCAAAAACGACGTGGGTTTTAAGCCTAGGAAGTTGTATATGATATCATCAAAATGCTTTTTAATGTAACATTAAACAAAAATGCATTTTTGTTGGGTTCAGCTAATCTGTGCATTACCTCTTCCACAAATTCCGATCTAAATAGCTTCATCACATCATCAGCAAATGATCTGGTCTTTTTTGGAGCTTCTGCTAAAAGACAGAAATAAGGCAATATTTAAAAGTCACCTAAATCAAAGCATGGTTTTATGAAATAATATTTTTCTTTTATTTTGTCTGTAGAATTATACTCACGGTATGGTTCTTATATGGTCCGTCATAACAAAAACGCTTTTACTAAGGTATAATTGAAATTTTGATTATATTATTGATAAGACCAGGACTTCAAACTCTTATGAAAAAAATAGAGAATTTTGATATATAAATTGCCAAAGAACAATAAACAAATTTGAAAAGACTAGGTACCAAATCAATGAATTTTAACTCAACTATCAAAATAAAAGTCTTTGCAGCAGTTAATTCATAAGTCAATTTTGTGAGCTTTATGTACTAAATTTAGCTAATAATATCAATCTTGCCTCCATCGTCTGAATCTGATGATGCTTTCTTATCTTCATCACTGTTCTGGAATAATCCTGGATAAGCTACGATTCCAGCTTGCAAGAACTCCTGCACTGAGGAAGGCTTTTCCTCACTTTCACCTGAAATCATTTTCTCAAATGACTCCCACTCCGACTGCAGACTGGACGATACCTCCACCTTTAATTTTAAAAGAAAAAATTAAAATCAGTTAACTGACATTTTCTTTATCCCTAATTCTGCTCAAATTTATATATCTTTTTGGTTTTCATTTCATTGCGCTATTTACTTCCGCTTTAAAATGAAAATGAACAAAACCGCCATTTTGTTGATAAACGAACCAAATTCTATTCTTACAAAGTATGATGTACTTGTGTAAAAAATACCGTTTACACGATGGCCAAACCTTACCTGATCTTGTTTGTTAGTATTTGAACTTTGTGATTTATCCCCATCATCATCATAGCTTGCCAAAAGATCCATTTTGCTGGTATTGACTTCTTTGTGTGTTCTATTTCGACCTTTCCCAATGTCTGGTTGGACTTCCGGTTTAACTAATTCGGTCTCGTAACATTCGATCACAAAAACACAGAAGCCGTGGAAGTATAAATATGTTCCTGCAGACACAAACAATAAACTATTTACCTTTACTTAAATACTTTAAATAATTTATAACATGTATAATGTGTGCGTAAAGGTAATTAAAAAACGCTTTATAATTATGCTAAACGAAGGAAAGTGAAAGTAGATGGGATAGCATGGTGCAGACAATCGATGAAGAGACTCAGCTTGAAACGAAAACTTGGCGCTGTTGACGAGAAGAATTCAACTCCCCAAGTACCTGTAACAAAACAAAAAGATACAAAGAGTTCAAGCGACCATTTCACATCTTTAAGGGCAAATGCAAGGTAATTAATGAACTATACAGTTATATACAGTATGTATTTGAATGTGTAACCCCAAGTATTATAATATAGAATGATATAGATATGGTGAGAGTCAGTTAATAAAATCATTTAACCCATATAGCCTATTTAATATGCACATGTTAATACTTGTAATTTGAATGTTTTGTGGAGCATAATTTTTTTATCCTGAAATTTACAAATGAAGATGAGCAAAATCAAAATTAAGATATGAAAAACTACTCAACTTATCAGTAACAATTTATTCCTAGACCAGAGACAAAATCAGAGAATGCACATATACAACTGCAGAATACTAAATTAGATAAAACCCAAAAGCCAGTACTTCTCACTAAGCTCCCACCATTTCCACCATTCCCTCATCATCAAGATCTACCAAAGGTATACATTTTGTATAGTCTGTCCCAAGATATTTATGCTGCATATTTGGTCGATATTTAATAAAAATACACATAGCAATTGAAATCGACGAAAGGGAAAATATCCAAGATATCTTCATTGACACATTATTGGGCGTTTTTCACTCGAAAAAATTCACAGGAACGAAAACAGATTTCTTACAGAGATTTATAATGAGAAATGTTGACATCTTTTCTCCATTCGGAAGTCACTTGGAATACCTTGCACAATTTTTCAACGTTATCATCCGGGTACTTTCATCGCGCTTGCAATGCAAAATCCCAGTAGACTTTTTATTTTTAAACGTGTATTCAAACCGGGGGTGTTTCAAAGGAGAAATCTTGGGATTTTTTCATACTATCGAATGAGCATTTATAAATATCGAATAATTTAAGAAAATATGCTGCATAAATATCTTGGGACAGACTATAGAAAAAATAACTGATTTGCTCACATGTTAAATAATTCAAAAAAATTTATAAATTTAATAATTTGTACATCTATCATTTAGGAAACTTTTTATTAAAGTTTGAATATTTTTATTTTTTCTCATGTCAGGTTAAAGAAAATGAGAAAACCAAAGTTAGAAAAATAGTTGGACACAATACCGGTATGTTGTCACCTTTCCCACCCATGTGTTCCTCATGCAGGAAGCGTAAACCAATGTCCCATGATTTCCTTCAAAATGTGAGTAACTGTGAATATCTTCATAATAATGTATCTGAACAAACAAGCTCTACTTTTTCTTGCTTATTGTTTGTGGAATGTAATATCAAATACATTGTTTACTTTTAGTCTATACATTTAGAAATATTACTGGGTGTATATTCTAAATGTAAAACTGAAACACGGTAAACAAAATAACTTTTCAGTTTTTATTATTCTTGAATGTTCAGAAATATTGTCTATTTTTATTTTTTTTTTGCAATATACTGTGAAGATGACAAAAGGTAGTTACGATACAAATTTGGTTTCCATTTTTTTCTTGTTCTCTCAAAAATCTATGATTTTATTTATAAAAAATGTAAATTATAAACAATTTTCAGTAAATTTGAATATTACAGTAATATCAACAGATAAAAATTTGTTATAGATCATAATACCTGAAATCAAGAATGACAACAATGCCAGCATCAGCAGCTCCAGATTGGAATCAGACACTTCCGTAGATCTAGATACCAATGGTAGACAACCTTCTTCACAGACATTAAAGACAGAGCCAGAGGCCAGTCAAAGTGCTGTGTCCCAGTGTCCAATGTGTGGGAAAAGCTTTGGTCCCAGGTATATATTGCAGTTTATTGTCACATTTTGTTAAAAACGTACACAAAAACCCAAATATGGTATTAAAAGAAATAACTCCACATATTCATATTATTTGCAATCTAGTATTGCTTCTAATCGTTTTTTACAGTTTTACCATGCTTGATGTGGACAGCCATTTAGCCAACTGTCTGTCTGCCACAGACGATGATGTGCAATGGTAAAAATTTAAGTAGGAGAACTTAACAGATTGTACCACAAATGTGTTCAGTTGTTTCATACAGAAATCTTAATCGGATTAAATAAAATGCATAAATAAGTATCTTTAAAGTGTTTTTTTATATGCATAATACCACTCATTAAAGAAAAAAGTAAGCAATCTCGCATACCCCCATGCTCCTGCATTGCTTGAAAATGCTACACATTTATGAATGGCAGGGTATGCATTAAATACCCAAAATAATTTAATATAGGAGCAAAACTCCCAGAAAAATCATCACATCAAAACTTCCTGCAAATGCACATGTATGCTTTAGTCTTTAACAACTACTAAGTTTCATGAAATTTAATTTAGGTTTTTAAGAGGAGTTGCACTGACAAATTGTTTCAGTACTATAGTGTATTCAATACTGGCCAGACTTCTAAATTACAAAGGGCCAAAATTCCCAGAAAAATAATGGAATTGGAATTTCCTGGTACATGTAATATGCACATCTACACATTGTGTCATTATTACCTACAAAGTTTCAAGAAATTCTGTGGTTTACCGGTAAGAGGAAATGAGCTGGCAAACTGTTCATTACTTTTTTTCAATAAATGGCCAAAATTCTAAGTTTAAAAGAGCCAAAATTTTCAGAAAAATAATGGAATCATGATTTCCTGGTAATATGCACATCTATAGATTTTGTCCTTATTAGGTACCTAAGTTTCATAAAATTCTGTACAGCTGTTTAAGAGGAGCTACAATGACAAACTTTTCTTGCTAAATTCAATAAATGGCAAAAAATCAAAGTTCTAATGGGCCAAAATTACCAGAAAATAATGGAATTGGAATTTCTTGGTAATATGCACATCTACACATTGTGTCCTTATTACATACAAAATGGAATTCACAAGAGGAGTTGCATTGACAAAAATTTGATGGACTGAATGACTGTGACGAACGAGTTAAAAACATTATACCCCCTGCAACTTGTTGCTTTGGGTATGTCTATGTGACTCAGAGCAAAATACATCTTTGATAGCCAATGGTGACAATCCAAGGTGCTTCTCTATTCACCCTTGGGGAAACACAGTGGATTGTCACCCTTGGCTAGTGAAGATAAGCAAAATATGGTTCCACACATGAAGTATTTTTTTATTATGTCTATACGTTGAACATACATGTACATCATTCAAAATAAAAACATGAGACCAGGTTTCTGAGAAAGATTCCGTTTCTTTCCAACAGTGGAAAATTCCTCAAGTTATCCCCCTTCATAGTCGGAGCTTGAACCCACATACAACTGAAAATATACTGTATATATAGACTAAGAAAAAGCATATAATTGTGTAAGTCCATGGACACAGTACAAAACAACAAGTAACCAGTGACCTTTTGTGGCGTATGAGTCAAACTATTTAGCTGGCAAGTATTACTCCTTCATGTCATTGTGAGGAAGGTCTTTGTAAAATAGATTGGTTTTTTATGTAAGGTGAAGATTCAGAACCAAAAGAGGACTCATTTTTGTACATGGAACAAAATGTAGTTTTCTAAGACTTAAAAACCTAAAGCATTTGATAGAAAGAAAGATACGACACTATTAATTATTTTCATTTATTTATTGAACAAATTGATCCTTATAAATAAAATGACACAAAACTTTTTCTAGATTATTTGACAATATAAAAAAATAATAAACAAAACATTTCCCCTGAACTGCAATTGAATGAAACGAGATTCAGAGCAAACTGAAATGCTTATGTATGGCAGTATGATCACGACCATTAGAAATCTCTAAAAGTTCTTTGTAAGAATTGTTTTAAAAATGCATGAACATCTGATAAAATCACACAGGAATGTATCAGTGGATATGAAGTGCACGTGGGAGATAATTAAGAGCATTTCCAGGCAGAGACATCCAGTCTGTCCAGTTCCTTCACCTTTTTATACCTCCATATATACCACAAGAAGCCAACAGCTATCAGAAGAATGGATTCTATGTAGTACCCATCCACATTGGTCTCGCATGCACCTCCATGTTGAGTACATTGCTAAAAACAGTGAAAAAAATCTTATAATCACAAGTCTATAAATGGAAAGTATCTCTTAAGCCTCGAAAAGTTTAAGTAACTAAGTTATATTCAAGATCTGATTAAAATCTTCACCAGTCAGAGAGAAGAAGCAGATTGTCTCCCTTGGCTAGCAGAGATGGAGTGTAGTGTACTATCTAAATCTTTATCAAAAGTCCAACTAAACCACCAAATAAAAAAAAATAAATATGTCATTTATGTTAGATTGACAAACAACTTCAAAATCCACATACCTCATCTAAAGGAGCTGATTTTTCACAACTACCAACTGCTCCAATGCAGGATTTCAAAGTTAAACCATCCACTAACCATAGAGCTAATGTACTTGGCCAATTACCACCTGTAATTATGTATATGTATATTGTACTAACAGAAGATGTAGTTCATATAAATTCATTAATATCAATCATCATCCATTTATTTTGAATTTTTGTTCAACTAAATTAGTACCATAATATATAATAGTACATTGTAGATGCTAAAAAAATACGAAACACTGTCATTGCTAACACCTACCAAGATTAGACAAGGTATTGAGTAAAGTCATGTATGTGCCTCCGATTGATGGATCACTGATTTTAGCATGAAAGGCCATGCCAGAGACAAACATGCTATATAATGTCACCTGTAATAGAAAAAACAAAATATAAAAACATGTAAAGAGATGCTTCTTTGGGAAGTGACCAAACCTCAATCAATATCACTGAAAAATGCATGCCCTCCAAATATTTTCTTAGATAAAATAGCCTAAAGTGGGATTGAATCCTGGTATCTTTAAAAAAAATTTACGACAGGTAATGTTCAAAAAATTCAAAGAGTATTACAAAAGATTCTGCAAACTTGCAACAAAATAATATTGTTATTAAGTTTAAACAGTACACACCTGATGGAGAGCATAAGCAATTAAAATGAAAGCATAGAAGGAGGTAGGGAATACTCCTGGACTAGATTGCACCCCGTGGGAAATCCACACCATGAAGGCATATACCAATCCCATCAGTAACCTGTGAAGGAAATGTTCATCCTGTGTCTCAGAATATAGAGAATAAGTATGCTGCAACCTACAGTCAAACCTTGTTATCTTAATCTCTATACAACTGGAGAAAAATCTAAATATCACAGAATTCCAGATATAGAGGTTTTTAAAATACATAAAGAAACAGTGGGGAGGACTTCCATATCTCACTTTAATGTATGCATGGTAATCAAGATTAATATGTTTTAGATAAAAAAGTTCAACTTAAATATTAAATCCTAAAACTTTCTATATTTATTCTGGGTGGATTACATGACTTATATATTTATTTTTTTAATTTCTATTATTAGTGAATTGAATTTCTGTAAAGGCCTAACATGATAGTAACAATAAACAAAGCTATGAATATCAGAATATTTCAAAATCTGAGAGTGTAATTTTGTTTATATGGCAAGATGTTTTTTAAAATAGAAAACAGTTTGAGCCAATCAAAGTGAGAGTCTTTGCAGAGCTCAGTATCATACACAATGCTTTTAAAATCGCTCTTCACACAAATAATATTAAAGATGGGTTTTTATCTAAACATACTAAAATAATGGCTAAGTAAATTATTATGGGCATTTGTCATTTTTGTACCTAAATGGCATTGCTCGCAGATACACATCCATGGGGGTGGGTCCAGCTGTGTATTTACTTATGATTAATGGCAGTATAATCTGTATAGGAATCATGGGGACAGCAAACAAGGCCAGTGTCTCCTTCTTCATTCCGGCTTCTATCAACTTCAGACCTGTCAAAGAATCTGCTGCTGCAAAACCAATCTGTTAACAGAAAATAAAATAATGAATTGAGATTTGTATTTAATAAAATTCACATGGGACATAACATCCACATAGTTTTCCTTAGTTCAAATGACTACTCAAAAGATACCATCTAATCCAAACTATACAATTTGTACAAAATGAGGGTAATACAAATATGTGGAGTTTTTCAACAGACAGTGGACACAATAATATATGAATCCAAAAAAAACACAAGTAGCCAAGTTATTATTTGAATCTATCTTAATGTTTATATGTTAAGCAGGTCATGCAAAATGAAGAGAAAGGAGTATTTATCACATAAAATACATGTATAGGGCAGTTGGTATCTGACCTTGACTGTGAGGAGAATGATGGCGTAGGAGATGATTGGTTTCAGTCGAATGACCTTGACCAGCTGTTTATATGTGTCAAGGATTCCCTGCTCACTGTCTGCATCAGGATCATCAGCCTCTTGCTTCATTATCATGACCAAGGTTGTCGTCACAAAAAATACTATGCCCCAGAAGAACATAAATCCTACCAAAAAAAATTCAATCTTAAAATCATATGTCATCATATATGTTAAAATTGTCAGATGAGTTATCATTGTAAATTATCATGACTGTTACAATGGAGATTCATTTCAGAATATTTTAATACATTTAGGTAGATTTCTGCCATTACCAGCCAAGGTGATCAGTCCTGTTTCTTGAGGTTCGCTCCTTAAATACTTGTTACAGAAATCAGCAGACTCTAATGCTAAGAACAGAATGTTTCCAAGAAAATACCCTGCTGTTTGACCCACAGAATTACATGTACTTGCCCAGCCAACATTTCTCCTGCAATAACAACAAATCTTTGATGTTACTAATACACCAATTGTTGCATGGGAAATTTTAAGCATTAGAATTAAATAAGAGAACAAAAAATGTGTATAATTTTTTTCAATTATCAAATCCCTTACCTAGACAGCATTGTTAAGGCCCAGCCATCTACTGCAATGTCTTGTGTAGCTGCCAGAAAGTTTAGCATGAAGAAGATAAAAGTCAGGAAATAAACACTCACTCCATCACCACTCTTTTCACCGCCGATCAGACTGTTGACTTGATAGGAGAGGAATATCATGAACACACCAATCAAATACTGAATAGGAACTAGCCAGCTCTTTCTTCTCCCAAATGAAGATAAATACAAGGAATCCACTAGTGGTGCCCATAACAATTTGATACTGAAGGGCCAAAAAACAAAACTGAAAATAGCTTGGTCCTTGTAACTAACTCCTCTGCTTTGTAAAAGCATAGGTACACTGCCCGCCACACCTAGTGGTATACCTTGAAGTACATATAAGAACAGTAACAAGGCTACATTGCCATAGTCTCCTTCTAGGCTTCTAGAATCATTTTCAGATCCTGAGCCATGTTTTCTTCTGGAGGGTATAGGTACATGAGGAAATGAGTCCTCTCCTATGTCAGTTTCCTCAATAGTGTGCCTAGGAGGATTTCGTCTTTTTGCCATTTCGTTCATGTTTCTTTTTCCACTATGTAAATTTATTGCACTAATCAGCTTCTTCAACATATATTTTCCATTGTGAAGAATAGAAAGAATATTCCTAAAAGCAAATTAAAATACATTTAAGATAAAGCAATATAAATAAAATCATGAAAATAGTATAAAACAGTCAATGTATTGGTAGATCCATTAATAGGGTTTTTAAAATAAATGAACAATAAATCAAATTATTAAAGAACGCATTAACTTGCACACAGGGTTGATAGATTATTTCTCGACGCAAATATCAACCAATCTGTATTTGTAATACCCATATTATTAAAAAAATAAGAGGTTAAAATTGTGGCATTGGTCATTGGTTGCAAGATTGATTCTCCTTTGGGGAGTCAAGTGAAGTCGTACCCAAACCGACTCGTACCCAAACAGACTAAAAATCCATTTGTCCGGTGGTAAACAATGATACATGGGTTGTAAATGTAAAAGATAATCTGTTAAGGTTAGGTTTTGATATAATTATAATAATTAAGAAATTATGAGATGAATGAATGAAGAATTTTTACAATATAATAATATAATGTCATCTCCTATAAGTTTGCCAAAAGAGGTCCCTATATCAACATTTGATAGAAAATTTCCGTTTACATGCAAACTTTTCTATAAAAACCGATTAATTAGATTGACAAATTTATAAATTCTTCTCACTCTTTGAAGGCAGGCATAATATTATAATTGAAGTCATTTTTTTACTCGACGATTTGCTTACAAGTCTGTTTGGGTAGGAGTCGGTTTGGTTAAGAGTTGACTGTAATTCTCCTATGGCATACTCTCGAATTGAATTGCTGCATGAAACTCTACGATTTCTATATCATGATTGTCTACAACAGATACCACAAACAACTTTAAAAAATAAGTATCATATTGCTAAATTATCCATAATATCTCTTACTGAAATGAAACTGCAGTAAAACTATACACCATATGCCATTGAACGCACCGGGTCAGGTAATGGAACATTATAAACACCTCTCAATATACTCTTATGGCCTTTATAAAGAGAAAAGCATATATTAGCAGAGAAATTTACCTGTACTTTCAAATATATTGTCTTTTATTGACAATTGGTCTAATAGTTGCAAATCGACGTGGCGATACTCGATTGTTTACCTCTTACAGGAAGTTGATATAGTGTACATGTAATTCACATAAGTTGTACTTATAAATTTCGCAATAATGACAAATCTAAACACTTATTTAATTAAAGCCTACATGTAAAAGAATGTTACAAATTGCAGAGAAAAAAAAAAGAGGAAAAGGTTTCTAATATTTTATGGTTGTCGCGAAAGTGAAAGTTCTATAAATGAAAGTGAAAGTTGTAAATAGCGTTTCTGCGTAATTTGTAATTTGTCAGGAAATTTTGGCATTTACCGATTTTACGATTTGTATTCTAATGATGTGCATCTGTTTAAGTCTACAGTATAATATGAATATGTTCAAATGAGAAAGATGAAAGCTGCTAAATAAAGGTATATCAGTACCGCCTGCAGTCAATCACTGAGGTAATTATTTTAAATGCGGGAAAAAACGTAGATATAATGGCCAGAAATTAGTCCTGACTTTTACCCCATTTCATTTGTAACCAGTAACAAGACACTGTTTTCTGGTGACAAAAGTAACATAACCTATGACAAAACTGTTTATTTTCTTTCCGCTGGATGGTTTAATAATTTCATCCAGTAACAATGGTTACAACTATATTCTATTGGTGACAAAAGGTAACAGAGGTGACGAGCCTTTTTCTGTTTTGCTGGGGTTCTTATTTTATTTGGTTACAATGGTTACAATGGTAACAGCTATAATCTATTGGTCACAAGAGGTAACATAGGTGACAAGCCTTTTTCTGTTTAGCAGAGGGTCTTATTTTATTTGGTTACAATGGTTACAGCTATATTCTCTTGGTGAAATAGGGTAACAGTGGTGACAGTCATTTTCATGATTTACAGGAGGTCTTTTTTAAATTGGTTACATTGGTAACAATGGTTACCCTAACCCTATAATCCTAACTCTAAACTAACCCTAACCCTAAACTAACCCCTAAACCTAACCCTAACCCTAACCTAACCCTATTTTGTAACCAATGTTACCAGTAACCACTGTAACCTGTCACAAGTACATCAAAGTTTGAAAATTATTCATAATCAAGCATTGTTACCGACGTAACCAATGTTACTGGTTACAAATAGAAAGGGGTAAAAGTCAGGACTAATTTCTGGCCATATATGAGAAAACGTACCCAAGAGAAAACCAATCTGATTAAAATCAGCCGTTCTGATACGGTACCGCTCTCGAGAGCGGTAGCGTATCAGAACGGCTGATTTTAATCAGATTGAGAGAAAACGTACCCAGGAGAAAACGTAACCAAATCCTCTTGGAGAAAACATAACCTATGAAAATCATAATTAAAACGTACCCAAGAGAAAACGTACCCAGGAGAAAACGTATCCAAATCCTCTTCGAGAAAACATAGCCTATGAAAATCATCATAGTATTAATAAATATTCTGGGATGCAACAAAATAAGTTGTACAATAAACATTTTTATCATTTGTTGCTGTTTTATACACATGCACAAACATCGCCTGAACATCGCCTGAGCAGTTTAATTAGTTGGCAAATAATCCATCATAAATGATATCGTTAAAGATAGTTTTGATTGCAATTTAATTTGGATTAATGATGAGTATCTCAAGAAGTCGATAGCGCATTTTTATTTTGAACCAGTATTCAACTGACTCGAATAAAAAAATGCTATTATTAAATTCATATATCTATAAAATTCATATATTTCTCTATATTTATGCATTAAAATATGCATTAAATTAGTATTTAAAACTATTTAACATGTCCAAATCCTTTAAACATTTAACCGACTCATATAAAAAAATTGCTATTATTAAATTTATATATCTATAAAATTCATATCTATTCTTCTATATTTATGCTGTAAAATAGTATTTAAAACTATTTAACATTATGTTTATGACTTTCCTGGGGTACGTTTTCTCCAAGAGAAAACGTACCCATACCCTAGGAATTGGTTACGTTTTCTCCTGGGTATGTTTTCTCTTGGGTACGTTTTCTCCTGACACCATTATCATGTGTTGTTAAAACAGTTTGACATAAACCTTTTTAATGAAAAGAACTTGTCAAAGTCATCTTAAAATGATCTTTAACCGTTTTGCCATTCGAGGACTGCAGAAAATGCGGATGAGACATGGTTTGAACACATCACCCAAAATGTTCACAATCAGACCCTTTAATTCAATCAAATAATGAAGTTAACCAGTCAGACTCGTGTCTCTTTTGCAAGAGTTTTCCAGTCTGACTGATCTTAGCATTAGTTTAGGAGCACTATATATTCAATATGTCGTGCCAGTACATTTTTGCATCCATAACTATTTGTTTTATTTTTTTTGGTAGATATTTTCCCTGTTGATATATGTTGCCTTTGTGCCCTGTGAATTAAATGATTTTTTTCACTGGAATAAAAAAAAAAGATTTTTTGACACGCCTCCTTTATTTCACATTTTTTAGTTGGTAAACAAGTAAAATATGATGTTTCACTGCAAGTGACATGTCAGTCATAACCCTGATTATATAAATGATAAAATGATGCCAATGTGTTATAGAATATGTTCCATGCGAAGTATAAATAGATAACATTTTTAGTATTAATTTCTGCCGTTATGAGGAGATGTAAAAATGGAGAATTCTTAGACTATTTTTTTCCAATTCCATCAAATTTTTCTAATAATTTGTTAGGTGTTTATAACAGAGGGGAGAAAATAGCTTTTCTCAGGGGCAGATCATGGAATTCTCTCCAGGGGGTCCCCAGAAAGGGGTTCCAACCTTACCCTTACCCCACCCCAACCCCTTCTAAAAATATTTTTTCAAAATTTTTGGCAAGCAAAAAAGAAATAAAACCCAAAAGGGTGCTCAGAATACCCCCACCCCTTCTATGTGCACTGAATATGATATCATATTAGTTTTTAGAAGAGATATGGGGATCAGGGGTCTATTGTCTCATTGTCTGAGAAGAAGAGAGGAGTGTGTGGATGAAGTGGACCTAGTGGCTCTAGCTAAAAGCAGAGGAGGCATTGAAATTATTGTGGACTTTTACTCCTTTGAGCACATGGTGGTTCCCAAATTCTGGAAAGGACTTGGCAGTCTCAGAAACAACCAGTTTCTTAGGATTCTTGGCGGTGAATACAAATCATTGGAAACTTATATCAAGAGATTTATTGAAATTTTCAGACAGCTAAAGATTTCATTTGTGTTCTTTGTGGATGCTACCAAAGGATGTTCGGAAGCCAATACTCAGCAAAAGCTAGACACATGGATGAAAAGACACCACAAGGAAGTGGAGAACTTGAATGAAATGATCAATTTGTGCAGAGGAATGAAAGAAGTGTCAAACCTGGAAGAACAAATGTTCACCAGACCAGTGTGTTTAGAAATACAGGTTGTTGAGACACTTATGTCTTGTGGGTGTGAAATGATCCAAAGTGTCACAGGAGAAGCAGATTTCATGATTGCAAAAGCTCTTCACGATCGGGAAAAAGCATTTGCTATCTGGAGTAATGACTCTGACTTCTGTGTTTTTGATAAATGTAGATTTATTCCGGATGATCTGTTTGATATGTACAATGGTCTTCAGATGGGATTGCCCATTGAAGTTCCAGTGAAACCTGAGTCTGTATGGTGTGGTGTCATCTCTAGCGAAAAAGTCCGGTACATGTTGGGGGTAGGTAATTAGTTGTCCTGGCAGGATTCTTACATTTTTACTGTTTCGGTTAAAAATATTATGTTTCTGAAATTTGACTTCCATTTGAATTACTGTATCATTATGACCGAGGTTTGCAGTATTTGTACTATAGTCTGTCCCAGGTTATTGCTTCCATCGCTTTTTGATGATTTTTAATAAAAATACACATACCTGTGAAAGAAATACAGTTGAAATCGATAAAAGGGAAAATATCCAAGATATCTTCATTGAAACATTTTCATTTTTCACTCATAAAATTTCACAGGAACAAAAACAAATTTCTTACTGAGATTTATAATGGGAAATGTTTACATTTTTTCTCCATTCGGAATTACTCGGAATACCTCGCACAATTTTTCAACGTTATCATCCGGGCTATTTCATGGCAGATGCAATGCAAAATCACCGTAGACTTTCTATTTTGGGTTGTGTATTGAAACCTGACGCGGTAGAAGGGGCTTTTCAAACAGATAATCTGGACATTTTCATATTAGTGGATGAACGTACTTTGAGCACAAAGGTATTTATGATTATCAAAATATCAAGTGAAAAGTGCTGGAAGCAAAAACTCGGGACAGAGTATAGCATACTTGATAGTATTTTTGACAGTTTTAACTAATAGAAATTTACAACATTCTTGCATTCTTTAGATAACTCTACGATTCGGTATATGATTTTGAACAAACTTTTTATTATGCATACATGTAGTTTTTATTTGCAGTTTCAGAGTCCGCACCTCATGGTAGAACTGAGCATCATTGCTGGCAATGACTTCACCTCACAGTATGTCAGCACTGGTTTGAATAGACAAATTGACATAAGAGGAAGGTTTGGTGTTGAAACTTTAGCAGAATGGGTGAATCGCTACAGAGGCATAGAAAATCATCCCATGCTATACTGGGAAATGGTAAAACTTTCTTTGGCATATTCAGTCATTAACTCACTGCAGTTATGCCAGATATCTCTCGCACATCTTTATTTTGGCTTTATGATATTCATGACAGAATACTTGTCAATCCTAACATTGATGAAGCAATTGATTCTTATACCGTATACTCGCATCTACTGAGCATTTTCTCCTATTTCTGAATCATAAGAAAACTGAATGTGATTCATAGCTCTGTAGAAACTGACAGGGCTGAAATCTACATGATCCAGTTCTAACCAGTTTATTCATCGGTCGAAACCTTCAGCTACTGAAGAAAAATCACAGACTGCTTGAAATAATCATGATGTCAGACTTCATTTCTCATATAAGATGACTTGGCTATTTCTTTTATCTAACTTTCTGATGTACATTAACAATAATTTAGTTACTTTTACTTACAGTACTCTTTACAATCAGTTCTCTCATTTGATAAAAAAAAGATGTAAATATAAACAATTAAATGCTGTTTTGGTGATTCATGTGGGTATGAAGGTATCAAACCTTGCAGAAAAATACATAACCAATGTTAGCAGGTTATGTTAATTTGTTTAAATATATATTTTAATGAGTAAATAGGTCTGTAAATTCTTTATATATTTAAATTTTTCATCGGATGTTTTGTATGTACATTTTGCATAACAGTGAACATTATAAACTTGCTATTTGAAAGGGCTTTAAGTTGATTTATTTTAACAGCCTCAATTTCACTTTCAGTCACGCAATGCTAGCTTTGCCAAAGCTGTGGAACACTCCAGAATGTTCTATTGTCTTCAATCCAACCCAGAGGAAGTTGTTCACAAAGGATACTTTTCTAAGCTCCTTGCAGAGAAGATTTCTTCTGTAAGGCCAGCATTTTTTAATTTTTAGATTTACGAAATATTTTAATTATCTGCAGCGAACACTAAGCACAAGATAAATCTATCTATTCTCAGACTAATTAAAGATAGAAGAATGCTAGCGGGCTGAAACAAATAAGACAAATATATGTAAAATTTATCTTATGGATTCACGAAAACATTTTTTTATATACCTGTGCTACTTTTTAAAAAGTTATTTATGATGGACAAAATTTACTCATATCATATATATATATCTATAGTCCTTTAGATAAATGTCAATTTTCTCAATTAAATATTTTTACATCTTAAGAGTAAGATATTTTAACTGTAATGAAGTTTTATTTATATTAATGAACATGTTGTAGCTTAAATACCCCACTCACTTGATGGCAATGCACAACAACTTCTACTGGCATCGACTGATACAAGAGGACACTACCAGGGGGCAGCCTTGTGCTGAGGAGGCACTAACTGAACTCCGAGCCCTCATCTACAGAATTGTCCTTCCCCGCAAAGAAAATCATGTCAACGAGTATGGGCGCAGCCCCTGGAATACATTAAGAATTGAAAGGGTGAGATTTTTACTTTTTGGA
>WFKH01010931.1:50373042-50413539 GCA_016163765.1 Magallana hongkongensis
CAGAATTTCCAAAAAGTATAATATATAATTTTACACCGAAACTGCACTATATTTACAACAATCAACATCATTTTTATGCAAATGCCTTTGAGAAATATCGTTTTAGAGTTAATTCACCATTTTGACCTTAAATTGGAAATATATGAAGTGAAATACTTTAATTTATTTTAATAAGGTTTTAGCCATCGATGATCCAGATCTTCCAGCTCTCCATAAAATACAAGAAGATAAGATTTTCTGGAATCTGAATTCTTTCCACCATATCATGTCACACCAAGAGCCAAGTACATTGTAGAAATCTGTATTTTTGCTGTTAAGACATACAATTAATCTGATTAAAATAAAGATCCCTACAATAGCTCAGATCTGACAATTGAGGGTCGTGTTGCGTGACATCAGAATGAACCTTGTATTTTAATCAGATTGATTGTATGTCTTAATTAACAGTAGAATTTAGATCTGTCATGTCACAGAGATTCAATAACAGTAAATGGGAAAAAAAAATATTGGTTTTTATTTATGTTAATTTTTTTTTATCAGTTTAGCCTTATTTTGGTTTTATTGATATATGTGGGCTTCAGATTACCTAGATTTGAGGATACATAATTTATGGATTGACTCGGCATCAAAATCCTTGAAAATTGTTGTTCAACTTAAAATGATGAAACTGTACACAGCATTGCTCTTATACATGTATGTATTTCTACACTCAGTATATGAATTTCAGTGGAGAGGCCTAAATGGTTTGATCGCTATGGTAGGAAGAATGGTTTCATTGTGTACTGTCTGAGGTACTTCCTGTTGTTGAACTGGGGGAGAAATCTTAAGCTGCAGCAGCAGGAGTTCTTAGCCCTGTGTGCCTTAGTGTTTCAACGACCCAGGGAGGAACACTACCAGCAAATCCAGATCCGCCCCACCCCCCGATGTGTGTCCATTGGAAACTGGTTCCTTGTAAGTGGCAATATAATTCAAACCTTGTGTTGCTCTGAAATAATGAACCTATTAGAATTTATATCAATCATGCATTATGGTGTGCAGTGTCTCAGGCTCTCTGCTATTTCAGAAATCTAATATATTTAGCTTTTGTTAGTAATACTATTCATTGCATAAGAAAAAGAGGTTCATTCACCTGTCTTGTTCTACCATTTTTGGTTCATTCCAAAATTAGTTTAGTGCTTTCTGGACCAATTACCACACATGCAAAATAAAAAAAGCAACAACAAAAAAAACCATCTATGTGGTAAAGCAGAATGCATTTATGATGTTTTGAGAGCTATTTTGTGCAGTACCTTTATCAATCATCTTAATTTTGGTTACTATTATTAATTCTAATTCGTCATAATTCTGCATTTCTGTCAGCATTTCAAAAAACTTCTTGTAAGGGTATTGCTCCTTAGAAAAATAATGCGAGGACACGGGCATTGTTCTGAAGTTTGCATGCTGACCAGTGATTAGGGAGTCCATGATCAATGATTTAGGTGGCCTAGGTGAATCATGACTTCCTTTGATGTTTTATTGCCTAACTGACATATCCATCACATGCACAACATTTCCTTGTGACTGAAAGATCCTTGATCACGAAAATTGCTAAATAAGTCTGTTTTTACCAATTTAGTAGAGCTTTTGCATGTAATTGGCAGTTATGGGTATTTTTGCTCATTGATTTGCATGCAATCTGTTTGAAGACTCTTGCAGCATAGGAGTTTTGCAATGTTTGCAGACTATTACAATGACCTTCTATGTTATATGTATCAGAAGAAGGGTTTGTGACTTCCTACTGGATTATGTATAAGTAACACACAGCAACATAACCATTTTGTCACCAGATTAATAGTATTTTCACCTTTATAGGTATCTATTCATGAATACTTACACGAGCAGTTACATATGTACTGTACTGTTATTCAGAGATTCATATAGAAATAATTGTTGGTATATGCACCAAAAGAATCTTAATTTTTTTGAAAATGAGGCTTATGTAAAAAAAAATGTGTAAACTTGAAATGTTATACTTGCACAGATCTTAATATTTATTCTGAAAGGGGAAGTGGGAAGGGATATTTCAGTAACTTTACTATGCAGATTTTATAAGTGAATTTTCCTAGGGGATTCCAGATCCCCCCTCCCCCACCTTTCTAGATCCAGTAATAACTGGAAGGATGTTAATAGCTCTTCTGGAATGAGGTGAGGATATAAACTCTATTACAGTGGTCTAGCTGCTAGTAAATACACACTTCCTACACACTATTACATGGGGCTTCATAGCCTGAAGCCTCTAACATGTTTGTTGGTGTAGCAACTACTGGAAAAACAACACTCCCACTCGTTATAATTAATACATGCATACCTGAGATGGCTGCAAAAATTGTTTGGGTGCAGATATGATGTAATGTTACATAACAAAAATTGAAAGTATGTGTGGGTTTTTTGTAGTGTTCATTTCCAAGATGTACATGTACATGTATTTAAATGAAAATGGAAAAAATATCTGGAATGCACATATATGTATTTATTTTTAGCTGCAGAACTAGCTCCACAGGAAATTTGGGTTGATGGACCGTGGTCACGGTCCGTCAGACGTGGAGCTACAGTTCTGCAGCTATCATATTTTTAGATGTAAAAATAATCCCTAGAAATTGACAATAAAACATTTTCTTTCAGGAACCCTTTTGAAAAAATTAGATTATTGTAATATACTTGAAAATACATACATGTCTATTTATCAGGATGTGTATAGACATGCATTCTTGTTCCTTGGAAAACTGCTCTACCTTACTCACGAGTTTCCACTTCCTGAAGAAATCTACTCTGGATCTGTATGGACATGTTTTTACATGTGCTCTAAAGATGATAGTAAGTACTGAGTCTGTTTTATTCAATACATGGTAGCATCTGATGAGAAAGGAATAACATTTGCCCTCAACCCCATCCCCAAATTGTCTAACTGTCCTAACCCTAAAACTGTATTCAGTGTGATGGTCAGTTCTTTTTGACCATGTATTGGGGGAAAAGACAAGATATAAATTTAATTTATGTTACAAGAATCAGTTTGGAGTTTTATACTACATTTAACATTTGATTTATTAAATAAAATTACATAATTTTTATATTTTAGCCTATTATGCCGCATCCAGACAAACAACACAAGAGGTTCTTTCATGGATCCAGGATCAAATGAACGCGGTGATCAGTGACAAACGTCACGTGATCAAACATATTACAGCGGGAGTGTTTGAATTTAATGACCGGTTTTAATGCAACCAGTTACTGACATACGTCACGTGATCGAACATGTTTTTAATTCAGATTTTGGTGACAAAAGTCACGTGATTAACATTACTGATGGAGTGTTTGAATTTGACAGATTCTATTCTAGCTAAAGATAGGACACTTGATAATAATCAAACATATAACAAAGAGACTCATATTTTTTAAATTTAACTTATAGTGACAATTATCACGTGTTGAAACATTACACAGGGAGTGTTTGATTTGTTAACGGATTATTAATCCAGCTAAAGATAGCAAAAGACGCTATGTGATCATAACACAACCTCAAATAATTCAAAATATCTTCAAAAGTTTGAAACTTCATAGATTCATGAAGACTGAGCAATAAATCATTTATTGCGTCCAATAAACGATAACGGATACGTTTCAACGAATTATAGATCTCTCAAAATAAATTAATGCGCGCTTAAATAGTTCACATAGAGAATCAACTGAGCTGATGCGCGCATCAATTGAATGAATGGTATCTCCAAATACACATATTTGAGGAAGAGATTGCGAATTAATGTCATATCTTGCAAATAGCCCGGTTATATAATATTAGTTTTAAACATTGCTTTTGTTTTGTTGTTGTTGTTTGGTGTGTGTGTGTGTGTGTGTATGTTTTCACAAGAAATAACAGTTTGCATGAACTATTGTGAGCGAATTCGCTGCTTGTTACGTTAGATAATTAAACTATTTTACTGTTATTGCATTTCTTGTATTTCTTCACAACTCCTATCGTTTCTGCTAAACTCCCGGAAGATGGGGTGTCAACGAAACGATATTTGGTCACACGTTACTCATGGTCTTTAAAATAAAACTTTACAAAAATCATAACTTTTCCGCCTTTGAAGAGATAATAGGATTAACAGATTCGTAACGAGACATTGCGGTAGTAGACGGTATGTCCAGAGAAGGCTACGGGTTGTTGACGGTTACGTCATTCGGAACCCCTGCGCTTCACCGGTCATAGCTAAACAGCCTGAGTACGTCGCTTGTCAAGTGACGTAATCGGGTGGCGTTGGGTAAAGTTAGAGCAGAGGACCCATGTACTGTACCTACAATTTGTCACTGGAGTACACATACGGGATATTTTATGACCCACGAGAATTAACAGAAATTCGCTAGGACACCAGAGCAAAAATGCAAAGGATTGGTGGCAGACGCTAAATTACCATGGCCAACGTTTGATTCGATTTTCAAACAGGATTTATTAAATTTTTAAGTTTGTGCTTGGAATAATTATTTATTCAAATTGTTAAATTATGCTGTGGAAGATAATGAAGTTTTCAATAGGACTCTTTGTTTGTTTTGCTTGGTTTGCGCCCTTTGTGTTGGGGAACGGCTTTCTGAAGTCCCCCACCAGTCGTTCCTCCGTGTGGCGCTATTTTGGGGAGGCACCGTGGGGAGATACTTTAACACAGAACACAGAGGATATGTCTTTGAATTGTGGAGGAACTTATGTAAGTTTTTCATATATTGTCGAAAAGTTCTTCCCTAGCTATATGGACACAGTTAAAAAAGAAATCAGCTCCATTTTTAATGCTGTATTATTCAAAAACATCTAGTTTTATTCATTTTCGTTTCTATATACAGTATTAGAAATTGGAAAACCTGATGTAATAAGAAAGTTGTTATGTTCTGTTCTTATTCCCAAAATGGATTTTCAATGTTGTTTTGGTTACCTTTATATTTTCGGTCCTAATATTCACTCGTATAAGCTCTCTAATTTTAGTCGCCATTGTTGAAATCCTATTAAATGAAAAAAATTGGCCACTAATATCGGAGTTATAAATTTAATATTACTAAAACGAAATGTAATAGTGAGAATGTATATATAGATGGTTCGAATTAAACACCGCTCTCAAAAATTACAACGGAATGTGAAAATTGTAAACTGTTTACCGAAATTTATTATCTTAATTGTATCAAACATCATACTTGTGAACATTTATAAAAAAGACATTTTCTAATAGTGAATTTTGTTTTGGTTAGACTGACGGAGATCTGACAGGCAAATGCGGTCGTTGTGGGGATTATGTTGGAGGGACAAGACCAAACGAGGCCCCTGACGGAAAATACGCCTCCAAAAAGTCAACGTACATCTACCGAGAGGGTGCTGTGGTCAATGTCACGGTCCAAGTCACAGCGCGCGCTAATGGCGGCTTTTTCAAATTCAAGTTATGTAAATCTGATGCTAGCACTGCCGCTTCACAGGCTTGCTTCGACCAGAACCCGCTAAAGCTGGCTAATACCGCCGACCAAACCATAATCCAGATTCCGGACATTGACGGGGATGTTGTCGTTCCGCTTCAGTTGCCAGCAGGACTGACATGTGACCACTGCGTCATGCAGTGGACATGGGTGACCGGTGTGTTTCTCTACAAAAATCTGTAATTCAGCAAATATCGTTGAAAGTATTAAGATGAAATTATAACAACACTGAATATTAGCTTACTTTGTTCATGTATGAGTTAATAATTTACACGTGCATTCAATTCCAACCAGAATTATAAAATACAATTTAACTTTACAGGTTAAGGACAAATTAAAAAAAAATGTCTTTGTAATTTTTTCAGCAAGAGACTGGCGATGCGCTAGTTTGAATGGTCAGTTGGTGTGTGGTATGGGGTATGGAATGCAGCCCACGTTTGTGAACTGCGCTGACTTCACTATTCTTGCCCAAGGAGCACCTGTTCCGGCGGGTTTCCATTGGCCGGATTATAACTCAGTATACGCCACCATTCACGGGGGACATACTGGGTCAGGGACGACACAAGGTGAATCTTAAACATAGTTTACGTTGATATCAAGGGATAGTTAATAATTCATTAACATGTACGTTGTCTGTTTTGTATACTTCAAATAATCCTTTTTATGTTATTTTGATTCTAATTTTTTCCGTATTCTGTTTTCTACAGCACCAGCACCCACAACATCTGGCTCGGTCGTAATAGTCCCAACCACAGCGGCACCACAGACAACCACCACATTCCCCATCATCACCAATCCTCCTACCACGACCGCGGCCCCAGTAATCACCACGGGCTCCACTAGCGCTCCCCCAACCACCACCGATAAACTGATCATCGTCACGCCCACACCTGTAAACCCGATCTCCACATCCCAACAGCCGCCAGCCTCACTGACCACCACACCACCCCTACCCCAGTCCACGGAGAAACTGATCCCTGGCCCTATAATTCCCCCTGTAGCACCCGTTCTTCCGGTCGCACCAGTTGGGGGTGGGGGAGGTCTTTTAGGCGGTTTATCGTTCGGTAGTCTTATGGCACCCCTGGGACTAGGGTTAGGTGGACTAATGCTTATGATGGCTATGAATAGAAATCAAGGAGGGGGCGGCGTGGAGTATATTGATATCCCACCGATGGCAATGCCAGCTATTTCTCAACCAATGCAGCCCATGGTTGCCCCTCCATACGCCCCATCCTTCGGGTATACAATGCTCCCTGCTCCAATCATTGTACCAGTGGAACAACCCGCTCCAGTTAAAAGTGGATACGGAACAGGTTACGGTAAACGCCCAACCGGTTATGGCAAAGAATCTGGCTATGGAAACAACAATTACAAAGGATACGGAAATAAAGGAAGTTACGGTACGGCTTTTGTGAACCCCGGGTATGGCTACAACAACGTACAGTACCAACAGACGTACAACCTGGCATCCTATAACCCATCCTACAAACCCCCATCATCTTACGGCGGCAGCAGTCGGCCCAACAGGGGAGACGAGCAGTTCTTTGAGCTCCCCAACAGCCACGCCTTCACTCGGATAGTGTATGACGTAGAACCAGAGGTCAACAAAGTCCGAACACAGGAAACAATAGAACAGAAGCCACGGAAAACCGACATCTCGGCTTTCAGTAAGAACTGTCCGATTTCAGAGCAGACGTGCAAGCCTCGTTATGGCGCGAACGAGCCCACGGTGTACGGGAATGTGGACATCGTCAGTATGATATGTGAGCTGCACTGCTCTGACCGGAATCCTCATTGCCCAGAGCACATGTGCTCGTGCACGTGCATCGAAGAAGCAGTCGACAACATAGCTCTTCAGGATAGAATATCTGCAGCAAGCATTTTTGGAAAATAATGGTTACCAATAAGTTTGTAGAATAATTATAACTAATTCAAAGAAAACGTTAAAGAATTTTAACAGTTTTTTTAAAGAAAATTATACTGTATTTAGGATCTTTTCTTGTAAGATACTTTATTAAGAGACAATTTTCCTGGATAGGTTTGCGATAAGATTTTGGTAACCAGATTGACATATACTTCATTGAACATCAACAATAGCAAAACAAATGTTGTTATCTCTTTAGTAATTAAACGGATTGGATAAATCAATTCAATATTGTTAAAGATTTCTTGTATGATATGCAATATGTTATTGAACGATTTTGGATTGATTGTAGCTTAGAAGATTGAACCCCATACAGCGAGTGCCAAAAACAAGGTGGTTGGGTTCCATATTGTGTTTATACATGTATAATGTTACAAGTACTCTTGTAAAACCAGACTTTTGGAGAAAAGTATTGACATTAACGCGAGTTCAAATTAAATATTTATTTGTTTGTTATAAGATTGAGGAAGAGAATTCACAGTTTGTAAAACAACAGATTATGTAACCAGCAATGTGATCATAACGTATGTTACAAAGAATGCTATTCAAATAAATCGTTTTTCTGTTGTTAATAAACTTTACCTTAAGATATTTTTGTCGTAAATTTTAAAAAGGTTTCAAGAAACACGTGAAGTTTAGGAAGTTTGATCTGCATGAGATGTTCCAGAGAGCACTCGCATTTTGATTCAAAAACTATTACACAGTTTATATAATTCAGGTTACTGTTTGTGTACTCCTTACTATTTTAAATGAGAATTTTTGAATTTACCATAAAACGCACAAAACTTTGAGCCACATCCGGGGAACTGTGTCATTTCCTATATAAGATAACGCGATGTTTGTAGCAAATATATATTAGATCCCTAGACCTATGGAAATTCATTAACCTCTGAACTCGTTGTAGTTCACCAATAAGATAACATCTTATGACTAAATGACGAAAAAAAAATAACGTATTCACCACTCCAACATTACTTAGGGCATATGGTTTAAATGTCGCAGTAACCCATTACAGAACAAGTTTTATAATGGTTTAAAGGAGAAATCTTAAAAACCTAACTATGGTGTTCCAAAAGAAAGGACTAACAGTCTTTGTGCTAGTAATTCTTGGCCTTATCGTCAGGAATGATGCGCAAGAATTGACTACTGAAACAGACAAAGCTGACCCACGTGCGTTTTTGAAATGCCCCACCGCGCGTGCAGCGACCTTTATGTACTTTTCGGATTCTTGGACCAGGGTCCCAGAACCCAATACTGATTACGATTCTCTGAACTGTGGAAACGTCAAGGTAATAATAACGTCATAGGAATGGTAAAGTGTACGGTGTACAAACTAAACCACCCCCATATGTGTAGCTCGAGAAATATTAAAACACCTTATTAACACATGGACTCATTATCATTGATACTTACGACAAAGGAGTAAATTTTTACCACGTGTTCAGACATATAACCAAACGATTGAATGAAAGCTAACGTCGAAAAGTTTTCTTTTAACTATTTCATTCAGTTTCATTTCATTTGCATTGTTTTTAGGTAACGACCGAATGATGGCCTCTTATACCTAGTCTAAGTTAAAGCCTAATAGTGAAATTACTTTACTAATATCTCTTCATTCAGATTCTTTGGTTAATCGTTAGGAGATCGCTGTAATGATATTTTCCATATTGTACTCTACATGATTAGGCAATGCTAATGATCCAGAAATCGGATTACCCCAGGGCACCCATCAATCAATTTTTGAAGTGACTGTTGGTAGGACACACAATCTATTTAGTATGCGGGTACATGGTTTCATAGCTATACAAGACAAACGTTGTTCTTGAGCGCTCCACAAAAAATTAGACGAACATATCTGCGATTTATAAGAAATTCAATGAAATGAATTGGAATTTTTCTACTATTTAGTTTACATTACGCTCTCTTTATGCTGTGCTTTACAATCAGTCTAATATAGAAAAGTTAAATACAATGCATGTGTTTTAAATATATGTTCTAAGTCATATAAATGAACTTGTAGTATAGTATGTGAAAGTAAATTGCATAATCATTATGGTTATAAGAAAATATCAATGCCATGTTAATATGATAATGCCATGTTAATATGATAAATAATCTATGTTAACAATTTGAAAGAGTGGGGGACACGGCGACTACTACTATAGAGAATTTTTCTTCCTCGGAAGCAAAAAAAGCGGTGAATCTGTGTTATGGTATTAATTAATCTAAATGAATATAGAATAACCTGAAAGAGTATAAAATAATCTAAAAGAGTTTAAAATAATCTTAAACATTGCAAGTACTTTCTTCTTTATTACTAGTATTTATAAGTAAAGCAAGTTAATAAAGTTCGGGTTGATTGATTTTACACATTATTTACCACGCATCCTCATTAATAAATTTTTGTGTGTTTAAACGGCCATAATATATGAACTTAGTAAAATATTAATGCAAACATTAAAAATCTTCTAAAAAAAATAAATCAAAAGTCAACATCTAATTTGAACACTAAACAATGCGTTTCACTTTGTGTCTAGATACCAAACGGGGATCTGGAAGGGAAATGTGGAGTATGTGGGGACTACTACAACGGACCCCGACACAACGAAGTTCCGAATGGAAAATATGCCTCCATTCGATACCCCACCTACATCTATCGGGAGGGCTCGGTCATTAACGTGACTGTAGAAGTATCTGAAAACGGTAACGGTGGGTACTTCATGTTTAAGCTCTGTGACTCGGACGATGCTCAACTCCAGGAAAAACAGAGCTGCTTCGACAACACGGTGCTTAGTCTAGCTAGGTCTCCCAACGTGAAGAAGATTTATGTTCCCAAGGTTAACGCCTCCAATGACATCGTGGTCCCTCTGCAGCTACCCGATGGCTTTGAGTGTAAACTGTGTACCATGCAGTGGACTTGGGTCACCAGTGAGTATATGAGAACACACTACAGACTAAACAGAATAGAGACAAAACACCATGGAATACTAGTATCTTAATACAACAGCCAAAAAAAATATTACATTCAGCATATTGCATAGAAAACATTATAGTCGGAACTAAAAACAAAAACAAAACAACAACAAAAACAATGTAGTTTTAAAAAAGAACACGTTATCATGCAGATTGAACAAAATGAAATCAAAGTATAATAAAACAAATCTCAATGCTGTATCATTTTTAATCAGCCAGAAAGACCAAAATGCCAATGAAGACAAACTTTCCTTTACAGATATTGACGTAGGATGTCAAGTGATTGAAGGTGAACGTATTTGCGGACAAGGAATTGGTCCGCAGACAACTCTGGTAAACTGCGCCGACATCTCGATAATTTCCAAGTCCATAGATGTTCCAAAAATTTTTCCATGGCCTGATTTTACGTCAAAATATGACAGTATGGCGCATAAAGGTTAGATATTGCATTGTCGCTTTGGCACGCACATTATAATTGTTGATTCCAAGATGCTTTTCCTCACCTGTGGTAACTTTTCAAATAGATAATGACCATAACAGAACAGCGGTGGATCCACCATTCCGTCCCCCAATAATAGACAGAATTAAGGACGATGATCCACCAACCACCACCAAGAAACCACCACCCGTTCTTCCAGTGTTTCCAAAAATAGAAAACCCTTACAACAGAAGAAAGCCCACATTACCGGACATATCGGACACACTGTTGAAACCCGAACAACCAGTCCCCGCCAAGAAGCACAAACTAGACATTAGCGATTACAAGAAGACTTTCGGGGGGCTAGGTCTTGGACTGTTGGAAGTACTGCTCCCGGCGGGTCTTCTTCTGGGGTTCGGGGGGATGCTCTCTGACCGTCTGGACGATCGTCGCAGACTCAACGCACAACCAGGGTTCTTACTTAATGGCGGCATCGGTCTGAGTCCCGTTGCTGCAGAACATGGAGTGTTAATTGGTGAGCAGATTTTACCCTTTGGTGCGTCGGCGGCAGCCGCTGGGGGTCTTGCGGGTGGTGCGATCAGGACAGGATTACCTGCTGCAGGTCCTGTACCTGTAGCTGGCCTCTCTCCAGTTCTTGCTGGACTGGATTTCAATGACGCGCAGCTCCAACAGATCATCCCGTTGATACCCATGATATCCACACCAGAGGCACTCCAGTTGATTCCGAAGTCATTTCCAGACAGCAATCGATTAGGTTACTTGATACCGCTGATCGTAGAACGAAGACGTCTTGTGCAAGTCTTCCCGCATCTCACTCCCCACCAGATAACACAAATGCACCTACAGTACAGAACGATGCAGAGACAAGGACGAATAGGAAGCGGAATCCAGGGTCAAAATGGTATCAATGGCGCAAATCAAGGTCAAAATGGTTTTGGCGGCACTTCGCAAAGTCAAGGTGGTTTTAGCGGTATTTCACAAGGTCAAGGCGGTTTTGGCGGGTCATTCCAAGGTCAAGGTGGAGTTGTAGGAGGTGCTAATATCAATGCCATTCAAAATGCCCAATATCAGTCCGGGAACCAACAGTGGTACTCTAACAATGTCCACACTAATCAGAATTCTGGGTTCTTTGAATTGCCCCAAGATCATTCATTTTCAACCAATGCAAACATCAATTCAACCACGTATGGCTCAAAACCGTCACGTGGTGACATTGCCAACCCAGAATTTGAATTTGACAGAGAACCGGGTGTTTTGGTCGAAAGAGAAAGTCGCAAGAGAGTATCTCCTTACAGCGAAAATTGTCCACCTGCAGAGCAAGTATGTAAAAGTAAGTTTACCTCTAAAGAACCAACAATCTATGGAACCATTTCCATCATGGAGATGATCTGTGAAATTGAGTGTGAGGATGGAAAGCATTCCTGTCCTGCGAATATTTGTATCTGCGCATGCCCAGAAGTTGACGACGCCTCGCTGTTAGAAATACTGGAATCCTTGGACGATCGATCACGATGGGCTTGATGTCACCATGGTAACAGCTGTGTAGATTTCAAAAATGGACATCATGGAAATAGAATTAGAGAAAAAACAAAATATTTATTTACAGATTTTGAAATATTTATTCACAGATTTTGATGACAAAATTAGTTCGTTCATTATACATGTACCCGATACATTATACTAGTACATTAATTAATGTTCAATGTCATAAAAAATGACAAATTGATCACCCATGCTCCATGTTTTACAGTTTTGAAAATTAATTTTTCTTTATAACATTATTTTGGTAATTAATAAAGCACAACTTTTGATTTAATATAATTGTTAATTTAATTGCAAAAATGGACCGGGTCTTAAAATGTGATGATAACATTTGGATTTCAACTTCAATCCATTTTTCTGCTAAGTAACTTACACGTAACTACGAAATTTAAAAACAAAGTACATGCATTTCGGTCTTCAGGTATTGTGTTGTATCGTATATTCGAAACATTGAAAGAAAAATGTCATCATATACCGGGTACATCTTATCTTCTAAAGCTACATCAACATCGTGAATGATACCAATGTGTAGATAACTACATGCAAATAACCAAAACAGACATGGAATTCGTATTACTCTCGACGAGTATAAAAATTTAATTAAAAGTGCTCTCGGTTCTAGAAAAATTAATTTTAAAATTTAATTAATAATATTTCCTGTTAGCCTCGAGAAATTAACAGAATAATTTTTCCATAGGGGAATTTGTGGGAGAAAAACTTACAAGAAAGATGCGTGGACATCATAATGAAAATAAATTATGCTCATCTGCCGTGCAATTAATATAGGAACGGAACGTCTGTATTTTTTCACTATTCCTTTAATCTGTGTTGTAAAGAGATACAACCAGGGAGGCCAAGAGGTTGCTGTTCTACAAGATCTTAAAGCGAAAACATTTCATATTTTGTATTCCTACACACGAGAACAATGTAAATTATCATTAACACGATTTCACAGAACATTTATCGAATACAGAGTTTGATATATTTATTCACGTAATATCAATAAACCATGAATTTTGCAAATGATAAGGGTTTTCACCACACCATTTAATTCTAGTAGTGAACTATCTTGGTGAAACTTGCCCCACAAAGCCATTTTTGTTTTCTTATAGATGTAATTAATTTGATTAAGCCTATGTGTGTGGTTTCACTTCTTGTGTAAATGTAGGGAGCGGTGTAAATTAGGCATTGCTGTTAGCTTCCATTCACTCTGTGAATAAGATATATGTAAATTAAATTTTGATTAATCAAAGGAAGATATTTTTATCGTATGAGAGGTATTCTTCAGATACCGTATTAAGAAAGTTGCATGACGTATTCAATTACCTTTATTTATTTATGTTCATTTTAAATCTACTATTAATAGTATTTCATCTCACTGTTAAACTGATGTCACAATATTAGAATACAAAATACTGAATGTGTCATATTCCTTGACATAGTTTTATAAGTTGTGAGTACAAATGAATCATAATCTATCTCTCTTTTAATGTAAAATTATAGCAAATAACTCTCCTATCATTGTCCATTTATCAATTAGCGCGGAGTTGTCAATCAAAGTCAATCAAAACTTCTGGACAGGATGCGCATGACATAATTACAACCAAATGTTTTGTCAAACACAAACAGTAATATTTTAAACAAAATCCCCAAGGCATTTATTTTGTCTGTTGCGCATGTGAGACATAATTCGAAGAAGCGATCTATTTCCGTCCGTCGCGGACTGCAGACTGACGTGCATATCGTGTACACGTACTGTGGACCACAAGTCAAACGGTCAACTGATAGAATCTTCACTTCGACAGACTTTATAGATAAATATTAGTAGAACACCCTCGGGCATCTGTCATCTTCAGCCATTCTTAAGAAATACCGGAAGCTCAAAATTAGAAAAAAAAAGCCATCTTTTACATTTCCTATTGCCATAACGAGACGTTTTCTTGCCTAAAAAATTGAATGGCGTTTGAAAAAATGGACTTTGTTTGTGTAATTGCTGTGATCTGTTTGTTTGGAGCCGTCAATGGCTTCAGCTTTGGTGCCCCAGAGGATTTCTGTCAATATGAGAATCTCCAAGACCGGAACTCCAGAATGGTACCCGGACATAGAGGGGTAGAACCTATGAACACACGGAGTCCAGCCGGATACCGGATCGTTGTGGGACCGGAAGAAGCCAACGGTGCCAGAAAAGGTAGATCAGAATTTTTATAACAAAGTAATAAGCGTCCCATGTCAGCTGCTAAAGATCTTGAGCATTTTCTATCTAGCTTAGTCTCGATATCTTTAGTTTTTATATAGTTTGCTTAACTTACCTATATATCTTAATTTAACTAAGGATGGGAGGAAAACGGTAGCAACTATATGAATTGTTCGGCATGTTGTTCTTCAAAAAAATAAAAATGAAAGAAAGTTTAAGCAAATTTTGAGAAAGAGTTAATGGTTTCTAAGAAATTTTTAGATGTTGAAAACTTGTATGCTTCTAAAGTTTTATGACAAGAAACTGTCTTGTTGCCGACACACCTTGCCAGTTGGTTCATGAGGACAAACAAGGCCAACATTCTTGAACCCTACCTGTCAATTTAGCGACGTTTTTTGAACCGCTGTTGTCAGTTTAACCGTGGTTTTATGTGCGGTGTGGTTTCTTCATCCCCCGGACTCCCACGCCTGAATGACCGCTCGTCAAAACGCCAAAAAAACCGCCTGTCTGTATTCATCCAGCAATATTTATACAATAAGAGAGAAGAAAAACAAGTCTTTCATGCTTAATATTTTTACTAAAATAAAATTAGCTTCTCCATATGACGTATTTTGAGGTTGTTTAAGTCTCAAATGACGTAGTTTGAATTGGGTCGAAGATGAACAAGAGCATTATTGATCAGCATGAGGCGATATGACTGCAACAGACAGCAATGGTTTTGTCCAAATGAAAATGCTTTCTTTGCAATAAGTTCCAAGATACCTAGACATAATCACACAAACCTCGTTAGTGCATAATAGGTTTAAAACGATATTGAACATGCATATGGTATGTTGACTAGATAAAAACACGTGTAAACTTTTCCAGTGTGACATGGTCTATCTGATGGGCCTCTTAAAGTTCTGGTTTTATGTAAGATAAACTTCAGTGTTCCATTACGCTAAAATTTCGGATAAAATCGTGATGTACAATTCCTCTTGTGCCTGTGTTTTAAAAGATCAACTCTTGGTCATGTTGAATAACCAACCCAATGACTCAAGAAATTCTTTACAGTAGAACTCAGATGAGTTACATGACCATCGAAAACAGTTCGACCAAACTGAATAAGCAATCTTGCATTTATGAATAGACGCGGAACAACTTAAAAATAAATATATACTCGTACATATTAACACTGAACCTCCGTTATACTACCTGATATGTCATGAAAAATTCGATTGTCAACTACATCGCAATATATCCCTCTGACTCAAAGGAAGCTAGTTTATTTGCATACCGGATACATTTCTAGCTAACCTGTTATCAATCATATGCATTTCTAAAAAAATCTCTATAGAACTGTTGCCAAATCTGCAAGTGGGTTTGACAAAAGAACTTACGACTATAGTTTGTCCCAAGTCACTGTGCTTAAAAAAATCGACATTCATTTTTGTCTAAACTCAATTCACCAGAATGATAAAAATATAGAAATTCTGTTTTGAAACGCCCCATCAATCGAACACGATCAATAATTGAAAGTCTATGTGGATTTTGCATTCCGAGAGACTTCCAAATAGAGAGAAAAAAGATGTCATATTTTCCCATTATAAATCTCATTAAGAGATATTTTCGGTTCTTTGAATTCTTCGGATAAAAAAAGAAAAAAATCGTGGACCCCCCCCCCCTTTTAAATAATTTGAATTGAACTTCTTTAACAGGTACAAGTATGTGTATTTTCGTCGAAAATCGTCATTTTAAAGTAGCCTATGTCACTGGTGTTAAACTGTTATAAATAACTGGCATTTGTAAGTTTGGTTCTGAGTTCTAACATGAAATGCAACCCCGAATTTCAATGTTTGCAAATATTCACGCATGCGCTCTATGGTCTCGATTTTGGCTAGACTGCGGCTCTATCATTATTTATTTGCCTTTTGGCAGTATTTTCAGAGAAAAGTTATTAGCAACTCTTTTCCGACCATGCTTGCAATTTGCACTTTTACTAAATTGTGTTTGTTGTACATTACGTGCTTCTAGGATTCTTGGCCTCAAAGTGAAGTTTTGAAATGCGTTATATGATGCGATCATATTTCAAAACAATATTTTGAGACAGAATGTCATCTAAACAGCAAAATATTTTCTATAGTTTGTCCAAAGTTATTGTTTCCTTCACATTTGGGCGATTTACACATACCTGTGAAAGAATTACAAATCATAATGAATCGATGAAAGGGAAAATATCCAAGATTTCTTCATTGATTCATTATCATTTTTCACTCGGAAAAATTCAGATTTCTTACGGAGAATGCTATCTTTTCTCCATTCAGAAGTCACACGGAATACCTCGCACAATTTTTCAAAGTTTTCATCCGGGTACTTTCAAGTCTGTTGCAATGCAAAATACAAGCAAATGCAAAATCCCCGTTGACTTTTTTATTTTTAGCTGTGTATTGAAACTTGATGAGCTAGAAAAAAATCTTTGAATTTTTTCATACTTTTGAATGAACATCGATTGTTCGCTAAGGTTTTTTAATTGAGAAAATTGTGAATCGAAGATATATAAGGTGATTCATGTGGGTATGAAAGTAGCTAGCATTGCAGAAAAAAATGTTGTATAAAACCCGCGTTAGCTAGTTAGGTAATTTTTTTCATCAATGTTGTATGCAAATTATTTTCATTGTCGATCAGAAAGGTACACAAAAGGAACAGCCAATTTACCATATATATGTGAAGGTAGGTTACCATGGGAACAATTTCTTGTCATTATCTTTCAAGTTCAGAGATCTTGATAATATGAATATCCTTCATATATGGACTCTGCCATAATCAGAAAGCAAGGTTTATTCACAGCTTGTAATAATGACAGCTTTTGAACAAAAATCATTGACACCGGTTCTTTGTGAAACCTTCTTTATGAGTTTATCACAACATTCTACAAGATTTTTAGTACCTGTCTGTTTGTCCAGAGTCTGTGGTCCACTGAACTGGTTAATGGGAGGGGGAACCTTCAGTCTCTGCATCAACAGTGCTCGTTGACGCTGGAATTTGGTATAGACAGGCCGAAGACGTAATTTTAATTTGGTTTTAAAAAATATTAAGCATCGAATCATTATTTTTTGAAAGATATAGTCACATAACTGCAACGTTGTGTGCATACAAATTAATTTTAATTAGATTGAGCTAAATTCACCACACCCGCGAATCCAAAGCTTGCCTGTGCGTACCTTCAAAGAAACCGCTGTCGCGCAGTCTTAGCTATATTCATTGATATTCCTAGTCTTCATGTGTTCTATTTTTTATTCTTAATACATACCGGTACATTGATGGACAGCAAGATCTTTTGTAAAACTTTTGTAAAATGTATACTTCTTTATAACCGTAAAATGTGGATCCCCAAATTTATGTGAAGCGGAACCTCAGGTCTTGGCGATTACAAAGTTCAGATTTATTCCGGTTCGAATTACGAATTTTTAGGACTTCTTTCTGCTGCTAGTTTATTAATTAACGCTTTAAAGATTTCTACAACAGCGTATATATACCAGTAATTCTGCAAGAATTTAAAGTTAAAGTTCTTCGACAAATTAAATCCTTGTTCAAACCTGTTGCAGTTCGTTACCCTATCGTTCAGCAAATGTATTTTGCTAGAGATGGCCAGATCTTATCATTGCCGGTAATTATGTTTTGAGGGTTAGGGACATAAATGTAGGTAAATATCTGAATGACACAACTTTTTAACCAAATTATTGAACATTTCGAACTATTTTAAAATTCGACTCTTTCCATATTGAGATGTCTCGAAGACAATGAAACTGTCATATTCTTCGTCTTGATTTTACAGAAATTTTTGTAAACCAGTTAAATTACAATCTTGTAAGAGTTTTGAAGATACCTGGAAAATGAACAACATAATTACCAATGCAATAATGTGAAATGCAAATCTTTTACACACCGAAAATAAATGAGCTTTTACTGTTATGTAATTGAAATAATGCCAAGACAATTTAGAAATCAACCAAATAATATGGCGGTAAAATATCAGTAGTGTCAAGAAGAGGTACGAAAGCATGTAGATGTATACGAGATTTATATGGAGTGCATAATTATTTCAGATATGCAGTTAGATTGTTTATGGTTGAAGTTTATGCGACAGATATACATGGCTAGAAAATCTTTATCATGTTACATGACAAAAAGAAGACAACGATAAACTAGGAGTCAAAAGTTGTCGGCCCCTGAAAAACATATCTATTTTTTTGTGATTTGACCGTCTTTTTATGCAATATCTTATTGAAATGAAGGGGAATTCTGGGAATTCTGTCAACATAGTTGTTAACCTCATTTCGTGGAAAGTATCATTTCTTCACTCTCACACGCTGTTGTTGTACTGCATTTTAAGGACGCTGGATGGTCAACTATCTATACGGATCTACCTTAAAATTTTGGATATGATAACTTTAGACATAATTTGTCATTTAGAAAAGAAATCTTCCAAATAGTTTAGGTTTAAAATTTTGATATTTTCCTTTATCTTTATATAGAGCTCTTCTTCTCAAGGAGATAAATATAGCCAAAAATTGCCATGACCATAGAACCGTCTTAAAGATATCAATTTTAAAAACAATAATGATAATAATAAAAATAGTAATGATTACAACATTAATAATAAAAATAAATATGTTTTGATGAATTTAATTTCATAGCAAGACACTTTCCTTGATATAGTAAGGGAGATTACTTAGCAAGAAAAATAAATTATAAAATCTTTATCATATTAAAAAGATTTGCATGACTTGTATGGTTCTATGCTGGAACTAACCATATATTCATTTTTTAAAACTTCATGTCAATAGGCTTTTGTAAAACTAACCAACCAATAACAACAACAATAAAAACAACCAATACTTACTTAGCAAACAAGCACGACACCTTTTGCTCTTTAAAAATGCCTCGCTCATTTTAAGTTCACCGTTCTCTCGGGCAAGATATTTTTAAAAAGTTCAACAGAGAACCCTTTATTTACATAATTTTCATTGCCGTTTCAAGTATGTGTATTCTGTATCTTTTTTAATAGTTAGTTGTCAACTAGACAAAGATGATCGATACCCAATGCATAACTTATCATAAGCTGATTAAAATGTAATTGAAAACATATTTGAGCCTTGTTAGAAAATCGAGATTCTTTTTAAAGAAATGAATTCATAAATATCTAAGAAGATTAATTTGAGAATAGATCAAATAATTTGTTTTCATTCAAAATAAGTTAAAGAAGTTTTACGTTGGAAGATGTATCAGTAAGTTTCTGTGCATGACCAATTCAGATCTAATTTACGAGAGACAAAACAAGTTGAACGTTGACTGGAAAATTTGAAGCAAAAATCAATTTGTGATAAAACTAACTGCTCATTAAACCAACAAAGACATTTCGACACAGACATCCAAACGTTAAAAATCTTTTTTGATAGACTTTTCTTTTTAAATATAGATTTAAGATCAGTATTCAAATCTGGTTACATATTGAATCAATCATAGATTTTTTTTCTCTGGTGATACATCATTTATGACGAGACGTGAAGGATAAGTGAAAGTAATTAAATAGACAACGTATGGTCTTTGTATCCGAAATCGTAAAAGCAGGTTTTCTTGTCACCCCATTAGCTTGTTACTACAGAAAGGAAAAAAGGTCCCACGCAGAAGAAATGACAAACGATGCGTACTGAAAAAAGGGAAATGACAACCGTTTCTTTATATTTCCTGATACAGTGTGAATTTTAAGAAAAGGTGAATTTTGAAATGCAGATAAACAAATAATAACCAAATTAAATGTCCTTTTACGTGTTTCTTTCAAAATATTGAGATGGAAATTTCCTCTACTTTTTTGTGGCAATGGTCTGGATATTTAACGACAAGTTCATTTACAAAAAGGTTTTTCCAATTCCTTTCAATAAACATTGGAAATTTTTATATAAAGCTCTAATTCTAACACTAAAGTTCTGAACTAGTTACTATCTTTCTCTGAAGCTTGCAAACTGTTGAATAATAATTTGAGCACTATTTTTAGACAATTTGCGGGGTCAATTTTATATTTTCATAAACGAATATTCTTTGTTTATGAATAGTTGCGTAAAAACAAATTTTCTTGCCGACCAATTCCAGTCGAGTTTTTTTTTTTTTGTATATTTATCTGGTCCATCCATCATTCGTTCCAAAGTGTGCTAAGCGGTCCACAGATAAAGGTTACCAAACCAACTGTAAAAGACCTTACAATAACCATATAGCGGCCATTAATGGCCGACCGTAACGGAACAGCGCGGCACACGGGTCCTTGTTTGGCGAGTTACTGACGTTTATACATCAGAGTCATTGTTTTCATCCCTCTCTCTTCTTTGAACCGTGAGACATTTTTCGTCAATCACCCGCTCTCTTATTACCTCCCTGTCTCACATGACGGGCCTCTTGATTGACAAGTCGATATCATGTCATTGGCATATTTATGTTGGGCTTGTTAATTAATGACAGCTAAAACGACTTCTCTTGACCTAACCACGTGATCCTTATGCCATCTTTCTTTTCTTTCTCTTGAAATTATTAAGAACCCCCTTTGACACTGAAATCGTTATCCAAAATGGCCGGATTTCAATTCCTATCAGGACTGGTGCTTTTTTCTGTGACCGTTTCTGTTTATTCGTTTATCATTGGAGCCCCACCGGACACCTGTGGAAATCCGACTACTTTCCATACGGAACCCCTAAATGAAACTCACGTTGGACAATATTTGGCCCAGAATTCCTCCACGGCTCCGTATAAAGTGATAATTGACACGAAATTCTATGAAAATGAAACGTATAGTAAAGTTCTGGGAAAACCACACAATCGAGTCAGAGGTACGTATATTTGACCCAGACCGTCATTTTTTTTAATCTAAAATTTTTCAGTCATATAAATATTGCATAAACAAAGATCTTTCGTTAGGTGTTATTCACTTATTCACCTGAGAGTGTAATATGAATTTTGTAATGCAGTTGTGTCGGTTGTCTGTCAATAATTTTATATAAAGCTAGTTAGGTGCACATTCTTTAAAATTGAATAAACACAACTGGAAGTTTCTCCAGACCAAGGGAGGTGACATTGATTTATAAACCGTTACAGCTGAAAGCCAATTAAGATGATTTATTTTATCATTATACAAATTATATATAAAAATAAGCATCGCAATCTAGATATATCTTTTTATTTAATCAAAGGCCTGGTCAACTGTAGGATCTCTATAATTAACAGAGAAGGTTCTATGTACATTTAGTAGTTTTATTATTCAATGTCGTCGTTTATTATTTTTTTAAGTTTCTATTTTTAAACAAATAAATATAATTCAAGCGGACCATTTTAACCACCAATACAATACAATAATCTGCCCTCTTTTGTTTTTAATTCCCGATTTTGAAAAAAAAAAACCTTTTATTTGGTCATTCAGCAGAGTCTTCTGCAAGTGACATCATTGACGTGAAACAATGGATTGTCCAGACCGGTTTTTCGCCGGTCGTGACAACGCGTAAAATGACAACTGTCTTGTTTGACCTATTGTGACCTGGGGTGAAGAGCCATTTTATAACTAGCCTTTTATGACGATGACGTTTTCATGTTACATGTATATTACTGGGCTTCCACAGTTACATAAATCCCAAATTTTCTCTCATCTAAATATTGTTTTTCAGGCAGACACATTTTGGTATTTTCAATGAATTTTTAAATTTTCATTTCAACTGAAAAAAGATATCCAAGAAAACATGAGCAATATATTTGCAAATAAAAAACAAATTACGTGCTTAACCAACTCTTATAAAACTTAAAAAATCACAACTTTTCATGAAAAAAATCGAAGAATAGAAACTCTAAAATTTGCGTTTAGAACCAGTGTAAAAATAAATTTTATTCTTTTTATTTTTATTTTTTATTTTTTATTTTTTTTACACTTTTTAGATACTTTTTTTTCTTGAGCATATTCACTGAAAAATTTGGAGAGAATTTTAGGATTACCTCTGTCAGTTTAAAATGAACCATTATTTGATATAGTTTTTTGTTGTTGTTGTTTTCTCCAACAGATAAAATATATTGAATCGACAATCAAAAGAAAATATGTTATCAAATGTAAATAAACGATAAGTACAAATTGTAAACCCTTATAAAAGTAGGATTTTTGTTATCCAACACATCTCTTTTGCAACGTATAACTCTTTATGCTTCTCATAACGCCCAGTGTTCTTCCAAGAACGAGAGCCTCACAGAAGTGTTGTGTTGTGAAAACAGTATGACAGAAGCTCGGTTTCTGCGTTGCCTTAATATTTAAGACTAAATTAGTTTGTGTGATGGTAAAATTTGTTTTGTATCAAATTAAACAATTGACGACAAATAGACTTTATTTTAATAAACGAAAGGGGGGAATCAACAAATACCAAAGAGTTTTAGCATATAGATATATACTAGTAGTTGCATAGCTGTAGATCTACCGAAAAAGCCGCACAGTAGACCTACAATTCGTTTCAAAGAAAAAGCTTGCAATGTAAGGTGCACTAAGTCGAACGCTATTAACCTAATTTCATTATCTTTGATTCTTCAAAACAATTTCACTACATGTACTTATTCACATTACTTGCCTCAAACTTTACCAACCACAGAAAGTGAAGCATGTTAAATTCACGTGCAGGTCCATGTTCCATTTTACTTGAAAACAAACCACACTTCTTCATCTTACGTGGCTAGTGAAGGTGTTAAAATTTAAATTGCCATGCAAAGTACCGGTATTACCCCAGTAGTGAAATGTCTAAAGAATAATTTTTTTACCACATTAATACCACAATACCTAATATTACCACACAGTGTTTTAGGAAAATATTGGGAAGTCCAACACGCAAACTTTTGTGCGCCGTGAAATTGCTACTGTAGTTTGAACTGCACCTCTAAGGCAGTTTAACCCATATTTTCCCGTAGAGCGTCAGAAATGCAGCTAAAAGATATGTCATGCGCGGATCAAGGGGGGGGGGGGGGGTGCGGGGGGGCGGGCCCCCCCCCCCCCGGAAAAATTTTCTGGATCCGCGCTTGTGTGTACTTTTATGACTATTTCCCAATAGAAAATAAAACCATTATCCTGAGAAGATTCTGTAGCATTTTGCTAACATCGGTACATATCAATACAACACCCCCTCCTTTGTTTTCAACTGTCACAAAAGATGTACTCACAAAACCCTCGGCAACAGTATTAGAAAGGACGTAGAATTTTAACGACCTAGCTTAACTCTACCTACCAAAAACACAGAGAATATATCCATAGCATCTTCTTTTGCTTTAAGTTGCTCATGAGTTAAACTTACATTGAACCTTTTGAAGCTTGCGTGTATATTTGTAATATATTTACATTTTGACAAAATTCATTACCCCCCCCCCCCCCCAAAAAAAATAATATTTTTATAATCAAAACATGTGTAATGTCGCGGCATGCGTCGAGGGGGTCTCTAGTCAAGCCTCCATAATTATATATTTTCAAGCTATATCTAATATCATGTAATAAACTATTTGAATCAGTTTTGATATTCTTGACAAATTCAGTAAAATTTGGAATTGAAAGTTCATATTGCATCGATAAATAAATTCATGCAATCAAGTTATATTTCAATATAAATGAGATAAATTGACAAGAGACACCCAAATATGACTGAAATGAGCACAAATATTCTGTGTGAATTACAGACAAAATCTTAACAAGACCTTTACAAGATCCAATTACCATTTTCCTTTGCCACCGATAAAAACTTTGATAAGTGATTTATTGGTCAGACACCGAGTAAGCTATAAATTTTAGCATCAATCTGTGGTAATGAAGAGTTTTTATGAATTCCTTTTAGCATGTTAAGTCATGACATTGTCGCCTTTAGAGAAATATAGAAACCCCAAGTCGAGTAATTATCATATCAACTGGCAATTGATTTTTTATCTTATGAAATTTAAAACCACAGCAAGCCTACATTTTGAGCTTGTGAATAAATGTGATCGTTTATCATATAGGCTTGTGTAACTGTTACACAGAGTGAACACTTCTTGATTTGTGCATTGATTTATATAGTATGTGGAACAAGAGGGCAGTTACCATTCAGAGAGCACAAAGATGGCGCTTTATATGAACATATATATTTATATGTATTTCTGGCCAAGTTAAAAGTAACTTCTTACAAAATATTCAGAAAAACCATAAAAAGCAATAACATCTAGTTGAAAAGAATAAACAATATGGGCATAAAAGCAAATTGATATAAAATATTCATCTAAATTTGTTCATAAACAAAATTATTATCAATTTTAAGATACTTTTGCGTTGTTTTAAGTAATAATCAATTCAAATTTCAAAGGAACAAAATAGATAAAAATACGTAAAAGCGAAAGGCGTTAGTGGAAAACCTTGCCAAACCCTAATATATCGTGATAATTAATATACCGCAAATATTATATTTTCTTTATTGTGGCCACAACAAATAAATAAGAGGAAAATAAAACAACACAGGATGCTTGTAACGAGGTGTAAAATACGTCAACAAATATATATCAAGAAAACATTCCCCCACAAAAAACTATAAAAAGTAACAAAATTTCCTCTAACAACGTGTTAACAGGTGTTTGTGTGGGCTATTGTCAATATCGTGCAATTACATTTGTTAAATTGGTAAACAGGGATATTTATATACATGGATTAAGTGCGCTGATATTAAAGCAATAACTACTATCCGACAGCCGAATGTCCCAGGAATCCAACTATAGTGATAGAATCATAAATCAGGAGGTTTATGACCGCTTGTCTTCGCCATAGTATGCTAGCCATGTCATTAAAGAATGCCTAAGTAACTGTACATTGCATGTTTATATTTCGTTGACAATAAGTTGCACGAAGATTTAATATTCAAAGAAGAGATGCTTTTTGGAATCGTGCTATTTTCATTTTCATTTTTGGATATAAGTTTTGGATTTCCCGGTGGTGCTCCTCATAATTCGTGTCCGGACCCAGCCCCAATTCACCAGAGGCGTATAAACTCTACCCATGTTGGTATTTTTTTCCCTCAGAGTATGGCCACTAGTCCATACCAAATAACGACTTCAGCCTCTCGGTATTTCAATGGGTCTATGATAAGAGGTAGGCTAAATTGTTGACACTAGGGTTTTTTTTGTCGTTTAAGAATTGATACGTTTCATGTAAATTGATTTTATGCATGCGTATTATAGTAGAATATTTTTGTTGAGTTTTTTCAAAGTTGAATGTAAATGTATTAGATATTATATAGGCTTTAGAGATAGTATTTTTGGTCTGTAGCTTTTTAATTCATTTTAACAATAGGCAAAGTGGTGCTTATTAAGCATTTGTAGAATATAAATTGCTTGATTTATCGTTATACTAGTATTACAACAGCAAGCCCGACAAAAAAATGTGTTTGTACATTTTTACCCCTAGGGTAAAACACTATGGGTGACATTTGTGCATCGTGCATGTGTTTCTGACAACACAACACCGATATCCCGCCATCGATCACTGTCTCCGACGCGCCCTCGCCACTGACAGATATGTTACTAAACAAAACGTTTTTGTGATTCTAATGTCCAAGCAATGCACGCCATCCCTTGACATCGTGTTGTGGTCAGTCTAATAAATGCATCCTTTCCAAAATAGATCTGGCTGTTTGTTATGGTTACATTTGGCCACAATATTATTCTGAAGAAGACACATACTGAATATTCAAATTTTTCAAAAAATATCAAAATTATTTTTTTATTGACTTGATTCATAAGATTTTAGGTGAAAACCAAATATATTATCTTTACGGTTCCTCTTCTCCTAAAACTCGTAATATACATTTGGGTAGCTTTTGAGAAGTTTTATTAAGGTATAATGGAAACATCATAACATGTAAGGAAACAATCAAGACAATCCGATTTCATCCCAAAGATGGTTGTATATGCATGTGTGAAAAGAAATCGTATGTTTCAATTCCAACTACTACATCCATTTTTCCACGGGTAAACGGTATTGTGAAATGTTACGAATGTCTTAGACAAAATACATTTTTTGTAGGTTTTTTGTATCAAACAATTTTTCTTCTCTTTTCAGTGACATTAAGGGCAGACCCCGGCGATTATTTCCGCGGTTTCTTCATTCAGGCTACACGAGCAAACTATGCCTTGGACCGTGGAGACAGACCCGCCTATGGAACTTTCCGTCCGGCCGATACCAACTCACAGCCTCGTAGATGTCGCTCTGCAGTAGGCAAAGTAGGAGGCATAACTCACACCGGAAATAACAACAAAACAGAGATCTCGTTCGACTGGGAACCGCCAAGGGGATGCAATCTGGGTGACATTCAGTTTGTGTAAGTAATCAAAAAGACGTTAAACAGTGGATATATAGAGACAAGTTTTTTGTACATTAAAATTAAATGAGCTCATCAAGAAAATAATAACTTTGTGTTATTGGATTTTAGTGCTACCGTCGTGAGAGCTTACAGTGAATACTGGGTTGACGTTAGATCTGACGTCATCGCACCATCCGGCTTTGTCGGTAAATATTTTTTTTTGTTTTTGGAAAAGAATAAGAAGCTATATCTTCAATTGAATACATGTTTTTTGAACCAAAACAAATAAAATTGAATTAAATTGAGTATAATTTAATCTTTAAAATCCATTTTTAACAGGTGACCGAGGACTACTATGCCAACTTTACGTTAATCCATACAGCAAAATTTTGCAAAGACGTGTACTTAGTGCTCTAAGAAACATTCAAACCATGCAGCAGAGTAGACGTAGCGGTGGGACCGCCGGCACACTCTCTACCCAGGGCTGAACTGAAAATTCTCCGTCACCAACTGTTAACCAAATGAATCGACGCTGAAAACTAACGTTGTAACATCTCATTTATGCTTTTTTAAAGAAAGATTTCTGATGAATTTTTATGGGGCGTTTAACTCGGTTCATTTGCTGTATTGCACATATGATAAGTGGGGTAATAAATATTCAGAAAGTATTTCAGTTCCTAGCATTTCTCATTTCGGTTTTTTGGATATGGAGAAGTGAATCTACCTCTTGAAATGTTTCCACAGTACCCTTGTGTGTGATGTTTATTTCCCATGGTGTTGGCTCATTATGAGCGGATTCACCTAGAGTTTTGTAGCTCTTTTTTCTTCTTGTCAACAACTTTGTAATATACGCTTTATTTTTTCCTTTTCCTAACTTTTTCTCTCCATGTTTTGGTTTTGTATCGTGTGCGTGTGTAAATATTTTCAAATAAAAACATGTCGTAGATTTATGCGTTATTTATATCCGTTAATTCAAAACCACTAAACAACTATTTAACAGTAATATTATATGTAACACTGTGTTTCAATCTGAATCATGGGGCTGTATTTCAATAGTAATAACAATTTGCCAGCGGTTTAGCATCGTTTTAAAATGTGAAATATTTTTATAGTTTTTTTTATGAAGAAAGGAGTATATCAGCATATGTAATAAAATTTATTCTTTTAAAGAACAATTTTACAAATTCATGCTAAAATTTGTTGTAGCAGTAATGAATACGGGTGATCTATTTAGCCCAGAGAGATTTCAATTGATAGAAGATTATATTACGCACAAGAATGTGCCTAAGGATATCTTGTATATATCAATGAACATACTATATATGTACTATATAAGTAATAATACGGTAAACACTCTATTCTTCATTCGTAAAACCGAACCACAGTAAAAGATAGGCAAACATTAATACTAAAAAGTAAGTAAAAAAAAATTAAATTGACTTTGAATAAAGTTTAACCGCAAAGGTGAGTAAAACATACGCAAAAAATAAAACCGACTTCTTAGATTTGTGACCGTATACAGATGTGAAATTTTTATGGATATATGATAAATTTAGAACTTTTAAATAATAAAGTTCTTAAGAGCGAATGAATATTATTCATACATACATCATCAAAATGATATCCTCCATCAGTTTGTCCAGATTTCTAAAACCGACAGCAATGACGACTTCCAGTTTGTTCACACGGTTATATACAGACATACATGTTCAGAAATTCAATACGCTCAACACCAATTACTAAAAAGTAAATGTGAATGTATATAGCAATGTGTATGAAGAGAAAAGCTGCCTGAAACTGCTTAAAGATCAAAATCTTCTACGTTATACAAAGCATTACTTATAATAATTTGAAAATTAAAAAGGTTCATGTTTACGAAAAACACGCACTAAAAAAATTTTTCATCAAATTACCATACAGTATCTTTACATATATCTTTACTAATAAAGAATCAATAAAATAAAATATTATGTCATGAGAAAATCTACGCCGGTTCATATCTCCAAAAAGACCAGAAGAAGTACAAGAATGTCCCGATCAAAAGTATAACAACCAGTCCAATGTTCAGGCAGACGGCGGCCATCTTGTCCTGCTTGAGTTCCGCCACTTTGGCCATGTGTTCTTTCAATTTCTCGTCCTCGTTTTCATCGTGCTTTCCAGCTCCACATAGATATTTCAAAAGTATCGCTTTACAGGAACTCTCGTCTGAAAATAAATGAAATCGAATAATTGCAAATATCAGCTAGCGTAGCCTCATGCCAGATCATTAACAATCAACCGTTATCTTCACCTTCATCCTCCTTTTGATTCCTATCCAGGTTCGGATCTCTGAATTTCTTCAGGCCCGAGTGCTCTACGATATGATTATAAGAGGTGCCAGGAATCCTATTTGTTCCGTTTTCGACTGAGGATTCATTCAAATCTGACGTAGACATTGCTATGTTGTCAAAACCGTCTACATCGCGAATCTCGTTTCCTGTCTTCTTTTCTGCATGTCTCGTCCAATAAGTCGTCCGGAATAGCTAGAATGAAGAATTAATCTACAATGTCATTTTTGTTAATATTAAATTACATATAATTACATGACCGTTTCAGACGTTATCCTTCGTGATACGCAATCCAAACGTTTGGTTTTCTCTACTGTATTTAAATTCAAGCTACATGTATATAACGTAATCTGTTTTTGACTAATCGGTTGCATGGTCAAATGTACCTGTTCCTCTGTAGGTCTGCCTGTAAAGTAACTGATAACAATTGCAGAAACAGCCGTCATGAGAGTGATCAGTAAGGCAAAGTACATGTAATGGAAGTTCTTCAGTATAGCGGGCCGGGTATCTGGCGTGAGACAGTCTCCGCTACTGTCGTTATACACATATACAAGAATCATCCGGGTTACTCCTGTCAGCAAGCCAATCATCAACGACCAGAAGGCACCCTAAGATTAAAAAAAGAATGGCAAAGAAATCAATTTTCATTTGCGACCCGCATAACGAAAAAAAATCTTGCGTACATAATTCTATGCAAAGTACCTTCTCGTTGACCATAGGTACCAAAACGGCCAATAAGAAAACAGCAGCGAACGGAGGAGCGAGGTAGTTGGTTATCTCTTGTATATATATAAACACTTGACCACCCTGTGTTTCCTTGAGTATGGGGACCCAGGCAATGGAGATTCCTATCATCACCACAATAAAGATTCTGTAAAATCAGGACAAAGATGTCAGTACCATTATATATGGTCAATATATACGCGTATCATTTGAATGGTGTTGCTTTTTTGTGTATTACTAATATTTCACAATTCTGAGTTGCTGCTTGTCAATTTATTCCAAGATTACAGAAAACTCATTCACCTTCCGACTATCATAAGTTCCTGCACGCCAGCGTTTTTGCGGGCTCTCTTGTAAATATCGATCGTGAAGAGGGTAGAGGCGCTGTTAAAGATGGAGTCCAGGTCACTCATCAGCGCGGCAATCATCACAGCCATCATCAGGCCGCGCAGGCCTTCAAAAAGAAGAAACTATTCTCATTGGCTGAACGGGTGTGTAACAGAGGCACAACAGGTCTTACAACTAATACAACCTTCTGGCATGATTCCGAGAACCAGTCTGGGATACGCAATGTTGGTACATCCAGCATAGGATTGACAAATTTCGTAACAAATGTCTTTGTCAACACATGCAACTTCATCTGAAAAAAATACAAGAACTAGTAAACTTAGACAGACAAATATCGATCTATTTTTTTTACTGATTTTTTTTTATTATAAATTATTTGAAAATTTAAACATTTAAACATTGTTCATAGGTTTTTCTTGGTTTCTTATAAATTAAATTAAAAATATGATAAATTCAAGAGCAACGCATTGACGTAACAGATGGAAAACATAACATGGAAAAAGTATTTCGTATGACTGTGGTATGCGGGTTTTTATTCGATATTTTCCTTACCGGGATATTTGATTCTGCTGATCATTCCGGGCATCACCATCATGAATAGCGGGAGGATTTTGATGAACCCGGCCATGACTGTCGCTCCTTTAGCGTGAGAGATGCTCTTGGCTGCAAGCAACCTCTGAACAATCACCTATGAACAAAGGAAGGATGACAAGAAGGCAAGATGAAAAAACAATAAAGTGTTTTTAACTGAGCGGTTGACGTTGTCTGATCTTTAACTGATTTCCGGTCCAGTGCCATCTTTGAAATCATTCTGACTATTCAGAACCCGCCCAATCTTCATGTCTTAAAATCTACCAAATATAGTTGCATTGGTGAAATGTGAATACCTGTACATGTATGTACAACTGTACAAGCAGTGTTTCTATCACAGGTAAATACCGATTGAACGGGAATTCGTTTATTCAGTTTTTTTGTTTGGGGATGGGAAATTAGGTACGCACCCTTCTAACGACTATTACCTGATCAGCGCACCAATACCAGATAGAACCAGGGGTCTGACCCAGCAAGAATCCCACCCAAGGCATATAGTCATCGTCTGCTTCCCTCAACATCCGAAAGGCGTTTTTATCCGGCAGGTGGCATGTAGTATTTGGGATTCTATAGGACTCGTTCGTCATGGACGTCTGGTACCCTCTCACCAAACCGTCGTACCCACCTACATCCTTAAAAGCTGTTAACGACAAAAAAGATTTCATCTGTTTCCTTAACAAGATACTAGATTTGGTGGATCTGTCTTCAAACGCCATCCTTGGAAACCCAAGACTGAACTGCCATACGGTTACTCGAGACAGGCAATGGGTTTCTGACGATGCTCATATGCGTCCCATCGTCTTTTAGATGAAGTAATTTGATATTTTGCTCAATACCGCTACTCTTATTATTTCTTATTTCTTTACCTAATCCCATGTGAGTAAGACCTCCCCCGACCATCAGGAAGGCTTGTATAGTGTCTGTGTAGATGACGGCCGTCAGTCCGCCTATGGTTAGAGAAGAGATTACTCTATCACTGCTCATATACTCTTATATCATACCTTTTTAAAACTTTTAAAAATTGTTAAATGATTGATCTGATAATGATTACTTTTACTAATTGTATTTTGTTTTACAATTCATCTCTAATTAACTATGATTTTATATATTTGACATTTCGTCGGGTATGTTTTGTTCTTATTGGATGTATTTCCTGGATATTTCTTGAATCAACTGTTATATTAAAGGTTTAATTATTTTTTTTCAGTTTAATACAAGGTGACTATACAGAAAGACGTATACCTGTGATGGTCATCAGTCCTGTGATTGACACTAGGATGACTATACTGAGGTAGAGGTCCCACTTCAAGCTCTGCTGGATGAATAACGCTCCCGTGAACAGGTCACCCTGTGACAAACAATATCCGCTTAGAATAAACTTTATCAAACTAGTGTTTGTTTATGGGGTTTTTTTTCTCTTAATTCCCAAATTACGATTGAGTGCAAATAAAGCTAACGCTGATTCTGTTACAGCAATTTTAACACAGAAATTTGATAGTTATTGACATTCATTTACACGGTTTCGGCCTTGATTTTTTCAAGTGAGAGTTATTCTCCTATCAAGGCAACAGTGTACCTTAAGCTTTTGTGTATTATCCTGACCCTATAACATAGTAAAACTTTACCGAACATTTGGTGAAGATGTAGAGAACCAGCGACAGGACGGCAAAGTAGACACGGAGGCGTGTCCCCCCGAACCTCTTGGACAGGTATTGGGGCATCGTGTAGGTCTGTGGTAAGTAAGTCGTCAAAAACATATTAATCAATCATAAATTGATGCATGTACGTATTATGGTTATTAAGAAACAAGAGAACGTACTCCACATGCGATATAGACTGGTATAAAAATCCACCCCAGTAACTGAAGCAGCAGAATTGCCTGCAATAGAAAATGATTTAATATTTTGATATTTTGCGCAAAAATACTTATTCCTAGTGGAGATGTTTGATTTCCGTTTGTATTGCAGACCTTATAGAATAAATAAGCGAAGAATATGAAAAACAATATCCTCTTCTTTTCAAAAATTGGAAATAATAAAATTCACAATATTTTTCGCCATATCTGTATTCAGTATTCATAAAGAAGGTTTAGTTTTTCGGCATGTTTAGAATTTCATGAATTAATACGACTTTTAAATATTCTTGATGGAAGTAAAATATCGTGAATTAACAGGAACCTACATTGAATTCCCAAGCACCAACGCTTATTCCGCTTCCCGCTCCTGATCCGGCTAGACCAATGAAATGTTCCGTACCAATGTTACTCACGAACAACGAGGCTCCGACCTGAAATACACGGGGCATAGAATCGTTATTATAGTTTGATTTAGTATCACAAAGATGTGTTTCAAACGAAGTACATTTTGGAATATGAGTACTCACAGGTAACCAAAGCATAGATCTCCCCGCCAAAAAGTATCCGCCGACCGTCTGTCGGTTAGCCCTGTACATTGCCTGTAAAAATGTATACAAATGGCACTAGTATTCAAGGTAAACTTGATTCATTGTTCCAATGGTTTCTAATTTATTGTGATTTTTTGAGTGTTTGTCTCAATAATAATGTTTATCTTCGCTAGCGATGCTCAAAACACTGCCCAACAATAAGCTTTTGGAATCTTGAAGGTGCTCGAATTGAAACACTCGTTTAACAACACATTGCCATTCAGTCACTTACAAACACACCGACAATGATGATGACGATGAAGTACGCCACCACCACCCCGATGTCGCCACCACTGAGGCCAGTGTCGCTGTGGAGCTTGTAGTTGGCCATGAAGTTGTGGTACGCCTCACTTTTCTCACCCATGGTTGTCTTTTCCTGAACAAAAAAAATATTTCAAAAAGCCTTAAAGCCAGTTAGCAGCCAAGAGCGTTATTCATGAGTTTATTACTATTTTATATTTTACCTTATGTTATGATTGATTGATCAGATTAGACCCGTGCCATATAATTAATCTTAAAATTTAACCTTTCATGGACAATACTGGAAACTACACGTAGTCATAGTGACCATGACATCAACCTGAAGAGTAGTTCTACAGACTGGTAAGAATTTTATACGAAATTCAATACACAAATGTAGTTCTTTGTAAGCTATTGATACAAGAATATCGAAACATTCACTTGAAAAGTTTAACAAAAGAAAGCGTTTAATAACCATAACTCTTACCTGAGGAACTTTCATACCAAATAAAATTTTAAAATTGTTTGGTGTTTATTTGTAATGATTTTCATTCAATTTTTTATGTCATATTTATTAAAATACATTTTCTTATAACATCAAGCAGCTTTTTCAGATGATTTGTCAACAGAGTAAGAAGATATGAAAATTATGTTTTTGGGAAATGCTCAAAAATTTGCAATAAAAATATTTATGAATGTTATGAAGTGTTATATATTTTTTTTATGTGTCTGAAGGAAATATCCATCATTTAACAAACAATTTTCTTTTAATTTGTTAATAATTTTTTATTAAAAATTATTTTACAAAAACTCAAAAAAACATTGAAAAATCCTTTTAAAATACCTATAGTATCACTATCATCATTTTAATATTTGATAAGTATATGTTTTGTGGTCTTCTATTGAAAATTGGAATAAACTGTGGGTGTATAGAGCCACCTTAAAGCCAGTCGGCAGCCAAAAGCGGTATTTATAAGTTTATGACTACTTTATATTTTACCTTCTGTTCTATTTTATATTTTACCTTATGTTATGATTGATTGATTAGATTATTGGTTGATAATAGACCCGTGCCATCTAATTAATCTTAAAATTTAACCTTTCATGGATAATACTGGAAACTACATGTAGTCATAGTGACCATGACATCAACCTGAAGAGTAGTTCTACAGACTGGTAAGAATTTTATACGAAATTCAATACACAAATGTAGTTCTTTGTAAGCTATTGATACAAGAATATCGAGACATGTCACTTAAAAAGTTTAATAAAAGAAAGCGTTTATTAACCATATAAAACTTCTTTGTCTGTCTGTAAAATTATGTAATAGTCATATTTGAAAATGTTTACATTTCGTCTTTTTGTAAACTGTTAAATGTCTGATGGCATATTTGGAAAAATGATCATAACCAATACTTGATGCTGTAAAAAAACATCATTCTGTTACCGTTGATAGATTAAAATGTACATATATTTTACCTTTAATTTAAAAAAATTATATCGAAAAAATCAACAGATTCTCTAAGGGAAGAAATTGTTGAGTTAAAAGGTGCTATGTGAAATATGTGAAATAGCAACAAGTCTTTCAATACAAACATGTACATGCACGTAAGGGGGGGGGGGGGGGGGGGGGTATACATCAGAATTGGGACGGAATCAGAAATTAAATGCATCTACTTAAGAGATGTTTACTTTTTTATATACCATTAAGACTAAAAAACTCAAAATGGTAAATGCTACAAACATGATCGAGCTGACTAGAATCAAACGTGATCAACAAGGCATGCAAGATCAAAGGATTCTGTAATAATTATTCCCATGCACTGTATTCAATTAAACCAAAGTCAAATACATGTACAAATACAGTTTATCTTTGGGTTATGGTTAAACTCACTTATGACTTTATTTAGTTCTCTTACGGATTTCGATGATCCAATCACGCAGCGTACATGTATTTAAATGGATGTTTATACATGTAGATCTGTAATATCCATCACAGTTTTTTCATATCCCCGTTTTAAATAAGAGACACATGTACGCCACTGAAGATGACCCACCCATCCCTCGTAACCAAATGGGCCCCGGAGACTAATATCAATTTACGATAGAACAATTTACCTAGACTTATCAAATTGCTCCAGTAGCTGTTAAAGTGATTGGATTTATTTATACAGGAAAAGAACAAACACAGCAAAGATGTTTACAAATGCTCGTATTTCAACAGCCACACTAAAAATGTTCACACTGTTAAAATTGAAATACTAGCACATTTAAAAACTTTTTAAAATTTATTTCACTATATGGAGTATTTTAGAGTAATACATTTAAATAGAAATAAATAAGTTTCCCTATATTTTTGTAAGCAAAAATCAATTAACAATGACAGAGGTTATATGCTTAAATATTTATTAAGGATGTAGCCAATATGGGGAAGATTAAATAGGGCCACGTCAGAAACACTTGCTGAGATAGCCAAAAGGACGAAGGCAGATAGTCATAATATTATAGCCACACACAAAATGTACATGCAACAGGCCAAGGCATTTATTCATTGCATAGTACTGCTAGAAGGTAAGGTCAAAACAGTAAGTCATGATATAGGAGAAAGGTTAATATAGCAGGTTAATGTACAGGTAGCAAGATCTGATCCTATACATACTTGTACCGTATATAAACGATGCCTCTGCAACACCAACAGCTGCTGATTTGGGAGTAAAATGTACAGTTCTAGAGAACTGGTGGCTCGATTGGGCTCAAGCAAGGGGGAAGTAATTCACATACATTCAATCTCATTTTCTCATTACCCTGTACTGAGGAATCGAATGTACCCCCCCCCCCCTCTCATTAAGATTTGTACATGTATTTTTTTCCTTTTATAATAAAAAATCACAAGGAGAAACTCTTTCATTCTCTTGATAGACAAGTTTCAATTTCCATACAATGCAATACATATAAAATGAAAGCAGAGAAAGAACTTTGCATAATTTACAATTATTTGCAAAATGCCCTCGGGCTCAGTCGCAATGATTACCTGACAAAAATAAACAAAAATTATAAAGAAAAAAAGAATTTAAATTTTTAAATGATATTACTACAGAGACTCTTCTTACCTGGATGTAACAGGTGTCCGACTTTTAGCGTCTGTCGGCTCCTACTGTTTACATGAAACGAAGCAGAGCGTTTAAAATGAATACAAATGCAATGTTTGCATTAACGAGGACAATTTCAAACAAGGGTGTTTATTATTCAAGGAGTTGAACATACTCCACTTGTTTCACCCTCGTTGGGCACAAATTTATGCACGCAGAGCCCTATTTGTATACCTATACAGTAATGATTTAAGCTACGATAAATGGTTCAAAGCACTTAGTTTGAGTGGTAAATGTTTGGTCATATATGTCTTAAATAAAACCATGATAACTGAAGAAAGATTTTATTTAGGTAATGCAATGTAAATTTTAAGAAAAATTATTCCATGGAAATCTGCACCCAATTGCTTTAAGGTGGAATAACACACCTGGAAAAAGTCACTCAAATTACCAGTAAATTATTTGATGATGAAAGATTTAATGATAGATAAACTGTACATTGTCAAATAAGCGAAAAATTTGCAGTTTGGGGATAAAAAATGAATATATAAAAAATTCAATTCAGTAAGTAACAAAGCCCCTGTGGGATTCGAACTCGGGATGTACGGATCACACTTAATCCACTCGGCTAAGTTACATGTTGCCGTCGATAAAATCCTTTAAATAAAACGAAATGTCGTTTCGATCAGAGGTCAGCCATTTTGTGATGATGTGTTATTCCAACTTAACAAGCAGAGCATCGGTCCAAACCAACTTTGTAAGTGGAATTTGTAGATTACAGCTGCAGGCATAAACTCATGAACATTTTTATCAATACATATATCAAAACAGTAATCCTCCTATTTTTTACCATAAAAATGTGTCTTCTTAAGTGGTTGCTGATGAAATAAATTAATAATACACAAAAAATTATATATGCATTGAAAGCATTCTGAATACCAGATAGGTAAGTTTACAGTGTATTTTTTTCTAACGTGAACAGCATGGTGAAGTGGGATACGCAAAGAGATCTTCATTGGCGGTGGAAAGTGCTGATCCAGAAGTTATAGGGGTTTGAGTCTCACACCGAGACGAGTGGGTTCTAATGGGTACCACTTGGTAGAATTAATTCTGCTACAAAAAATATCTTGAATAAAATGGTTCGTACTTTGTTTAAAATTTGTTTTTCATTTAAAATACAGGGTGTCCCAGAATATTTGATACCATTTGAAACTCGTATAAATTAAATAGTATTTGATCAAAACTTGTAAATTGTGACTCAAATAGAAAGTAAAATCGTTTAATTTTTTCCCACAAAAAGTTTGGGAGAAAAACTTGTTTTTTCAATTATGATGTAGCAAAATTGCATCATATTTCTTTCATTGAACTGAATGTTATTCAAGATGAATTGGACAAGAGAGCAGGCATCTATCGTTTTAAAACTGTATTATCAAAGACAGACTCCAGATATAGTTGTACGAATTATGAAATAAGAATACCCTGGGAAAAACAACTCAACAAGCAATAGATTCTTTAAATAGTGAGAAGATTTGAGAAAGTGGGATCCGTACAGTGACTGTTGTGAGGAATTTCACTCATCGACTTAATGTGTTCTTTGATCAAAAAGGACGTCATTTGGAGTACTCTTTTTAAATTTGTTGTTTTTATAAACGATGCTCAATTTGTCAAAAACTTATGAATATTTGTGAAATTTGTTGAGTGAAAATTTACATCATTTACAATTATAAAAATGCATTTTATTTTTTGTTAAATAAACTTACTCAAAAGTTATTCAAAAAGTAAATGGTATCAGATATTCTGGAACACCCTGTACATCTAAATATATTTATTTTCATGTAATATAAGTTGATTTGAAATACATATTTTTCAACTTTGGGGAAAATGTATACTACGATGATACCGGTGTAAAGCAGAATGATGACCCCCGTAGAATAATGACCGGGGGTCATTTTTCGACGTAGAAGAATGACCCCCCGGTCATTATTCTACGTAGAAAAATGACCCCTTTGCCTGAAGAATAAGTGTCATTTTCATAAAAAAGAGCACACTCTATGTGAAGAAAAATGAACCCTGTAGAATAATGACCCCTTTATAAATTTAAGTTTTTCAGTATCATTTCTTGTTATTTGTGAAAAAGTCTTTACAATATTGTAATTTTTACTTCAGTAAACAGAAAGTAACAGAAATTATAATTCATATTCAATAAACTAAAAGTGAAAGAAGGGATATATTTTAGAAATAAAACATTCTTCCGTTATAACAAGATACTGACATATTGTACAGGAGTATAGTTCTCATTTTAACGAGTTACATGTGCATGTATTTCATTATTACGAGTGAAAACACATTAAAAAATTTTCGAGATACAAGTCACTAAATAACAAAATTCTGTTTATTGACGACGAAAGACTAGACTCCATATTGTTCATGAATTATATTTGCATTGACTTTCATAATTTCCCCCTACTACGAACTACTGAGTATTCAAGTGCAGCACACATAATGATTATTATGAAAAGTTTACTCCATTTTTAGGAATTATTACTCGAATGATCAATCTATCAAATCTTAAGCTCTGAAATACCTTGTTCGCAGTCAAAACAATATATTCGATCAGTGTTTATTATCTATTTAAGATATATTACTATAGTAAGGTACTCTTCACACAATTGCTCTTAAAAATATAGTTCTACTAGATGATATCCCGCGCAAGCGCGGGAATTAACACTTTACACATAAAATACACTGCTTAATCTGTTGAACCAGAATTTTTTAAAATCATTTTTGTATATACTGTGTCCGATTTTTTCTTCGTTGCCTTCTTAACGTAAACTTTAAACTCAAAATTAATCAAAGTACTGAAAGTACTGAAAAGCGCTAAGCCTGGAAGAAAGCGTTAAAAATATACCGAATGTTCTGAAAATATTTGTGAAGAATCATATTTGAATCGGGATTTGTTCTTTCTTGTAAAACTGCACTTACTCAGAAATCTGAAGTGAAATACAAATCGGATATGCCTTAGTTATAGAATACATAAATCTTTTACATGATTAATGCGTGCTGTCATGTTACAGTGAAAACAAAATGCTGATGACTTTAAAAAAAAATTATCACAATCACAGCATTTCACAATTAATCTACGTGCATCTTTATTTTTGAAGCATAGAATGTTTTATCCATTTGACTGTAAAGTCAAAATTTCCATTTAACAATATAATAATCATGTTTAAAAAGATCAATATTGATTTGAAATTTTAGCAATTTCTGGAAATCGAGAAGTTTTGTAGTAATTTTATAATGATATTGCTAGTTAGTTTTAAACAAATTTTGAATTTGTAGCAGAGCTACACAGTACATGGTTTTTGTAAAGAAATCAAAGTAAAAAAAGATTGTCGCCAATAACAAAGATCAGATGATAATTAATATTTATTTATGTTTATTTGCTAATTTTCATCATTTCTTTGTTAATACATCTGACAACTTGTAAACCATAAAATGATGAAAACTAAAAAAAAAACTGGCAAATTACGATACCAAAATAAAAAGCCAAAACGTTTTGACAAGTAAGATAATACTGATTGCATTACAGATCTGCCTTGCAGGAAATGCCACTTATTCTTCTAAATTTTAGCTTTGGTATTCGAACAAATTTTCCGCCCTTCTGCTCCAATACCCCAACACCTCCAATGTATTAATCCATTTAAGTATTAGCTAGACAGTCTCTTCTGTGGTATATTTTATGGTATATCATTGAATTTAATGAAGTCTAGCTCACATCTCAACAGACGTAAAGTGTGTCGTGTTTATAACAAGTTTTATTAA